>WEIU01007843.1:993796-1083076 GCA_013389925.1 Aegithalos caudatus | reverse complement strand
GGGGGGGCCGGCTGCCCCAGGCCCGGCTGCGGTGGGCCTCGGGTGGCCGGGGAGGAGCGAAGGAGGGAGGCGGCGGAGGTGGCGCCTGCCCCCGGGTGCAACAGGTAGGCGCTGGAAGCCCCTGGATGCCCCCGGGAGGCCCTGGCAGCCGGTGCCCCGTTGCCAAGGCCGAGGCCTGCGGGTGTCACAAGGATCGGCCTCAGAGTGGCATTTCGTGAGTGGCTGGGGCTCAGGCTGGGGCCGGTCGGGGTGAGCGAGCGGGCGGTGCTGCGGGTCCCTTCCCGCCGCTCCCGGGGCGCATGGATGCGGGCAGGGAGATGCGGAGAGGTGGCCGCGTTCCAATGTTCGCTCTGGTTCATCGAGGTCGGGCATCACTGAATGAAGTTTTTACTTTCCAATGTTTCTGTGTGTTTTCTAAGGTTTTCTTTTCCATCCACCCCGTGCTGCTTTTCGTTTATCACTTGGTATGAGGCAGTGGAGTTTGCACATGTCGGGTGTAAGAGGATCAAGAAAAATTGTCTTGTCGGAATACAAACCTTAGTATTAGCCTTAATCTCCAGGAACACAACGTTGCTGATTTATTGGCTCAGATTTTGTAAAATAAATGTCTTTTAAAGAATCAGGGGGTTTTTGTGTGTGTGAGCAACAGCATTAAAAAGAGCATGAGGTTCTCATATGTTTTTTTTCTTTCTATTGTGAGTGATGAGCTCATACATAAAAAAACCCCAACATTTAAAAACGTTTAAAAATCCCTGCTCTCCCCAAAGCTTGGTGTGTCTTCCAGACTAGAACCATGCATCAGTATTGTTGTTGTATTCAATTTAGAAGTTATTTTGCAGGTGTAATCACGTGACTACCAGCTCCAATTTTAAACCCTTTAAAGCTAACTAGATAACTACCATATCCAACTAAAAGCACGAAACTGCACTTGTTGCTTTCAGGATAATTTCAAAGTGCACATGAACTTAGCTGCTCCCCACCCCCTGCAATTGTATTATGTTGTCTTAACTGAAAGAATAAGAAAAAATATGTTTTGGTGGACAGTTCTGCCCTTGGGAAAAGAACATAATTAGGTAGAATTAGATTTTTTTACCTGTTTCAAAAAATCCTATTTAAAACAAACCCATAAGTTCCTGTGGGTGTGGAAGTCTGCTGTTTAATAACTTTCATGTAAAAGGAGGGAAGAGCCTTGTGATTAAGGCATGCTGCTCAAAGAGGGATGTGATAGTCCCTGTTGCTTGGTGTGTCCTCCAGCTCCAATGTGTCTGACACCAGTCTGAGTTCCACTTCCCAATGTGGCAGGAAACTTAATGTATTTTCCTGAAATCCCAATTTGCTCACGAGTAGAATTAGCTTGTTCTGTGAGTAGGCTGCTGCTGGAGATGGGGAGGCAGAAGTGGTCTTGCTCCTCTGGGCAACTACAGGGAATTAAATATGTTCAGCTGCATTATCTGCTTGCATGGACAGGAGCAGAAGCAAGAAATTTGTCCATTAGGCACTTTCTAAGTTATGTTTTTTTGTAAACTGTTAATTTTTTTTTTAATGTGTTGTTTTTACTGGATAAATTATGATAAAAAGGACATGTCTTGGCACATGTGTTGTGTGTGAATAGAGTGGCAGTCTTCTCTGTTAACAGAAGCTACTTATCCAGGAAAGAAAAGGCGTTGTCCAGAAGGAGAACCTGTAGCAGACTTGTAATGCTCATTAGATCAAAATGTGTGAAATAATTAGTAAACCAAGTGAAGAATATTGTGAGAGGGGAAGGGCGAGAGGAGCATATCCCTTTGTATATATAAAGTACTGAAAAAGTGAAATTAAGAATTGAATATTGTTTTTATTTGGAGAGGGAGTATGCCTTCTTCATTAGTATTAACCAGTAGAATGTGGGTTTGTGTCATTTAATGGATTCTACTTTTGCTTCCTTGATATTAAGACAATGTCTACTGAAGGCTGTTCTTGGGGATTTTGATTACAGAACACAAGAAAATAAGCTTTATTAACAAATTCAGCTATCTCATATTTTTCTCTTTTTTTTTCTTTATTTTTTTTAGGAACCCAGAAGCTTGAGAGTGTTGTGCTTAGTAAAATGAACTTTGAATCTTTTGTGAGGGACCTGCTTCTGGTTCGTCATTACAGAGTTGAAGTTTACAAGAACAAAGCAGGGAGCAAATCTGTCAAAGAAAATGACTGGTATTTAGCTTACAAGGTACAATTTTCAACATTTCTTTATAATTGTGAGCTGAAAGAAAAATGCCCCATAGCTTTTTCCTGCTTGGAGTTTTGGGATTTTAAGGGACTGATGATGAAAAATCGCACCTGATGGTTATATATTGGTTATATAGCTGTTTTACATATCACTGTAGTTTCTAGTGCTCTAAGGTTGAAAGAGCTTGCTCTGTGTCTTTGCCATGGGTTGGGAAATAAAGGAAACCTGAAGTGCTTTCCTCTGTATAGGTGATATGTAAAATTCAAATGGTTAAAAAAATAGAACAGCTGTATATTTTATATGAATGGACTGTTCAGTACTTAGTTTTATCAGCTGTTATTTTGAAAGAAAGAAAGAATGTGTGTACACCCCTTTTAAAAAGTGTTTTTCTTTTTCTGAATAGGGTTCTCCAGGAAATCTTGCCCAGTTTGAGGAAGTTCTCTTTGCCAACAATGATATGTCCACAGCCATCGGGGTTGTGGGGGTTAAGCTGTCTGCTGCTGATGGACAGAGAGTAGTAGGAGTGGGCTGTGTCGACACCACGCTGAGAAAATTGAGTGTTTGTGAGTTCCCAGATAATGATCAGTTCTCAAACCTTGAAGCTCTACTGGTTCAGCTGGGCCCAAAGGAGTGTGTGCTGCCAGGAGGAGAGACTGCAGGAGAGATGGGAAAACTGAGACAAGTAAGTCAACCTCTGTGGATGACAGACAAGACCCCTAAAAAGCTCAGTTCTGGTTTTTCAGCCAGGCTCTGATTTGTGGAGAAACAAAGGACCAGTATCGTAATTCAAAGAAATTTTGATTTATGCGTACATAATATGTTATTTGTTGATTTATTTGCCCTTTAATGAACAAAAGTTCTAAAATCTTGCCTGTCATTCCTCTCCCTGCAGCCTAGAAGTAAATAAATATCACTTCAGGGTTTGCTTATATGTAGTCAGCATCTGTCCCTTAAATATTGAAATGAGTTAACTGTGTGTGTTTGTGAACAACAGGTCATTCAGAGGGGAGGAATCCTGGTTACAGACAGGAAGAAGGCAGATTTCACAACAAAAGATATTGTTCAGGACCTCAACCGCTTGTTGAAATCAAAAAAAGAAGAGCAGCTGAATAGTGCAGCACTGCCAGAGATGGAAAAGCAGGTGAGCAATGTTCAAAGTGCCTCTCTTTCTAAAAAGGGGAGTGGTGTGTGCACCTGATGTGAGCTGATCTCCTCCACATTTTTGCTAAAGTGTTCAGCAGTTCTGCTCAGCTTGGGTCTGTTTCAGAGCTGGATACCAGGGGTCCTGGAAGAAATTTCTCCAGTGGTCCTGGAATAAAACATTCACTTAGCTCTTTAAAGCAGAACCCTGGTAAGCAAGTAGACTGCAGAAGAGGTACCTTCTGTTCATAATCTATCTAGCCTAAGGATTGAAATACAACACTGGTTATTTTGCATGACATGAAAATTGGTATTTGAAAACAGAGTAATATTTATGATAATATTTTTGTGTTGTCTTATGGCTTAAGTATATGATTTAGTGCCTGCATGTTTGTTCTTAGCTGCAAACAAGAGGCAATTTGTTTAGATAAACAAGTTTTAAAATGCTCTTCACTGCTGATGCTCACTGCAGGTGTAAGGTTCAGAATTATCCTCCCTTAATGTGTCATTTCATAACAGATTAGAGTTGTTTGAAGTGTTGCAGCTGAACAAGTCAGTCATGCTCCTGCCTCTTTTGTGCTGGCACTGAGCAATGCTATGCAATAAGTCAGATCAGATGCTTGTTCTGGCTGAAAACTAACCCTGAAACCATGTCCTGAGATGATCCAGCATATCTCATTTATCTGCAGTATAACTTGTTTGTGTTCCTGAGCTGGAAACATCCTGATAACAGCTGTGGAAGGCTGGCAAGGTGTGTAACTTCACATTTTGTTTATCAGATTATGCAGATGTCCTGTGTGTTGTTCTTGCACCTGCCTAGAAAGACGCTGCAGTGCCATAGAACTGCACATGGAAATGAAGTCTTGTCAAACAGGATCAGTCTCTCATAGCCCTTCCAGAACTGATATGGCTCAAAATCTTCTCCATCTGTAATTTTCTAGGAGCATTTATCAAATCCTCTTGGATTCAGGAGTGTTTCTAACTAGAATATGATGGGTGTTTTTTTTTTTTTAAAAAACCTGCAGGTTGCTGTTTCATCTTTGTCAGCCGTTATCAAGTTTTTGGAACTGCTGTCAGACGAGTCTAATTTTGGACAATTTGAACTGACTACTTTTGATCTTAGTCAATATATGGTTCTAGACAATGCAGCTGTTCAAGCCCTCAACCTTTTCCAGGTAAGAAATACATACTTGAGTTAGTAACTGGTTAACAGTGTACTTAATTGCTTGGCTGCTTGATAATGAGCCTGACTGCCCAATTGCAATTCCCCAGATCCTGATTAATGGCAACTTCTACATTTTAGCTTTCCTCTCAGCCACTCCCCTGCAATGTGTGTTTTAAAGATTTAGATACTCTTAGCACCTTTTAAATTTTTGTTTCTTAGTTTATTTTAAATGTAGAAGGGGAGAGAAGATCATTGAAGAGGTAGGAATTGGCCGCAGTAGTGCTGTTCTTGGGAAAAGAGTACAAGCCTGAGTTAGATGGCGTTAGTGGAACATGTAACACATGGCAGGAGCAGTGCCAGTGGTGTCAGGAAGGGAGGGCTGGCAGTGAACAGGACAGTACTTGAGAACATTCTGAAAGCACCATGTCATACTGACTGTCATGTCTTGATGTCAGTTTTACCTTTTTTACACACATTTTCTACAAATCCAGACAGGTTGACAGACTCCTTTGCACCTCCTGCCAAATCTGTTTTTCTGCTTTGCCCATTTCTATCGTTACAGGAAACCATGGACTCAAAGTGGTGTGTTGTATCAGCTTTTCTCCTCTATTTCCATATTAGTAAGCCCAGCTTTATGATCTTTGCTTGGACCTAATCTGCTGACATTTCAGATTTATATGAAGAAATCACAGATTATGGCCCCTGCTTACTCTGGAAGAATTTCTGCAGGAAAACAGAGCATATATTCAGTGTCTGAGATGGTGAAACCTGAAGAAAGACTTTCTGAATTTTTAAAAATTTTTAAAAATTCCTGCTGCTGAGTGCCTCTCTAGGGAATGAAGCAAAAATTACATTTCTTCTCAAGATTTATGGAGGGTTTTCTGTTTTAGCTACATTCCTCTACAAGTCCTTGCAGGTGTTCAGTGTTTTGTGATAGGAAATACACTGTGTCTTCAGCGGCTGTTGTGAGCTTTGGAGCAAAGGTTTTACCAAGTAGTAGGAAGCTGCCTGCGTGGTAGGATGTGTGTGTGGAGGTTTTTGGACAGCAGTAAAGCAAAGTGAAATTATTTTGTAATTTGAGTTGCTCTGTGAGGTGTGCAGGTAAAATTCTTACTGTGCAGCAGATCCAGTTGTTTATATGGAATTTACTGTACCTTGAACACTGGGTGTGCTGAAGTGAGTAATTTGTGTATATGTATGTATTCTCACACTTTCTTGCATTCAGAAGCTTTTAGTATGTAATACTGTCCAGAACACTGAAAATAGGCCCATACACTTTTGATATTAGATATTCCAGGGGCTGAATGTGTCAGGATTCCTTCTCACAACATTCATTTCCTGTTGTTGGGATTCTTGTTCTACATACAGGAGCATCCACACCTGCTCCTGGTTGACTGCTTGCTTGCCTGCTGTTTTAATTGCAGCTTTTCTTGTGTAGAGAGGGTTGAGATTTTAATTTCAAAGTCAAGAGTTGAAACAAGATTGTTTGTTCAATATGAATCAAAATTTTGCTTCGTAGCTGTTTGTGCAAAAACCAAACCAAACCACAACAAAAATGCCCAAAAGGCTGTCTGGAGTCCAGCTAATATTAAACCTGAATTATAGGTAATGAACTATAATTTAAACAGAGCTAAGTTTAGAGGTATTTATAGCACTGCAGAAATGATCTAGGGAAGCTCAAGAGAATTCAGCTAACTGTTCTACCCCATTCTGTCGTGTCATTCTCCTCCTAGCAACCCCCAGAGTTTTCAAACTACACCCCTTGAACCTAAGTCCTGTTTCTTCCTGCATTTTTGTGATGGACAGGACACCTATTTCTTGACCTTAAGAAGAGCAAACTATCAGATATGTAGATGTATTTCCACTTTTGCTACTCAAAGTGCAAACTGCCCCATGACTAGGTACACTTAAGGTTTTGCTGTTCAGTCAGGATTGGTTCCAAAACAGGCAAACCTGTTCCTTCATTGCCATGTTCCAGGGCCCAGAGTGTAAGTGCTTTAATGCTGCACTGTTTCATTTACCATTCTTGGTGGGTGCCAAGTTTAATGGAAAAAAAGTGTTCTGTTCCCATACAGCTGTGTGTTGTTCAATGGGTGTCAGTAAACTTCACTAATTAATTTTTTTCTTTTTTTTCCCTTTATCTGTTTTTTTCATTCTTTCCAGAGTTCTGTGGAAAATGCAAATGCTGCACAGTCTCTAGCTGGTTTACTGAATAAATGCAGAACCCCTCAAGGACAAAGACTAGTTAATCAGTGGATCAAACAACCACTTATGGACAAGACCAGAATTGAAGAAAGGTAACAATATTATGTGTTTAATGTACTTAAACACATTAGTAACTATTTTATATAAGGCCCTTTCTTTTTAAGCACAGAATGCTACAGCTGAGAAATAGTAGTGGTTGGAGTCTTTTGTAATGGTACCCTGTAATGCATTGCAGTTAGAATATATTTCTCCTTGAGATGCAAATTAACAGGTTGTTGTTAAATGCATTTTACAATGATACATTTTAAAGAGGAGGTAGAATATGTTTAGATGATCTGAATGATGCTGTGCTACAGGCTAAGGCCATGCAGCAGCCACTTACTGCCTGTTGTTCATATGTAAATGCCCAGTCTGTATAATGATATTTTGATGTCATTTCAAGTTTATCAGTTAAAAAAAAGCCAAGAAAACACCCAAACAATTAAGCTGTTGTGACGTCTTCCTGTTCCGAGAAGAAAGCAACTTTATGTTGCAGTAGGTCACTCTAATCATGGCTAGCTAATGTGGGGGCTTTTTCTTTCTTGCCCTTTGATCTTGCCCTCTGTCAGCCTGTGGCTGCCCTGCCAGTAGATAACAGTATCAGTTGATAAGAAGCCTGCCTTAGAGAATCTGGTAAATCTCTGCTGAGAATGTACAGATAATTCTCAATCCTTCATAAAGGAAAACGGTAAAGGCTGTGTTCCTACTGTGTTTATTTGTCTTGAGTCTATGTTCACCATGCAAATACAAGTTACACATTTTTTCTAAACCACTTCTAAATATAGCTATATTCTTACAATCTAAAACAAAATTCCATGCAACTCTAGCAATCAGCAGGTTAATGCATTACAAAATATGTACTAAAGTGCATCTTGACAAAGCAGAAGAGGCTGGAATTGAATTTAACTTTGATAAATTTTCTAAGGCTCCTATTTCAGATAAGGCATTGCAGATATGCCTGTATATGCTGTTGGGGACAGATCCCTACTACCAAAAAAAGAAATCTTGGCTTGGGCATGCAGATATTTAAATAAGTTGTGCAAAGAGTAGTTGTTGTGGTTTAAGTCCAGCTGGCAGCTGAGCACAGAGCTGCCTGCTCACCTCCCTGGTGGAATGGGGAGGAGAGATGAAATCCAAAACACAGCACTGTTCTAGCTACTGAGAAAAAATCAACTATCCCAGGCAAAACTAAGATGATAATTTTCTCTCTAGATACCTGGAGACTGAATTATTTTGCTTCTTTTCAACAAGTTTTTCTACTTCTCCTAATCATTTGCAGAACAGTGTGTAGTAACTTGATCAGAGCTCACTCAGAAATGTTAATGAGACACTGAATTATTTGTTCCCAGGTTTATTGAATGCTGTATTTTACTCTTGCATGTGTTACAAAAGCTTTCATTGTTAGTTCTTGACTATGTACCTGAGATCATCTGTGTCTGTCAGTTTTGGATCCTAAGATTTGAGCCAAATTTAATTCTATGATTGTGTTATTTTTTAAATTTTTGAAAGTTAGAACTCCTATCTTGTGGTTTTCTTATGTTTTCTTATGTCTTCTTATTAGAAATTTTAACTTTTGTGTGACGTTTGCTTATTACTGTACATCAGAAATCTTCCAAATTTGGAAGAGACTGTGTTTTCTTTAAAAAACTGGGGTTGAGTTGTAGGCAGAAAATGTAACTTGACCTGTTTTGTAGAATTACTATCACCTCTGTGTTTTGTGTAGCAATTCTGTGTGGCTAATGTTGGCTGCATGTAGGAAAGGGGAGCAATTACATGGAGTTAAGCTCTTAGTGAAGCTTGTAAAGGTCAGTATATCCAAGTGTTATGAATTTGAAAGAAGTGATAACCTCCTGTATATTTTCCAGCTGCAGAATCCTTGGAGCTGCAATTTGTTGAAAGTACTTTGCTTTAACCTCTACTAATGGGCATTGAAATACCATAGAGACACTTTTTCATTTTATTGTGTTGCATTCTGTCTGAATGCATCTTGCTTTCAAGTACTACTTGGATGAATTCAGTTCTCTGAGATAAAAGCAATGTAATTTACTTGTAAGCTTCAGCCTCCCAAACTTCATGCTTTTCAGGGATGTGGGACTGTTCTTTTTTTAATCCCAAGGAACTAGTATGATAAGAGAAGCTGTTAGTGGGGCTGGTGGGATGTACTGACAAATACCTTTTGAAAGATACACAGTCTCCAAGTTGTTTTCTGAAGACTTTAGAGTATATTGTGGCTGTTTAAGGATTGCAAACCACAGTTTAGAGCAGTTCAGGTGGCTTGAGAAGGGAATAGCTGGACTGTTGTTATTTTACATCTCCTTTGTTGTCAGGGGGAGATTGTTTCTTAGCTTGAAGTGTGCTGTGTGGAAGGGCCCCATTTAACAGTAACAGTGCAAAACTCCTCAAACTGGAGTTTGAGCTGGAGTCCAAACTGGAGTCCATCCTGGACTGGTGTTCAGTGGCTGCTTTGAAGGAAGCCTCTTGTTTTGCTTATACAGGAGGTATTTGACTTAACTGTTGTCCCAGTAGTGTCAAATTGGCATCTGAAAGTTTTCCTTTTTTCTTTCACAAGTTAGACAAGTTGTAACCCTCTGCTAAGACCTGCAGGTGGTGCAAGCCATCTTTTGGAGATAAAGGAATGCACTTCTTTCAGTAGTTTGTGATCTGCAGTGTGTTGTTAACCTGTGTGGATAAGTGGAACACAGAGTTGCATCACCAGTCCATATTAACCATTGGTACACTGACAGCATACGTTAAAGTACATGGTGCACATGCTTCAGATAAAATGATGTTCGCTGACAGGAGCAGCTCCTGATGAGGACTGAGAAAACAGAGGCTCCTGACAGCTGCCTGTCTTGTAACACTTGGGGTTCTGCCAGTATCTGGCTGGTTTTCCTTGATTAAAAAAATAATTATCAGTCATAATTATACACAATAGAGCCCTGCTTCTCTATGTGGTGTGTTCAGAAGGCAAGTACATGAGGTTCTTGCTCCTTGTCTCGTAGTCAGCATATTTGAAATGAAAATGTAGTCGCAGAGCCAGCATGTGCAAATACAAATATTAATTGCATAACCAAACTGACTGCAATACAGCAGGCGGCTTCAATATGTCATGTTTATTCTTCAGGTACTGGAAAGTCTGAGAGATGTGGCACAGTGTAAAATAGTGCTTGTTCTGTTACGTCCTGAGAAGAGAGTTCATGCTGAATATATTTTTTTTTTTTTTCTGTATTTGGGATAAACTCTATCTGACATTTATACACACCATAAATAAAAGATTCCAGCTCACCTTTTTAGTCCTTTATATATACTGTGGTTGAACCTCTTATGTGCCTGTGTCCTGTGGTGGAAGAGATGCAGGGATCTCAGAGGAGTTAAAGGCTGTGCTCAAACATCACTAATCCAAGCCTATGTTGAGCTTTTGTCCCCTGTTTCTAAATATCATGCTGCATGAAGGCCAAATTGCAGAAACAAATCCTGTCTCTGGCACAGTCAGGAAGTAGTAGATTTGGGAAGCTCGGCATGGATAAATGGCTAGAGGAATAAAACTTCCAAGTTTGTAGAACATTTTCATGCATCATGATGATTAAAGTAGCAGTTTGTTTAAGAAATGAGGAAAACCCAACGCTAACTTACTGCCTTGAGACAAGAAGAAGAAACATAATCAAAGGCCCTGGGCTCTCTTGGATCACCTTGGGTGAGGCATGAGGATGGTGAGACTGGAATGTGTGCTCAGAGAGGTGGAGGGATCTCTGTTCTTGTGTTTGAAGTTAGCCTTGTTTTGAGCAAGGGCTGTAACCAGGGCCTGCAGTTCCAATGTGAATTTTCTGCAGTAAGTTTTCAGTACTTTTGTGTTCTTTTCTAACCTGGATCTGTCCCTGCAAAGCATTGCAGGTAGGCTTTGTTGCTTTTGTCATTCTGGTTAGCAGCTCTGAAGAGACCTTCAGTGCTTTTCTGAGTACAGGTCAGGGCCTCTCCACAGCCACAGACTGATTGCAGGCAGCTGAATAAGTAGTGTGTGGTGGCCTGTGTCCTCACTCAGGGAGGGGAAGATGTGCCCAGCTTGGAGGTTTGTCTAAATGACCTCTTTAATACACATTTTAGGCACTGGGAGTGCTCCTAATGCCTCTAGGGAAGCTTCTGAAATACAGGTTGAATCTAAACAGATTTGAAGACAGAAATGTGATTTCTTATTGTCATGGAGACATGGTGCAATAAATATTTCCCATGAAAGAAGTTGTCATTCCAGTGACATGAAAATGGTGTTGGCTTCCAGTAGGCTTCTAGAAATGTTAGAAAAAGGTCATCTCTGTCATTCCAAAAGTTACTGTCACTAAATTGCCTAGAGAAATGTGTGGAGCTTGGAGCTCTCAATGCATCTTCTTTAACCCTCTTCACCTATGTTTACTGTTTTCAAAACTACTGATTTACCTCTCTTTTCATTTGAGTTTGCTTGTAAACCTCAGGTTGACATTGACTGCTGTCTAGAGACTTTAAACAAGAGCTCTGCTAGTCAAGCACACATCACACAGGCAATGTCTCTAGGAAGGAATTGTCATCAAAATCCCAGGCACTCAAAATCTATTCAAAGGCTTAGATTGTTGATTGTGTTGCAAAAGACTTATTTTTAGTTTTCTTGTCTGAGGAGCTGAAAAAAAGATTCCTTTCATGACACCTTCAGGTGTGGGAAAGACAGTGTTGGTGTTTGTATTCTGCATGTTATCCAGATTGTTTGTCTTCTGGGTCAGGGATCAGCAATCAGCATTGCAAATATGTAAATTACAGGTGGCATTGAGTGGTGCAGCACTGCAGCAGGTAGTCACAGTATCTCCTGGTTGATACTTCCAGCTCGCCTACTTCTTCCTGACAAGTCCTCGCTTGGTGCAAAATAAATAGAAGGATTAAGCTTTTAGTCATTTCTTTTGTGTCTGAATTTTGAGGCTCAACAGAAATGAAAATTAAACTAAAATTTGATTGAAATGTCAGATTGGTTCTCAGACTTGCAAGACACGATGAAACTGCTATTTATTTAGGGAAATGTGAATCTGTAGCTGCCATACTGTTCTTTGGCTCTCATCCTGCCAAAATGAGGTGCATGGCACTCACTGCCATAGTTAAATTTTGCCTAGAATCTGTGTTTAAGTATTCAGGACTGTATAGAAACTCACTATGCACAGGTGCAAAGGTCTCAGGTTTGTAACAGTGTCCTTGGTAGTCACCTTGGTAGTTTTGAACATTAGATACAGGAATATGGTGCATTCTCTGTGAAAGAACAGTGACCACATTATTGTTTCTGCTTTGTTTAATTGATGTCCAAAAACATTAGAAAGGTGGCATGTTAGGACACTGCAGTGGAAGCTTTTGGCAAGAAAATTTTGTCTCGACTTGTAATTTAATTTCATTTATCATGTATGAGAATTATAAGAGTCTTTAATGTTTTGTTGACATACAGTTTTGAGTTTCTTCTGTATAGAATGAATGCAAATGAAGAAATATTTGCTTTTCGAAGGCTGAGAAATAGAACTAGTTCAGTATGCTCTTAGTTTGCACAAGATTAAAGAAATGCACAGGCTAGCAATTTAAAAGGGTAATGTTGATGGAGTAGTGTAATAAATTTAACCTCTTAATTTTAATAATGTATGGAAACTTGTAGGGAATAAAACACAAAATATATGAAAATAGCTTTCATCAGATGACTCTAGTCTTTGAAGACAATGCAGTAATACAGTTTTGTCACTGGATCCCAAAATGCCATATTAAATTGATATGTAAGACTGGCAGAAAACCTCCATGGTTTAAGGCATTCAGCTGGGAAACAGCCTCTGTTGCTTTCCATCTTGGGTTTCTCTGGGAGATTATGGGTGGAGCAGTTTTACTTGTGGGGTTAATGAAGGTGCCCATGACTCTGTAAGTATTTGGGGAGTTCTTGCTCCATCCTCTTCATTGTTCTTTGTTACCACATAAGAAATGGAGGAGGTTTATTAGGTCTTCTTAAAAGATGGGCAGTTGTTGTTTTGTCTCGAGGCCTAAATACTGTTTTGTTCTTGTCTTTACTCAAATTAGGATCTTTTTGCCTTTATGTCCTTGACACTTGCTCACACTATCTGCTCTTTATGTAGGGTTTCTTTGGTCTTCAGGATTTAGTGTGAAAATTTTTCATTTGTTTTTGCCTCTTGTGCACCATGTGGTAGCCTGTGGCCCTGAGTTGTTTCATGGATGGCTCACACTGTCTGTAACCACTTCAAATCAAAAGGTTCAGTCATGCTTCCCTAACTGGGCTGCCACCTGTTCCCTTGTAATTGGCACTGCTGTTCCTGTAGCTGACTGTTCATCTTTTCATGGGGAGTTTATCTTGCTTAAACATTCAAGGGTGTCATGATGGATAGCAAATAATCCAGAAAAACTCAGCAGCTGCCAAAAGGGGCACTCCATACCTCCTACTTACTGGGTTTTGTTTTTTTTTTTTTTTTTTTTTGGTCTTACAGCTAAAGGTCAGTTTGATTTGGCTTGTTCACCGGATGAAAATTATTCCATGAAAAACTGAGGAAAGTTGTCATCAAAAATTTTGCTCCTCTGCAGCTGGTCCACGAGCTGCTATTATCATGAGCATCCTAAGTGTAGGTCAACAAATACCAGAGGCCAGGATTTGTTCAGATTTAATAATCTGACTTGAGGTTGCTTTCAGTTGGTACTTTGACTGTTTTAGAGATTATGCCAATTGATTTATGTTGTGAGTTTGATTGCCAGACTTGCTACAGGAGGATAGAATGGATATCTGCCTGTCCTTGGATTGGAATAGTGAGTCTGTGAAATGGAGCTGTGCATTACCCTTTCTCAATAAACCTGCTACTTTCTTGGCAAACTTGCTGTGAAGATGCTGTTTGAATATTTTTAGCTCCTACAGAAAACAGACGATGAAAATTCTATGAAAAACTGTATGCATGCAATAAAAAATTGGGAAGACAAAAATATATCTCTGACAAAGACTTTGGGAGATACTTCTTGTTTTACGAGCTCTTCTCATACCATTTTTGTCTCTACGGTTCCTTGAGGGTAAGAGACTGTCTAGTCCAGCAAGATTGCCATGGGGTTTGAGGTGGGAAAGGATTTGCTGTGTGGAATATTCAAAATTCAACTTTGCTGTTAGATACTCTGGGTTTTTTTCTTCTATAAACATGCTTGTTTGAAAGTTGGGAACACTTTATCATTCTGTGAAGTAGTGTGTTACTATACTATAAGGTGAAGAATTTCCCCTTTTTATCCCAGTTCCTTTTCTGTGGAGCTGTTTAATTCATTAAGGGTAATAATTTTGTTATTCCTTAACTGTGAAAGAAGAGGGGAGGGGAATCAAATCTAAATGGTGCTGTTACATAAAACTAGTTTGAGTGGCAGTTCTTGGTAATAATTAAAAAGCACTTTGTTCTTATTTGGGAAATACAGGTTTTGGAAAAAGAAAGTAATGGTTCATTTTCCTGGTCTATTGCATGGATAGTGACTGTTTCTCTATGTAATACACACAGGCTGAGGAATGGGAAATAAAAAACACCTGGTTCTGGTTTGAACTGTGGCTGGGGTGATTGTGGAGGTGTAGTTTGGATGAACAAGTGTATGATAGTTTCTTTAGAATCTAGACAGGAGCAATCCTTCTTGTTTCAAACATTCTGATATTTTCAGGACCTGAGTTTTGTGGATCCAGGGCTGGTCTGCCATGGGAATGTGGAGGTCCCAGCTGTGAGGAGGTGACGGGGGATGTGTCTGTGTCCCTGCTGCAGGACATGAGTGCCCTTCAGTCTTACCTGGAGAGAAACAGGGGGAGAGAGCCCTGGGCAGCTCTGGTCACCTCCTTCCTGCAGAAATGCTCCTGCAGATCCTTCTGTACTCCTGTGAAACAGCTCACATGCAGCTGCTGGCATGGGAAGGGTGGTGGTTCCATGAGGAGTGCTGCCAGCCCTGTCTTGTAAATGAAGAAAAGATGATTCCCTTTCTTCTCTTTCCATTGTAGCGAGTTCCTGTGCCTGCCTCACAGTCCTGCACCTCCTGGTTAGTCCTGGCTCCAGGAGGCCAAGCAGAGCTCAGTTGGTGTGGTGCTGTTTTATTTGCATGTTCTTCAGCATGATGCCAGGCACTCCCTTTCCTCAGGGTCTAAAAATACTGCTGTTGCAGCAGTCTGCTTCAGGAGCAAAGTCGTAATTGCATCAAGTGGTACTTTGCTGACAAGAATTAAGACCAAATATTTTATTTTTCTGCTGAAGAGTAGTTCTTTACTTTGCTTGATCTGCTGAGGTCAGAAAGTTCTTAAGCACCTGTGCAAAAACTGAATTATTGGTAACATCAGACTTGGAGAAGTATCTTGGGAGGAAAAAAATACAATGTTATTTTTTATTTTAACTGCTTTTCCTGATGATGCTGTTCTGTTTTTTTTTTTTTCTGATCTTATTAGCTTGCCTCATAGTCAATACATACAGCTTTCAAAGCTTTCCTTGGTTTTTATAAAAAATAGTTACTTTTTGCCTGGCACCCCTGATAGAATCCCAGGGCTTTAATTTGTTTTCTAGCCTTTGACATAATACTCAAATAGTGTATTCAGAAATTAGGGTGGTAAAGGGTCTGTTGCACCTCTGATCCATATGAATTTTATGTCATACAAATATAACTGATATAGAGGAGTGTGAACTCTGCCTACTTGGAAGACTGCATTTATTTGAATTACAAAATTTACCTATTAATGGACCGTCCTGAAATTAGAAATATACATTATTGTTATCATGGTAAGATGGTTTAGGGACTAATTAGGAAAACTAGAAAAGGCATGAGAGTGATATTTGAATGTTGCTTTCTCTTACATTGCTTAATATTGCAGGTTTAACAGCAGGGAGCCTGATCTGTCCAGCTGCTTAGTAGCACACTCTGTACCCAGAGCTCTGGAAAGTGTGTGCAGTTTGATTACTGTGACTCTCCTAGGGTCTAAAGCTGCTCCTCAAACCTTGGATTCTCTCTTACAAGGGATTATACTTCAACAGGGCTGTGAAAAAATAGGATATTCATGGTCTCTTCAAGTTACATTTAAGATTAAGAGACAATAGCAGCGGGTTCTGAAGAGCTGCACTGTTAAAATGGAGTGAAAGCCACTTGTTAGTGCTAAATACATTGGGGGGCTGCAGATCCAGGCCTGCAGATCCCTCGGTTTGGTTCATGTAAAACTGGAGGGAGGGAGTATGGCAGGTACAAGAGCAGTGGGTAGCAGCACTGCCTCACACTTCTTGTGGTGGCAGCGCTGCTTTCTGCCAGCTTGGAAGTGTTGGTGGGGCTGGGGCTCGAGGGCATAATTTCCTAGGAAAGTTAGACAAGCATCAGGGCACAGCTGGGCTTGTCACAGCTGGCAGGGCCCACCCCAGGGTGAGGTGGTTGAGGGCAGGCAGAGCTGAAAAGCAAACACAGCAAATGAAGATGTGTGTGTAAGGAGGGGGCTGCAGCTGGGAGCATCACCTGCTCTGTCAAGGTACCCACAGCTGCCTTTCCCACACTGCCAGGTTTTGTTCAAACTCTTTGCTTTGTGGCTTCTCTGTGTAAAGAGCAGGACAGTTTTCCAGCTGTACTATTGAACCAGGTAATGTTTGGTCTCTCTGACTTTTTTGTTTTGGCAGAAGGGAAGTTTTGAAAATCTCTTTGGGTCTAGAACTGTAAATGATTGCAAAATCTTTTAAGCTGCTAGGGAGATGATCAGAGTCCAAGGAATGCTGTAGTCTTACTGGGATGACAGTAAGACATTGTCTTTGTAAGAACACAGACATTACAGGTGAACTGTGAAATGCATCCCCCTGGGCTCTTAGTTCCTGATTTGCTGTTTCTGTTAATCTACTGTATTATGCAATGTCTTCTCATTTGTTAAAAGCCTGTAATTTCACATCCCTCACATAAAACAGTAATGCACTTCAAATTCTGAATTGAGGAAGAATATACACTGTTGTACTTCTTTACTGTCGTCTTCAAAGTTTTCTTTTGTAAGCAGCTCTTTTTTAGTTTAGGTTTCTGGGGGTGTTTAGGTGTGGCAGTGGTTTTCAGGGGCAGAGGCTGTGAAGGAATTTGGTAATACAGGAACATTCATAGCACGTTAACTGAGGAAACAAAACCAGCTTTGTGCTCTCCTGGCAGGAGGAGACAATGACAAGGTTGCACTGTTTGGGCAAGGGGGGTGGGAAGGAGATATTGAGCCATTTACTGTGGAGGGGAAGGTGCAGGCTGCTCTTTTGGCAGACAGTAGGAAGAAGTCTTGACTACCTGGGCACAAGCCTCTCACCTTGGAATTGCCTGGGTTGTCTGCTTCTGAATTGCAGGCCCTTGTGTGTCCATGCCAGTTTGGGAGAGCTGGAGGAGAGCTTGCTCAGATGAACAGCTTATGATAGATCTCAGACACAAGATTTTGGACCCTGAATGATAGTGTATGGCCAAATTGGTTCAATTTCATTAAAACAACAGTACTATTTTGACCCCTTGCTTGGGTTATTCTGTCTTGTATGTAAGAAGTGCTGGAGAGGTGTGTGCACAGCTCATCCAGAAAGCAACATTCTGAGTTCTTGGTGAATCAAAAACCTGGATTCAAATGTAGTTTCTTCAAAGCACTGCGAGAGAACTGGTGCCTGTGGTGAGCCCCTTCCAAAGCTATTCCCGTGGCTTGGGTAAATGTTGCCATCAGCTGGAGACTTGCTGCCAGAAACCAGAGCAACTTCTGGCTGTGCAAAGGCTCCAGTGTGTGAACTGAGTGGGGGTTAAGATCAGTGATCCTAAGCCTATGATGTATGACTAAAATAAAATAGCTTTTGATGGTGTTAGTCTCTCTAAAGCTGCTGGTTCTTTATTCCTCAGGGTTTGTGTTACATTTATTTCTAATTGTTTGCAAAGACCGCTCTAGTTTCATTTGAAAAGTCTTTTGTGCATAACTAAGCACTTCCAAAAGCATGCGTGGGTTGCCTAGCTATTTTGCATTGTTATTTCTTTGTGCTTGTCTGAGAAGTTTTGGATGTTATTTTTATAAATGTGTGCAACAGCTCTGATTGTGTGAGGCAAAATGACCTGGGATGGTCAGTGTGATTCTTATGCTGCTGTGTGCTGAATTACTAAAGTAATTCTCAGGGTTCAGGTTTCTGATTTAGGTTTCCATGTGCCAGTCTTAGGTGTCTGCCTTAATACTTCAAAGGCTGTAAAGCATACTGAAGTTCTTTGGCACGAAAAGAGCTTTGTGAATTTAAGGTCTCTACTGCTTACCTGAGGCAACAAACTGGATTATGGATGATTTTTGGGAGAGAGATGATTGTCTAGGGAATGACTTGGTCACCAGGAGGAGTTTATAAAGGGAGCTTAGCACAGTGCCTTGCTTATTTCTGGTTGGGAAAAAAAAAAAAGCCAGTATTTATCAACTACAGCAACTTGCTGTAGTGTGGGCTTCCTCCAGGGTATTAAAATACCGTGTGCCTTGGTGAAAAAGAAAACCCAATTAGAGCAGGTAAGGTGGTAGGTATCATTTTACTTGTCTGTAACCTTTACTGTGTCCAGGGAGGATTTGCTTTGGCTACATTGGATTAAGAAGAGATCTGAGTTTGAAAGAAACCTGAGGGAAACAAAATAATGGTACGTGAGGTGTTTTTCCACTTTCCTCGGTATAAAGAAAACATGAAATTAAACTGATGCAGCTGTGCATATTCTGAAACTTGTGGTGAGATTAAAGTCTCAGAATATTATAAAGCAGTCCTCAATATGCTGCTTTTGTAATTGGTATTTCTTGATTAAAATTCTGCATAATCAAGTAGAACAGTTGGACAGGAAAGTTGGTCTTAACCTGCAGTCAGATAAATCCTCTAGCAGGCAGAGAATACAAATGTGTGCTCTTCAGGAGACTCAGCTGTTAGATTAGAGGAGTTACAAACTTAGTCTTCTTAAAAGTAAGTCACCTTCTCCTGGAAGAGAGTGCATTATTAATTTATTTCACTATTGACACTTTTTTCCTTGTGTTATATTGAATTTTTAGTTAGTACAGTTCTTTTCTGAAAACATCTATGAGTAATTGGGATTTAAAGTCACTACCCTGAAGTAATAATTAAATATATATTACTCATTATTAAGTATGTATTAGTGATTACATATGGATCCCAGCTTCATGAAATGATAAAAAAACCCTCAGAGGCCTTTTTCTTAGCAGAGGTGCTTGAGGGAATTGTTTTCTTTCCTGCATGCACAGAGAAGTGCAGAGCTGTCCAGGGTTTTGGAGGATGCTGGTGGAGAGATTGAAATTTTACATGCTTTTTAACTAATCTTACTGCACACTGGTTTTTTAGATTTTCTTTTTTTGGTGCTGGCTAATCCTGCTCAGGCATTATAAATATTCTATTCCTTCTAACTGTGGTCTTTTATATTAGTCTGTTAGGTATTATTTCTACACACATAATTATTTTCTTTCTTCATAAAATCTATATACAAATGTGGTATGGTTAATGTTTTCCTATTAACTTAAGCTTTGATATTTAGCTGTGTAAAAACCTAGGAATATAATTAACCCTCCTGACAATGTGTTGAGGCACCTTAAAATGGTGATGAAAAATGCTGCATAGGTGTAGCAAGGGAAGAAGCAATCTCTTCTGATGTCAAATGTGATGCAAACATCAGTGCAATGGAAGCAAGTGTGTTGAGGCTTGGGAAAGTGTGAGACATATATTAGATTGAAAACAGATTTTTGTTGTCTTTTTCTTTGTGTGTGTGGTACATAGGCTTTTTGTCAGTAGTTGGTTCAAGAGATGCCTCTTATTAACAGTAAAACTGGGGAAAGGATGGATTGTTTTGAGTTGGATTCCCAAGTATCCAGCAGAAACTTGGAGATGAGTGGGTTTTTTCCTCTCGGTCTCCCAGAGTGCACTAAGCCTAATGGCAATTGTTAGTGCACAGAATTCAAAGCTGGTAAAAAGCCATGGTTATGCATAGCAGGAATAAAAGGTGGTTACTGCTTCCAATTTCAAGAGAAGCACTTGTGTTGATTTGCAGTTACATTACCTGCAGTCTTTTTTTTCAATTTATTTATTTATTTATTTATAATCTATTTATTTAAAATTTATTTTTTATTTATTGTTTTTGCAATTTTATTTGCAAATTTAAATAACTGTCTTGAAACAGAGATTTCCTTTATGTTCTGGTGTGGTTTCAGTACTTATAATTGTTTCTGTTACCTTGACTGTGCTGCCTTAGATCTGTGGTGGAAAGTTTTGCCCTATTTTCCTTTCCTTTTGGCAGTGTGGCAGAAACGAGTTATCTAGTGTTGTCAGCTGTTTGATTACACTTTTTTGGATTTTTAAATTTATTTTTTTTAAATTTTCCTTTTTTTCCCTCAGCTGAACTTTATATTAAAAACAACCTGTCATTTGATTTTATTATTACTTGTGAGCATTATTCATGGCTTATGGTTGCATTTTCTTTCTATTCAGCAACCTTGTATGTATTCTTACCAGCAGGAAATTGTTATGCAAAATGTGGCATGAACACAAACCTGTCAGATGTATCTTTGTGGTTGGCAAATGTAGGGGGAAGATAGAACAGTACCAGGAAGGTCATGAAATGTTAGTCTAATTATCTTGGTTTTGGCAGAGGAAAATTGTTCGTGCTGATCTGAAAACTCTTTGAACTTGTCATTGTGGACAAAAGAGGAGGGGAAAAAATAAATTAGAGCTTTCAAAATGCCTCTGACAGGTCTTATCCAAGAGGCTGTTAAACAAGCTGAGGGAAGCTGTGCAGAATTTAGTAAGATTTCAGAAGTGATTTTGTGCATATATCCATGTGCTAGGGTTACTGATTTTCTGAGGACCTCGTGGAAGAGAATCTAAGTTCTCTGACTTTAAGCATAAGCCATGAGAAGGCAAGATAGGATCTGATGTTGATGGTGAACTTGAATTTTGCACATTCTTGTGTGTATGAAATTGGTCATCAAAATAAGAAAAAAAGAGTAGTTCTTATACTTGAAATCATGGAATAGTCAGTAGTTTAAGCAAGTTGGATGAACTCAGAAAAGTCTTGTTTCCTGCTGAAGGAAGGAATAGTATTTTTCTGGATTAAAATTCACTTTGGTAATGGATAAACATTCCAAATGTGTCTTGCTTTCTTCCTGGTGCTTTTTTTAAGTGAAGGAATACTGGGATTTTTTAAAGTGAGGTAAGGTGGTTTTAAACAAGAAATTCAAGTTTTAAACAAGAAATTCATGCAATTTTTCCTCATAATAAAACTTGAAGGTATTTGCAGCTAGTTCCTCTTTACAGGTTGACAGTGTGGTGTTATTTTCATAATGGAGAAATAATAAATAAGTTTACAAATCTTGCATAATACCTGGGAAGTGAGAGGACATAACATCAGGATAGTACAACCTCTTGTGTGCTTGCCATGACCATAACTGCCAAAGACCCAGGAAGGGAACAGTGGGAATACATGGGTATGCTAAGTGGAGAGGTTTACAGTAAATCCTGTTTTGTTTTTGCCAAAGGAATTGTTTCTGGATTACAGGACTGAAAATGACTGAGCTGCTTGGTTCTTGTGGGGAGGTTCATGTTGGCAAATGGGTTCCTTCTCTGATCCCTTAGGGGGAAAGGAGGATGTCTGGTTAGTGGGCTCATATTTAGGCTGTCAAGCAGTTGTATCAGGTGTCTTTAGTTTGGTTCAGTTCTTGCTGCTTTTTTTCCTTAATACTTCAACAGTATCTGGTCTTTAAAAGCTGTGTTTGGTCACCAGTTGCTGCTGGAGAAGAGTTTGTGATGTGAGTCCCAAGTGAGGTCTGCTCAGTAAATTGAAGGGATTTGTAATAAACATGGCAATGTATCTGCTGTGACAAGATCATGTAATTCTTGTTATTCCTCCAAACCATTTGACAGAAGTCTGAAAGCTAGAAATTGTGCTCAGAAACACAAACAGGGATCAGAATGGAAAATTGCTTGGCTTTTATGGTGTTTCTCATACAAGTCTTGTTCTGTGTTCTTGCAGTAGGTATCTTCAGGATATTCCTGTCTACTTCTGACAAGCTCTGTGTACATGCTGAAACTTTAACATTTCTTTTGGAAGTAAAGCATTCTTATGTGTCAGTAGTGTCAGTCTCTAAATTTATGTATTAAGGCTGTAGTTGAATGGCTGAATGTAGAGATAGGATCCTTCTCTCATCTTTTTTGTTGATTTTTTTTTAATGTAATACAGAAGATTCACTGGAGTGTGGGGGTAGAGTACTTTTTGAAATAGAAGACATTCCTTTGGAATTCTTTGTATGCAGCAATGTACCACTACATGTCCAGGGCTCTCTTACCTCTTGTGTTGCTTTAGCCAAAGCCTTTGTTTCCTGACTCTCTTTGCTAATTACCTGAGGCAGTGGGCTGTGTTAACCCCTGTGTACTGTTGCCAGTGTCTGGCACTCTGCAGAGCACTGCAGTGTGTAATGTAGGGATTACTGCTGTCAGAATGACAAAAAATGGCATTTTGCAATTGCAAATGCAGATGTTACTGTAATTGAAACAAATGCATTTTTCTGCCAGTAAGCAAACCAGCAGGAATGATGTGGTGAGAGCTGTCCTTTCTTTGCTTGCATGTCTCTAGATAAAATTAACTTCTCTGCTGAAGCAAAGATACTGATAGATATTATTAATCAGAAATCAACACAGTATGTAATATATCAAAGTCTCTGAAGGAGGCATAGCTCTTCCTTGGTATTCTGAAAGTGTGATCAAAGAACACTGACCTCCTCAGCATTCCGAAATTAACAATATCCGACTTCTTTTTTTAACTGCAAATGCAAAATGTGTAGAGGTGGCAATATTAACTGATGCAAAACCCCCAAAAATGTATGAAAATTTGCATCCATTCTAGTGGAAAAATACAATTTAATGCTCTGTCACTTCTTATTGACATTTATGCTTGCTTTCAGCAAGCATAAGAATATTTATTTCACTAGTTAAACCCCCCTATACTTAAAATTTAAAAAAAAACAAACTCAAAACCCAGAAAAAAAACCCAACAAAATACCAACCCAAAATATCATGGAGGAACAGCAAGGGAAGGCAAGCTGGGAGTCAGTGGAGGAGACATGGCTGGCAGACAGTACCCTCAGTGATCAGAATGCAGTTCCCCAATACCTGCCATGAGGCAAACAGTAGTTTGGAAGTAGTTGACGTGGACTTACAGAGGGAAAATGGTGGCTGGCTAACCCAATAACCTTCTACAATAAATAGGCTAGGTGGTTGGCTAAGGGAAGAGCAGGAAATGTTGCTTATTGTGACTTGAGCTGACGCTGTCTCCTGTTACATCTCACAGAGCAGGGCCTGGATCAGTACAGTGTGCTGCACTGAAAACTCACTCAGCTCCAGGCTCAGGGCCATGGAGTCCCCTTGGAGGTCGGTCACTAGGGCTGTGTTCTGGGGCTGGACACTGGGACCATCCTTGGGGATACCCAGAGTGTGCCTGGACACTCTCCTGGGCAGCTGGCTTTAGCTGTGGCCCTGCTTTGAGCAGAGGTTGGAGTAGTCAGTGTGCAGAGGTTTCTTCCAACCACGAGGATTCCCATCCTCTGCTCCAGGCTTGCACAGCTGCACAGCATCCATGTTGGCCTTGACCACAGGGAGCTAAGCTCTGCCAACAGTGGGGTTTTTTTTCCTGCATAATACCTCTTTTTCCATAGATTACTGGAAGACTTTTTTGATAGTGAATGGATTAATTAAGTCAGTTCTGAGTCAGCTTTACCTACAAGATAGATATTGGCATTTGCACTTGGAACAATTGCACTCCAATGCTGTTCATTAGAAACCCTGACTGTTGAGAACTACAGAAGCTTGACATAGGCTAAATCTCCTTGCTTTCTCAGCTCATCTGTTGTCCTGCTTTCATTTGGGTTTTTTTTTTACTGGGGAACTTGTCCAGTGGATACAGCCATAGAGAAAGTACAGCTAGAAGCTGTCAGATAATTGGTGACATGGAAGAATTACAGATCATGCCATGCTAATCATGGTTATGAATTTCTTATGTAGGTTGAATTTGGTTGAAGCTTTTGTGACGGATCCAGAGCTACGTCAGTGCCTTCAGGAAGATCTGTTACGTCGCTTTCCAGACCTCAACCGGCTGGCAAAGAAATTTCAGAGACAAGCAGCAAGCTTACAAGACTGTTACCGAATGTACCAGGCTATCAATCAGCTGCCTAATGTTGTACAAGCACTAGAAAAACATGAAGGTAATGCTACCCCCATCTGTTCTCAATGCTTTGGAGTATACTGATGATGCAAAGAAATAGAGCATAGATTTCCAAAGATTACTTTTTTTCCTGTGTGCTTTTGTTGCAGGAATAAAGCTTAAACACGTTTGAATTTTAAGTGAGCTGACATTCCAAAATGCCAGTCAGATACTTAAAAATATTCATAGCCAAATCTTTGCAGGAAAGTATGTTCCTGTTAGTGTGTAGCTGGGATGCTTCAACTGTTGGGTGATGGTGTAGGAATCTTTGACACGGACTTGTCTCTAGGAATTCCTGACCAACTGTGTGTGTAGTGTGATCTTACAAACAAGGTGCCATTCATACACTATTGTTGTCATCCACTTCAGTTGTAATTAAACACAAAATCCCTCCAGTTTATGTATTATTGATATAATTTAAATGGCTTTTAAAAATGTTGTAATGCTCCTGTATTTGATACAAGTAACGTGGCAGGATTTCTTCCAGTCCTCATTAGTAGGAAGCACAATGCTGTGACAAGCAAGTTTAGAAAGTACAAAAGCTACAATTCTTTTTCCTTTTCTGTGTGTTACCAGGAAAATGCAGAATAAGATCAGCATAACAAGGGGGGGATTCAATTTAGCAATAGCAGTTCTAACCTACCACAAAGCTCATTTTTGTAGAAGCCCATTAATTTGTTAGAAATTCCCTTGGCGTAAAGCAAGCACAAAAGCCTTAAAAACAAATGTTGTTTGAAATGGTATGGTTACAAAAATTTCTTCCCTTTATTTGAGAAGAAAATAAAGCTGCCCAGTGTCTTATACTTTTCTGTACTACAATTTCACAACTTCAAGTAATGAAACTTCTGCAATATTAATCTTAGAATAAATCTGGTTTTGCTTACTGGCTGCTTTATTTCCAAGAGCAGTTAAGATCTGAAATTCTGAAGGAACTGACAGATGTAACTCTTTTGTTTTTGTTCTTAAAGAGCTGTGACACTCCTTAGTTGCCTCAGTCGTGTCCATTTGGCTTTTCCAAACAGACTCAGCTTGTTTTAGCCTTGATATGGAGCTGCTGGATTCCCATCCTCTACTGAGGTGTTAGTTCAGAATGCTGGCTTCTGTCTTCTTTTTATATTAGTTGCTATTTGAATCACCAGAGTTCCTCTGTCATAACACTGGGGTAGGAAAACAATTCCATTTTTAGAGTTTTGAGGAGCAAGCTGGGTAAGGCAAACTGCTAAGCTCACCATATGGAAAAGTTAATAGACTGCAAAAGGTTCTTCCTGTTCTACACATGAATCAGTTGGACTTAGTAGGGCAATCACCAGCAGTATATTAAAGATAGTTTAAAATAGGTGGCATGTTATTTTTCTTTTTCTTTGTACTTGTACCACCTGTTCAAAGTACATGAATGGGCTGGTAATTTTCAATGTACATGAGTGATTCAGACTGGATCTGGTAATTTTTCTGTTTCTGACTGTAACAGAGTATTTTAACTCACCAAGGGATGGAAAGTCAGAAAGATTTCTGACAATTCTGAGTATGTGCCAGTTTCAGAACTCCCTTGCCTGTGTGTGGCTATGGGGATACAGAACAACTGTGGGGATATAGAACAACCATGAGGTCATCACCTGTGACTGCCTTTCCCTCAGTATGAAGCATTGTTTTGTTGAGATCCTTGTTTTTATGGATGGTGAAACCCGAGGAGGGGGATGATGAGTGAAGATGACTTTTTTCTGGTGTAGCCATGAGAAGTCTGCATAAGATGGGAAAGGACTCTGAGTCATGAAATCATTTTGCTCTAACTGGCAAAAGGGAGCAGTTGTTTATTACTCAGATTGCTGGGGCATGAAATTTGGCTCCTTACAAGATTTCTGTCTTCAGGAAGCTGCTGAAGCATCTTCCTTCCCATCTCAGACAAACACTCTTGAAGTCTGTAAATATGCAGGATACAGGAATTGTGTGCTGATTTTCAGGTGTATTTTTACCATAGTGTATACAGTGACTTGAATACCCCTTATTGCTTGTTTCAGTCCTGTTCTTTCCCAGACTGTTGCACTGTGTGCTACAGCTGTGTTGTTATCAGACTTGGCTGTTTCCCATGCTTTGTCATATCCAACTGATTATTCCCTTACTCATAATGGAAACACACAACTTGTCGTCTTACTCAGTGTTTCATTTTACTTCGTTTCTATTAGCCTAGTTTTCAAGGTGTTGATCTATTTCTGATTTATCTTATTCTAATATAATCTACTGGTATCTTCCATATTGTATAGTTTAGTGACATTTATAAGTGGCCTTCTTTTGTGCATTAAAAGGAATTTACACATCTTGAAAAGATAAATGCTTCTGTGAGCCCTGGAGGAACTGATGTCTTTTCAGCTTGTTTATCTTTTGCACTCTGGTTGTGGCATAAATCATAGCTCTTGCCCCTTGGCACCTCCTGTGACACCATGCTCAATGCTTTAGAACAGCCCAAATTAGGTCTGCAGAGTCCCCTTTGTCTCAGGCATTCAGTATTTCAGACAGGTGTGTTGCACTAGATGGATATTACCTGCCTGTAGTAAACCTGTACTATATTTTATCTGCCCATAGTAAATGTATACTGTATTTTATCCCAATTTCCATTGTTCTTTTTCCTTTTATCCCAGTTTCCATTGCACTATCAAATGACTGGTGCACTTAGTCATTGGGATTTGTCTGTTTTGCCTGGATAGAGTAGTGTCATTTCGCTGCCAAACTGTGTGTTTCAAGTCTGAAGATTAGTGTTTTATTTTATTGCCAGACAACATTTTTAAGCCATATTAATAGTCAAGTCTTTAATGTGTAATAAACACTTGTCTGTGCTTTAGTAAGTAAATTATGGTTTAAATTAAAAACTGCACCTGGGCACAGGTGCAGTTGTGATCAATATGCATCTCTGCTTTTGATGGTACATAGCTCTGTTAGACTTGCTCTCAGTGGTTAGTTTACATCCTAATAATTTTGAGTAGGTGCAAAAGAGGAATTTTTTTTTCTTTTTACTATGCATCTTTTGTATGAATTTATGAATACAGGTGCAAGACATGTTTAATTTAGATTTTTTTCAGTGGTTTTCCTTGCTCATATTCTCATAATGCCAGGTGTTTTAAGAAAAGTATATGCATATAACTTTGTAAATCCTCATTATTTGCTGACTCCACAGTATTACTTCCTTCAAGTGGTGGATACTGAGTTTAAAGTTGTATTAAAAGTGCAAGTAAATTTTGCACTGTATCAGTTTGACCTGTATGTAAATACATCCATATTTTATTTACTTAATAAATCAATAGATTCTAACTTTTGAATGTGACATCTTCCTATGGTGCCTGAGATGTACCCTTCAAACTTAAATAATTAAATGGCACTGTGATACCTTCCCTACTTAGTCCTTTCAAAAGAAGGAATTAAAATTGTTACTTCAAATCCAAGCACAGTCGTTTTTCGTTGATTCAAGAGTACTGAAGTTCATTTCATTGTGTGTGCCATATATTCCATTGGCTGGAGCACTGGGAGCTGCTAAACCCAATCTGAAGAAGGGACATGAAACTTTCTCTGCTCTTCAGTCTCTTCCTTCTTTGTTGACTGCTTTTATTTTATAGGTTGGTTTTGATGTGTCTCCTTACAGGGGGAAAGAACCAAGATATTAAGAGAGCAAGCAAGAAATTTGGAATTGAAAACAATCTTTATTTCATATCTGTTGGTTTGGAATATTTTTAGTCAGCAGTAAACTCCATTTTTGCAAGTTCAGTAATCTCAACAATATGTAATTTTTTTCTCTATTAATAGATATTAGTCAGTTTAGAGGTTTCAGTTTAAAAGTTTGAGGGATTGAGGAACAAAAAGCATGGTAGAAAAAGAAATCAAACCTTTTCTTTGTACTTCAGAGAAAGAAACGAGAGATTCACCTGGGTAATCTTGTCCTCACTGTGTAACTCCTATGCATTTCTGTGGTAATTTTGCTATTAATTTTTGTGGCAATTTTTCTGTAAATTTCTATGGCAGTTTTTCTTAGGAAAGGCTAGGACTTCTTAATCTGTTCAGAAATTGAGAGGCTCTGGAATAGCTTAATTCTGTATTTCTCTGTTAATGCACAAAGCCTTGCCTGTAAAGATTAGAGGCAAGCAACATAATTCTGTACATAATTCAGTGAGCATAAGCTCGTAGTATTGGATTCATTTTGAGTTTTTTTTTGTAAGTCATATAGTCAATAATGCTAATCTTTCTGTGATTAAATCATAACTTGAAGTGGCTGCAAAGATGTAAACATGCATTTACTGACAGAACGTGTCCACAGCTGGCTGCTGGATATAGGTGCTTATTTATAGCTTATGTGTACCTGAAGAAAATACTTCTTTCACAAATTTGGCAGTATCTGTGCCTGTTAACTATGAGCTGCTTTTGGTGTTCATGGACTTCCAGCCAATGTGTGTTCTAAGCAGTTTGACTTGGAGCTACAGATTATCTCTGTTAATTTTGATGCCTCCCCATCTAGTGGAAAAAAATGACTGTAAATATGTGGTCTTTTCTTGTGGAAAACAAAAGCAGGTAACATACACTTCAGTTGCCATTTCCATATTGTAATTACCAAATATTCCCAGTATTAGGCAATATTTTATTAAGAAGAATTAAAAACTGTGAGTGATAATGATATGGATGATAAACCCTACATGTTTTGCAGAAGGCATGTCAACTTTTTATGTGCAAGAATTGGTAATGTTCAGACAGCAGTTTTGCTTTTATACTGTTGTTTATAGTTTTGATCATAGTATAAGTGAATTTATACTAACCCCAGTTATGAACAAAGATGACAGAATAGGTACAAGCTTAATCAGAATGTAGATGGGATAATGCCAGTTTTAGAAAAAAGTACATGTGTTTTAGTGAAATATTCATAGCTCATCCATGTAGAAATTAACCAGCTAAGCAGCTGTGTTGTTTATCTTGGGCAAGTGAATTCTGGTAGATTTGTGGGGGTTTGTGAATGATAATTTTTCTTGTTTGTTCATAACAGGAACTCACAAGATGTTATTGTTGGCTGTATTTATAACACCTCTTACTGATATCTGCTCTGACTTCTCAAAGTTTCTGGAGATGATAGAAACAACATTGGACATGGAAAAGGTATGAAACGTTATGTGGGTGGGGTTTACTCAGCAGTTAAAGTTTCTTATTGAGCTTGCCAATCTACTCTGTATGCACTAAATTTAATTGATCATCTATATTAAGTAGCTAGTGATAATTTAGCTGTGAAATACATGAAGACTGTTATTAGTATATCAGGTACTCAGCAGGATATTCACTCACTATCTGAAATTATCTAGCCAGTGAAAAAATGCTTTGGGTGCATTGATGCTGTGGACCTGAAACTATTTTTTAAAGATCTCATCAGTATTAAAAGTGGAGAAGTAATTTTGGCATTTCTCTACTTCTTTGTATTTTTAAAGTTACAGTGATATGCCTCGAATCTAGAATGTAGCCAGGGTATGTTTATTGCTTAGGGAGTCTTTTAGGATTTTCTCTTTTTTGATTAACTGGGGATTAGGGTTATCCTGAGTGAAGGTCTCAGCTGTCTGTAGGTATAAGAAAGCTACCTAAACATGTGCCAGACGTGGTAGTAAGGGCCATTTGTTGAACTTGTGAAAACTGCAGTGGCTTTAAAATTTTGAACATGCATACTTTTCTCCAAAGGCAGGAGCACTGTGTTTTCTTTCTTTGTATTGTGTTGTGCATCCATCAACTGCATTTTACTGTTTATGGAAAGACTTGTTTGATTGACATTTTGCTGTAATTTGTGATGTATGGTAATGAAGAAATTTATAGCTTTATACCAGTTACAGACCATCTGTTGATGCAGTTTGTGTGCCCTGGGACTCTGTTTTCTTTAAGACTAACAGCTGTTTAAGCCTTCACCCTTCATAGTCCAGCTTTTCAAATTTCTTTTCTGGTTCTACTTTTAAAATGTTTTGTTGTCGTTCTAAACAGAATAACAAGTCAGTTATTTTTAGTCAAATTCCATAGAATATGGTATGTTGGATTTGGTTTTTCTCCCCTCTGCAAGGTACTGGAAAATGTCTACAGATAAACCAACACTCTATGAATATTAGAATTTGAACTTTGACTTGAAATTCCTCTTGGATTTTGAAGGAGTTCAAATAAAATACACAGTTTTATTCTGAGTGCAATTGAAGGATAGGTTGTCATAGCAACTAAATTATGTCAATAATCCATTCTAATATAAAAAGAAACATCTAAGTTCAAAAAGCGTGGGATATGGTTATTCATTTACCTAGCTGTAATAAAAGTTGAGAAATTGTCACTTCCATTCCTATTTATCACAGAATCATAAGGGGCCTTTGAAAAACCATCTACTTCAACCTCCTCCTCAAGTCAGGGCAACTTCAAAGTTTGGTGGTGCTTTTGGTACATAGCCACCTGGCAGTGGAAGCACAGGGAAGAAAGAGAAAAAAGAGGATGAAGGAAAACATCCTTCATCCTCTGAAAATATTAAGCTCAGAAGGAACCATATCTCCTTTTCAACTCAAGAGCTGGGTTGAAATTGGTAGGATTTTTGCTGATACCATGTAAGTTCCTTCTAAACCTCTAGAGCCTCTTTTTGGGCAGCATTTACTGTTTCAGAACCTTCAGTTTCCATAGACTTCTTGTTTTGCAACACCTTGTGCTTTTACACTGTCTTGATTAGCTGCCTAAGTCCAGGGTAACAGACAGATTATGTACATGACATTTCCATTCCCTCTGAGTTCCCTTTTTGCCCCACTGCCAACGGCTCAGTTATTTGTTTGCAAATAAATGTGCAGACAACTCCATTCCTGCAGAAAGGAGTCTGTTAAATTGGTATATTTTGCTTCTATGAAGTATATTACCTGAGAAAACAAGTATTTGAGATTTATGTTTTGCAGCTGAACCAGACACCAACTATCACAGACAACATTGCGTGACATTATACATATATACAAAATTGAATGAATTGTTCAGTAAATTCATTTCACTGTGTATGATCAGGGAGATGATTTTTTTAAATTGCCTATGTTCATATAATTTTTCTTGTTATTTATCTCTAGGTGGAGAATCACGAATTTCTTGTCAAGCCTTCTTTTGATCCTAATTTAACAGAATTAAGAGAGAAGATGAATGAACTGGAAGAAAAAATGCAGTCCTTACTAAAGACTGCAGCCAGAGAATTAGGTAGTGTTTGGAACTGCCTTTGATGTCTCCTCTGTAAAATGTTTTGCAGTCATGTGGTGAAAACTGGTATAAAGGAGTTAAAGGGTTAAAGGATATTTGCATTATTATATTATTGAGCTGGGGTCACTTTGGTCGTTGCAATTCAAGCTGTTGAAAACAGATGGATTTTTGGTTTATAACTTGGCCTATTTTTTAAAACAGCATTCCAAAATATTTCAGAAATTATCAAATATGTTGCAAAATCCATTTTGTAGAACTGTGACTCATCAAACTCTTGGCTAAGTCTAGTTCTATTTAACATTCTATGAGGACTTGCACTGAGACTTTTCTTTTTTCCCCTCTGTGCGTTATCCTAAGTGTCCATTCAGTTGTTCCTCGCAAAATATAATTCTTAAGCAAATGGGATATTTAAAGAGTTGATTATCCTATGCAGAAAATTCATGTTTAACTGATGAGTTAGGCACTGAAAGAGCCACTTTAAGAAAAAGAAAAAGCCACCAACTTTTAATGCAAATATGGCAAGGAAAATTGGCAGTAATATACTTATTTTGGGTTACACCTTTAAGAGCTTGCAATTTTTTTTGTCTTGACTTTTTTTAGTGTAAAGATAATACCTAGATGAGAAGAAGGAAAGCCAAAATTGTGTAGGGATGGAATGAGAAATCTTGTAACAGAACTGTGTGTTAGTAGAAGGATCACAAGAGTAGAGGTGCTGGGCCAACAGCAGCAGTGCAGTGTCCTTGCATTTTTCACCTTGGAGAATTCATAGCAATGCAGTAATTGTGAGTCTGATTTGAATATGCAGTTTGAGAGCATTTTAAAGTAAGAGTAGAGAATGAATCCATATATTTGAGTTTGGTCTGGGTATTTCTCATACGTGTACAGAACCAAAGCAAATCTACTGAATTAGGTCATGTAAATGATGCTAAATTAGTGAGCAGGAATAGCACAGGCTGCAGGATTTGTGATAATACAGCTGGTTTCTTTTTCTTTCTTTTTATCTGAAAGGTTTGGAAGCTGGAAAAAGTATCAAACTGGAGACAAATTCACAGTTTGGACATCACTTTAGGATAACTTGTAAGGAGGAAAAAGCTATCCGTAACAATTCAAAATACTCAATCATTGATACACAGAAGAATGGTGTGAAATTTACTAACAGGTATGAGATGATATTGGTGGTTTTTTAAGCCAGTTCTGAAAGTAATAGAATTGTTCCTTTATAATTATGCTGATAAACTGGAGTCCCTACATCTTGAATGGCAAAATCTCACCTTTTTAATTGGCTCACAGATTGAAATATTGAGCAGGACTGCCATAGAGTTTATGTTAAAAGCTGCCATTCACCATTTACGTTACCAGCTGTTATCTATTTTTGGTCCTTTGACTTGGGTTAATTGCTCTGTTTTAGCTGCAGCAAGTATCATAATTGCTTTTACTCTGAGTGTTTATACAGACACAAGCTGCAGTAGGGAAAGAGCTATTTATGTTTATCACCAAATGTGACATGCAGGATTTTGTTGGTGATTACTGTTTTTTTCCCTTTGTTCCAATCCTCTCTAATTTCTGTTAGTCCTGTGTATTGAACTTCAATTCTATAGCTCTTTTGTTTGAGCTGTTAAAAAATTTAAGTCTTTAGGCTAATTGCATTAAGGCTGTTTCAGTGTGTCTTTGTCTGGACAGCAGTTCTGACACAGATCAGCTGAAAGTCCATATTTTTTTGTTGAATTTTAGCTCTTCTAGAGCATTTTAGCAGGAGCAAAGCTCCATCAGTCATCAGATGCTTCTCGTTGTTAAGTGTTCTTACACAGAGCAAACAAAGGAGAAAGTTGCATGTGCAGAATTGGGTAATAACTTAGGTTGAAGGCCACTTCTTATATCCTTCACTTAAAGCAGATGCACCTTGGAAATTAGGTCCTATCTCAAGCTTAGATGGGGTAACCCAAGGCTTTGCCCAAGTGCCCATCCTCTAAGTATCCTTCACGGCCTTGTGGGGCACAGGTTCCAGTGCTGAATTACTATTTATGAAAACTTTCCTAATCAGATCTAATGAGAATTTTCCTCACAGAAACTTGGGATCCTAGGATCTCATTCTTCTGCTCTGCACCTCTAAGGAGAGTCAGTAGCCTCTTCGCTGAGGCTGACCTCAGAGTCTCTCAGCCTGGGCAGACATCTGTCTCAGCTTTGTCCCTTGTGTGCCACGTGCTCCAGCTCTGTACCTTTGTGGTCACCATCCACTCCAGGTTCAATGCTGGGAGGACAAAACCCAAAACCAGAGGTGTTGTCTCAGGAGTGCTGAAGAGAGGGGCAGAATTACTTCCTTCAGCATGCCGGGTGCACTCTGGATAGGGCAGCCAGCTTGGGCTTGGCCTTCTCTGCCTCAGGGGCACTCTGCTGGCTTGTGTTCAGCTCCTTGTGCCCTGGCTGGGATGGTGCAGTGACTGATTTCTGTTAATTACTCACTTCCGTAGTTACCAGTCCTTATCTTTGGAAAGGAGGGCAAACATATTGGTTTACACCAGCCAATATGTTGGTGTATTTTGTAACAATTTACTTAAATGAACAAAGTGTAAACCTTAATTGCATTTTGTTTTAACATTTACTCGGAGGATATTTTTTAAAAAACATCCCTGAAATGTAAAACAGCTCTTTCTGGTTCTAAGTATGTTGTGAATCTAAATCTGTGATAAAGTTAGGCTTTTCTGTAACTGAGAAGATGTACTTAGAACCTGTACTGTGTCATCTGTTACTTTCCCTTAGTGAAGCAGCCCATGCACCACTAATAAAAAAGATGTGCTTAGTTAAGTTATAGTTGCTTCTGTAGGTGGTACTAGGAGCACAAGACTGACTTCTGCCTATAGTGTGGGCACACTACTTGGGTGTGTTTCTTATTCAGTCTTGCAGACTCTTGTTCTTTGTTTAGGAGACAGGCTTGAGAGGAATAAAAACTTGTTTAAACACTTGTCTTTATTTCAGCTTACCTTAGTTTGAAGACCAGAACCTGTTCATAGTGACAGTAACTAACTTAGGTTTTTACTAAATGAAAGAAGTCAATGCCTTCAGATCTGATAAGCCCCTTGTAGGACTCTGGATTAATTACACAGTTGCTTAGCAGCAAAATGTAGCAACATAGCCAGAAGTTCAGTTTTAAGAGTCAGTCCTTATCACATAGCAGCTCTATAACAAACATGTTTTTAAGAGTCATGTGTTGATGCTAAAATTTCTGGTTTGGGTCTTATGGATGATCTTAAACTTGGAATTAATCTTGAGGCTGTCTTGGTGTGCATGAATTGTAGGTCAGTCGCTTTGTGGTCTTTGTTTTGAACCTTGCTGTTAGAACACTTAGTATTGATACACTTAGTACTGACTCAGATGAAGAGGCCAAAAAGTTTGGCATTGTAGGTGAAGGTAGAGCATCATAGCTTCTAAATACTCTTGTTTTGTTCACAGCAAACTGAGCGCCATCAATGATGAATATATGAAGAACAGGGAAGAGTATGAAGAAGCTCAGGATGCAATTGTTAAGGAAATCATTAACATTGCTTCAGGTGAATGTGCCAGTGTTGATGTGTGTCACAGTCTGGAGTGCTGGGAGGGCTTGCTCTTTCTTTGAGGGTCTTTTACAGAGACAAACTGTAATATTGCCCAAAGAGTTAGTGTGAAAAGTGACGTGTGGCTTTCAGACAGTTTGAGATATGACTTGTCTTCTGTCGCCAGACACTTTCCTGGCATTGCTGCAGATGTGCAGTGATGAGGTATGTGCAAATGCTAATCCCATAATAGGAACAAAAATAAGGCCATAAAAAGCCATATGTATCCTCCACCTACCTCCCTGACTCTGGGCATCTTCACCCAAACAGCAGAAGAGGTAAAGGACAACAGAGAACTGAAGGAGTGGGAGCTGAGGTCTAAGAACATTGATATGCAATATAAGATCAAGTTAGTCATTGCTTATATGGCAATAAAAATTACTGGTTTCCTAAGTTACTTCCATGTATTTTGTTTCAAGATTGCCTACTTACACATTTTTTACAGTCCTTCAACATAAGCAGAAGAGACACTGGGGAATTTGGGCTGTAGATTCCAGTCCCTCATCCCTTACAGTGAAGAAAACCAAACACTAAAACTTAAAAAGCTGGTACTGGGGAAGCTGGGCCATCTAGCCTGGTGTCACAGGCACTGTATCTGACAAACCTCTCCCTCTCATCATTCACACAAACACAAATGGCTGCTATGTCTGAACTGTCTGTGCTGTGTCTCTGGTGTCTTTGCTTGCATGAGCACCAGAATGCAGTGTATTATTCAAGAAGGAAAATTAATGGATTTCCAGATGAGGCAAAATAATCAACATGGCCTCACTTCTTCCTTTTCTTGGTCTGAAGAAGTCTCCTTGCTATTCAAGGCATGGAAACTTTAGTATTGCAGGGTTGGCTTTCCCAGGAGGTGCCTTTCATCTTGAAGAAAACGGTTACTGCATTTGAACTAACTTGATGGACTCAGTATAGGCTTCAAGGTACCTTCTCAGGAAGAGCAGAATAGCTACTGGCATTGAGTTTGTATCTCCTGCATGCAAACCAGGTTATGCAGAGCCCATCCAGACGATGAATGACGTGATAGCTCAGCTGGATGCCACTGTCAGCTTTGCCCACGTGTCGAATGGAGCCCCGGTGCCCTACGTCCGGCCCGTCGTTCTGGAGAAGGGAGAGGGCAGGATTGTGCTGAAGGGTGCCAGGCATCCCTGCATCGAGGTGCAGGATGAGGTGGCCTTCATCCCCAATGACATTACTTTTGAGAAGGGCAAGCAGATGTTCCACATTATTACTGGTAAATATTTCTGTTCTCTTTTTCGTTTGTTATTTACCTTAGAAAGGTCTCGAGTATTTCCAATAATGATGTCTTTTGAAAAAGAAAAAACAAACCAGCAACAAGCAAAGCAAATCAGTAACCTAATAAAATTCTGTCAAAACAATGTCTTTTATCAAGGTTGAGCACCTACTGAGTTACTTACCTTTCTGCATGGGGAATAAGGTTTAGCTCTGGAAAAGAAGTGAGGGCATTTGTAAGCTATTTTTTATTGCTGTTATTGATTATCTTGTTTTTTAAAAAAGTGTCCACAACGTTCATGTGAAATGTTACCTTTGATTGTGGATATTGTGGATATTCTACATGTTTCATATAAAGGCGTATTTCTCATCATCCAAACTAGTAGTAATGGAATTGGTTATTGTGATTTTAGATGTAGTGCACTGTTTGGAGAAGTTGATCACTAATGTCCAAAGAGTCATTTGTGAAGAAAAGAGAGGCTTCTGGGACAGTACAGAACTAAGGCCCTATGAATGTAACTCCACAAGCCGGGCAACCTCAGGAGCTGGAAAGCCTGACCTTGCTAAAGTGATTTGGAAAATTCCACTAGGCGTCAGTTATACTGTAGCCACATTTTTGTAGGCAAGATTTTAAGCAGCCTCTTTGTTAGTGTTCTCTTTGTGAAGTATTAAAGTTGATTTTAAATGCAAAACATGATTCAATGACTCTACCATTTTTTACCCTTTTCTCTGGTGTAATTAAGATAATTTTACTACATGCGAAAACATTTTTAGTGTTTATAGATTTAATTGAATCCTAATTTCCATCCAGATGTCCTTAACATACGTTCTGAGTAGCAAAGATCTGAAATTAGAGAATGATTAATGAGCACTTCTAACATAATCAAAAAGAAAAACTGAAAATCTGAATAAATGCATGGTAATACACTTCTTTTTCTGGTTAGCAAAAGCGTAAAATTGGTTTTAATGATCAGTTTTCTGGATAATACTTTTTATTTCATTTTTATTTCAGTTACACAGTACCAATTAACTACTTAATATCTGTGTTTGCTGATCCCGAGTCACCCATTAGCTTGTACCCAGTCTGTAACTAAGCTGTTTCATTTTTATAGAGGAATTTTAATAGTTGTCTGAGGTGAAAACAAATCATTACAATTCTTAAGCAGAAATAAATTCTGATGATTTTTAATTTAAAGCTTATTAGGTATGAACACGTTTTAGGTGACTGCTTATACTTTTCAAAAGTCCCAAAACTTATGAAGGCCCCTAATGTTCAGTGATCACCTTTATTTTGTAAAAGGAGCATTCAGTAAGACAAACAAGTAAGCTTTGTTAGCCCTGGAGCCACTTGTTGCACCTGTTAGACAAGTTTGCTGCTCTCTTCTGGCAAGAGAGTAATAAATTTAAACCCTCTTTGTTTTAATTTAGAGCCTGTTCTCCTTTAAAAGAACTGTTGAATTGTAAGAAGATGATGCTTTTAAAATTAATTTTTGGAAAATTTCTTCTTTAGGCCCTAACATGGGGGGAAAATCAACATACATCCGACAGACGGGGGTGATTGTTCTTATGGCCCAAATTGGGTGTTTTGTGCCCTGTGAGTCTGCAGAAATAACCATTGTGGATTGTATCCTGGCTCGGGTGGGAGCAGGAGACAGCCAGCTGAAAGGAGTGTCTACTTTCATGGCTGAAATGCTGGAAACTGCTTCAATCCTTAGGCAAGTCTTGTGCTTTTGTTGGATTGTGTTGGTTGGGGTTGATGGGAAAGAAGGTGTTCTAAGAGAGATGCATTTAAGATTTTTCTTTTGTGGGGAATCTTAGTGGAGAATCTCAAGTTCTTTTTAGCTGGTACATAAGATCTTGAAATAGCCTTCTGTTTATCCCAGTGGTCGATACAGAGTTGCTACCAAGAAGCCAAAGTCTAAATGGGACAAAGGACCTAATTTTGAATGGTCTGTGAGATGTTGTGTCTGCACTATATTTGTAAATAAGAAGGGTCTTTTGCCTCTTCCATGCTCTGCATCCAAGCATAACTTCTGATACTCCAATACCCACAGTTCATGCTGCTATCAAACAGTAACATATGCCCTTGTGCTTTTAGGACAGCAACTGAAAACTCCCTGATAATCATTGATGAGCTGGGAAGAGGAACTTCTACCTACGATGGCTTTGGCTTAGCGTGGGCTATCTCAGAATACATTGCCAGCAAAATCTGTGGGTTTGCCATGTTTGCCACACACTTCCATGAGCTCACAGCTCTTGCTGACCAGGTGCCCACAGTGAATAACCTCCATGTCACTGCTCTGACCAGTGATGACACGCTGACCATGCTGTATCGTGTCAAGGAAGGTAAGAAAGACAGGGTCTCAACTGCATCTTGTGCTGAGAGAAAAAAATCCTAATGCAAAAAACATCCCCCCTCAAATTCATGTCATACTCCAGGCTTGGGGTTTTATATATATATTCTTCTCTGTCCATAGACAGTGTGTGTGACAGGAGCTCTGTCCATGTGTGAACACAGTAGGTGATGATGTCGATGATTATTTCTTAAGCTTTCCAGGCTACTTCTGCCACTCAAGTTGAGGAGTTGCTCCCTTTTTCTTTTTTAAAGACAGGGGGAAGAATTCCAGGAGGTTATTTTGTGTTTTCCTAAAACAGCCATTTTAACCTGCTGATGGAGGAGACATTTCTTAAAGTGTTCTTTTAAAAGAAATGAGTGCACCTTTTATGTGCTGACAGTTTTTAATTATGTCAATTTCATTGTAATAAGGCTTAGTCTTATGTTTCCCAATTTATACAGTTGTTTGATGTAGGAAAAATCATAATGGGTAATTTTTAGCCAATGACATCATAGTGAAACAACAACTAGCCTGTTTTGTTAGTATAAGATTAGTTAGGTGTATTTAATTAAAGTCTTTTAGTGGATCCAGTTATTCCTTTTAGTATTAAATTAAACAATTTTTAATTAGGCATAAATTTCATCTATTCCTCCTGCTTCTCTATATCCCCCATCATTTATTTTTGCTCCCTTCGTCTGGAGCCTGTATTTATTGCTAAATAAAGCAGAGCTGTAACTGTGGCTTGCAAGGTGTGCCCATTTATGGCATTCTAATTTAGCTGTGAAATCTACAGTGATTTTGGATTGTTCTCACTAGAGCATTTCAGTCCAATTGGCAACCTCTGGGCTGAGATTTTGATTTAAAATGTGGGCACAGTACTGCTTCTTACTCTGTGTACCTCTTGATTTTTCTCTCCTGAGTTCCACAAGGAAGGAGTGAGTTAGATACCACTCGAGTGGGTGGAGCAGGGTTACTGCAGAACAGTGGCTATCCTGGATCTGATACCTTGCTGGTTTTACTCCTATGACATCACTAATTGGCTATTTCTTACTAATTTCTTCCAGTTTTCAATCCATTAAATTACTTAGTTTCTTGCCCTTAGATTACATGTATGACCATTTCTAATTTTGTGTTCCCCTGTCTATAATCTTGCAGTTGGGTATTGGGTACTTTACTGTAAAGCTGGGGAGGCTGCACGGGGAATCACAGCAGCTGCAGCAGTACTGCTCTTCTCTGGCTGGATGGATTAGCTCTGTCTGCCACAATCCTGTATCTTTAAACTCTGGGTCCTTGTCTTTTGGGATCTTTATTCCTTAGAAATGGGTTCTGTGGGTGCATTTTCCTAAGGAATGCCCAGTTTTTGCTTGAATATTGCTCCAAAATGCTGTGACCCTGGTTCCCAGCCAGTCCCAGTGGAGAGGAGGTGTTTGGTTCTTCCCTAGTTTGCTGTTTCTCATCTTCTCCAGCATATGTTGAGCTCCTTCCACAAAGTGAAGGTTCATAGTCCTCTGAATGCTCAAATTGGTGCTTGAAAGGTGATTTAGTGTGGCATTGGAGCTGAAGAAAAATAATCATAAACTGCTGCAAGTGTACATGGAAACCAAGTGGTTTTGGTGCAGCAAGAGATGGTGATGTACAGAATCTGCAAACAAGCCATCTTTAGGTGCCTTATTTTAAGCATGCTGGTTGTGGAGGGAATCAATATACACTATATCAAAACCTTCTGCCTTCTGCATCCTTTGGAACAGCAATAAATAAATACAATAAAGCCCTCTAATAATCCCTAGACAGCTGGGTGAGTTCTCTTTCTTCAACCCACTCGTTTAGTTTTTAAAACCTATATTAATTCAGCCATTCTGGTTGTGATGAAAACTGTAGAAACTTGGGTTCATACTTTTCTTTGATCAGTTTTGCCATCTTCAGTCATACACATCTTTTCTTTGTACATGCAATGTCTTTTTGTTCCATCCATTTTCTTGGAAGTGGTATTGAGCATGGAGACACAATGTTACTGATCTGTCTATTTAAACCTCTGTCAGAGCAGATACAACACTATGAAATCTTCATCTTTATATACCTGGTCTCCAATCAAGTATCCATCTCTCATCCAAGTTTCTGCATTTAGTGCTACTGGAATTGTTCCATTGCTCCTTCAAGGATGTGTGTGTAGGCAGCTCAGATACAGCTGTGTTTTGAAACAAATAACAGGTTTCATGTCATTTGAAATGTATAACTAAACCTGAAAAGCATGACAAGGAACTTTTTTTTATACACTGTTTTCAACCATGTCTTCATGCTTCAAGAGTGACAAAATCACTGGAAGACACATGAAGTACTGTTCTCTGGGCCTCTGCTCAGGATTCTCTGAGCTGAGAAATGACTTAGCTCTGGGTCTGGGGAGGTGGGTCTTTTTAAGACAAAATCAAGAAGACTGATTTCTGCTTAAATGTGTTAATTTCCTTTAAGAAACCTGAGAGATTACAGAGTTAATAAAACAGAAGAAGTCTAAATGCTAGGTTTTCCTTCACCTGTTCTTTGCTTATCCAGTATTTAATAGATGATTAAAAAAAACAAACTGTCATTTTGCAAGTGTAATTAATTTATTCTTAACTCCTTGCTGGAGACTAGAATTAAAAGGATTTAGTAATATCTGTGGGAGGACAAATGGAATTATGATAATGCAAACAAATAAGAGTTGATAGATTTTTATCAGAGGGCTTTTGTACTGAAGTGAAAATTGTTTTATGTAATTGTGTATAATTTATGTAACTCTATTCTGAGCAATTGTGAGGACTTTTCTCAAACACTTTATAAAGGGTGTATTAATTGAAGTAAGTGTGAAGTTACAGTTGAAAGATGTTGATATAATTAAAGATGACTCCTGGAGATGGAGGAATTGTGTGGCACAGATGCAAAGGAGGAGAGGGATGATTGAGAATACAACATTTTTAATATTTATCTATACACACACATATGTATTTATATAGGTATAGAGTAAATGTCAGAGATACCTATTAAAAACATGCAAATTACTGTTCTACAGACTGTGCCAAAATACTTTAATAAAAATCATTGGTCAATCTCATTCAAGTACCAGAGGGAAATTCTTTCTGCCTGAAGAGTTTTCCATTTCGTCTTGAAGCACTTTGGAGCTCTGCAATTACTGCTCTAATAGAGCTTAATTAAATAAGAGCATATTCTTTATTCTGTATTATTGTTTTTAGTAGAAAAGGTAAATCAGAAGGTGTTGAGGAGAACCAAATAATGTCATGCACTTAATTCTTCAGAGAGTTATCAGAAGCATGTCCATATAATCTCTGTGAGAATTCTTAACTGTTGGGTTTTTTTTCTCTGCATCCAGGTGTTTGTGACCAGAGTTTTGGTATACATGTAGCAGAGCTGGCAGCTTTCCCAAAACATGTGATAGAAAGAGCAAAAGAGAAAGCATTGGAGCTGGAGGAGTTTCAAAACATTGGCAAGTCCATGGAATCTGAAGGAGAACCACCAGCCAAGAAATTATACAGAGAAAGAGAGGTTTGCTATTAGAAATCATTTTACAATTTTGAATAGCTGAAGCAAAATCATTTAAGGATTCAGATTCCCCCGAAGTTTGAGGATAATTAATTACCTGTGATAACAATAAGGTATTTTTCTGTAACAAAGTGGCTTGGCTACAATGTTCATTAGGAGACGTTCAGGGGTAGTGGGTTTGATTTAGATTAATTTCAAGTTAACATGGTTATCTAAAAATGTAGATTAAAGATTCACCTTTTGTTACCATTGTGTAGAATATTCTTGGCTCTGCAGTTGGGTCACATCTGGATTTGCTCCCCCTTATTTGAGTGTTCATTGGTGTGAGCTCTTAGAGCCCAGTGTGATCAGATCTGTTCACACCTGAGAAAAGCTGAATACCCAGTCCTGTCCTTTGTGCCCTTCCATGTCCCACAGAACTGCCACATCTCAGAAGCTGATCCTATCAAAAAACATGGCAATCAGCACCTGGAATGTCTGATTTAAGGTGTCTCAAAGCCAAGTGTCCTTAAAGAAGCTTTGTTAGCGGGTCATGTAAAGGAAAACAAAGGCTGCAGGAAGCTTTTACAGAATATCCTGTCTTATTGCTGGATTAAGAGTCCTGACTGTGGCATCTGTGGCAGCCTCCTGGAAAATCCACGTGCTGCTGCTTTGTTGCATTGGTTTTTGTCAGAGGCTGGGTCCTCCTTGCTGTGTGCACACAAACCTGCTTCCAGGGCTTAGTTCTGTGTCCCAGCAGCCAGCCTGAAACTCCACAGCCCTGTACCCATCTGTCTCCTTCTGGCAACCTCGGTACTACTCCAGTGTATGGAAGCCTTGAAGTGTTAGTCCACATCCAAAACTCTTCCTGCATTTAAAAGCCTTTGCTCTAGACAGAGGCCTGGTACTTTATTTTCAGTTTCAGAGGTCAACTGCATTTGTTGTTCCTGGCTCAGTAAGTGGATCTGATGCTTTAGATGAACGATCTCTGGTTTGTTCTGATTTTTACTGCCAGAAGGCTTTCCCTCCAGCTACCTCAGTTGCTGCTCCATTATTACCTTTCCTGTGTCAGGTATCATGGTGAAGACATTTTTAGATTAGTTGGACCTGGCTGCATGGTTCTAAGTTGATGTAAATTAAATTGACATAGTAAACACTTGAGACAAATACAGCATCATGTTTTACTCCTGGGTGTTTCAGTAATACATAACATTCCTTAAACCCTCTAGGCAATAGAATGGCAGAGCTTTAGATGTCTCACCCAGAGAGTTTGTCTGCCTTGGTTATCATCTTGTGTAGGGGGAAAAGGGTGCTATTTCTCTTTAAAACTTCTGCACTGAAAACTACTGCATCAGTCTTAAATGATAAGAGGAAAAGTACTTGAACTTTTCAGTAGAATTCTACAGTGCAGAGAACTAGACAAACTTCTGCATTCTGGACCAATTGTTTCCAGTACAGGGGTTCTGAACACCGTTCATTGCAATGTTTGTTCTTGTTATTCAAGTCAGATTGTTTAGAAGTTCCACTTTGCCTGTTTGTGTAAAAGCATATGCAGAAAGCTTAATTATCATCTGTTCTCCTTGGTGACGGCCACTCTGCAGTTGCTTGGTTACAATTTATCCTTTCCTTTTGCATATTGAAACATCGCTTTTGACTGACAGTGCCATCTAAAAGTAACTATTTAAAAGTTTGGGTAATGGGACCATTCTGGTGCTATTATTGCTGGCAGTCCTCACCTCATGTGGTTGCACACTGGAATTAAATGTGAAACACTTACAGGAGATCACAATGTTAAATACTGTATTTATGCTGATCAACTGGTGCTTTTTGCTCATGTATTGAAAAAGAACTTCTGGTACCAGCATAAATGGTTTGTTCTGGTGTTCAGAACTTGATAGCGAGGACAAAAATAACCATGATTTTTGCCTGCACTGAATTTCTGCTGATGAACAATACGTAGTGTCTATAGGGAATTTGGAAAATTCCTGCTTGCAATCTAAACATCTTTCTGCTTTCTTTTCTTTCTCTCCATTTCAGGAAGGTGAAAAGATAATTCAGGATTTTCTTTGTCAAGTGAAAGCATTGCCCCTGACAGATATGTCAGAAGAAGACATCAAAGTCAAGTTGAAACAGCTGAGAAATGATGTGCTGGCAAAGAATAACAGTTTTGTGAATGAAATAATTTCTCGAAAGAAAATTACATCATGAAATGTGCAAGAACAGGATACAGCTCTTGAAGCATATTTCATATTGAAGGAACTATAATTTTCTTGTCTTGTAGCTTTTATACTTTATGATACTTGCTACTGGATTATGTAGACATTTTTTCTTGTATTGTAATTATTTTGTAAAAAATTCTGAGCACATTATGTGCCAGATTCCTGCTTTGGTTGGGGTCATTTTTTCCTTTTAAAAGTTTGCAATAAAATGGTTTTTCATATTGAGAGTTATTCACTGCACAAACAAAATGTGTAATACTTTACCAGATATGTGCTAGAAAGTCTAACAGTTGAGGTGTCAAACAATTGCCAGAGCCTTGGAAAGCAGTGGTGCATACACAAAATCTTTGTCCTAGACCATGACTCTTTTTTGTGTGATGCAGTTATATTAATTCACTGAAATTTAGAAAAACTGTGTTAGTGCTCCATTAGGAAAAAACCATCTGAGTGTGTCCGGGTAGCCAAGAAGGCAGTGGCATCCTGGCCTGTGTCAGCCAGAGTGGCCAGCAGGACCAGGGCAGGGATTGTCCCTCTGTACTTGGCACTGGTGAGGCCACACCTCAGATCCTGTGTTCAGTTCTGGGCCCCTCACTACAGCAAACACCCTGAGGGGCTGGAGAGACTCCAGAGAAGGGCAATGGAGCTGGGGAAGGGTCAGGAGCACAGGTCTGAGGAGCAGCTGAGGGAGCTGGGAGGGCTCAGCCTGGACCAAAGAAGGCTCAGGGGAGACCTTATCTCTACAATTCCCTGGAAGGAGAGTGTGTCCACGTCGGGATTGGTCTCTTCTCCCAAGTAACAAGTGATAGGACAAGAAGAAACAGCCTCAAATTGCAGCAGAAGAGTTTTAGATTGGGTATTAGGAATAATTTCCTCACGAAAAGGATTGTCAGACCATGGAACAGGGCACCCAGAGAAGTGTCAGAATCACCACCCTGGAGGTATTGACAATGCAAGTGGATGTGGCACTCAGGGACATGGTTCAGTGCTGGCCTGGGCAGTTCTGGATTAACAGCTGGACTCCATAATCTTTGGTCTTTTCCAACCAGATGTTTCTGTGGTTTGTCAGAATTTTTTTGCATGTGTACCTGCACAGGGCTCAGGAGGGGTGGGGTGGGTGGGTGGAAGGGATTCTTTTTGTTTGCTATGTGAATGGTAATGTTGTAGTCAAATACACTACAGGCCTGCTCTCCCTGCCTGAGTTGTGGTTTTGTAATGTAGCAGAGGCTGGGGTGAAGTTACATTTTTACTGCTACGTCTGAGCTGGTCATGATTAGTGAAGGCTGTCTACAAAGTAAAAATATATTGATTTTTATCTGATGTGCTTCTCATTAAGAGAGTTTGAAAGCATGCTGGTACAAGTTTATTTTCTCCATGAAACTTAGCATTTTAAATTGCAACTGAAAAATACTACCTATATTTAAAACTGTCAGCGTTGAAAGACTAATGGGAAAAAGGTGTTTGTCGCAGGAGATGATGGATACAAAATCATGCTGAAGATGTTAGGCAAGCTCTTGCTGTGCTCAGATTGCATCAGTGGGTGTGTGCTGGGGACAACAGTGCTGCTGTGAAAGCTGTGCCATAGCTCTGTGTCAGGGATTAATGTGTTGCAATGGTCTGCATTTAAACGTTTCAATAGTCATAAAAGAGGTGTGATGTTCAGTTTGCTGTTGGATAATGCGTGTACTTACACCAGGACTGGGACATACTAGATATGCTTAGCAGAAGCACTAAAGGCTTCTTTGGGAGGTTGGGGTGCTGCATAACACCTTCCTGTCCTTTTAATTAAAATACGTTCTGATTACAAAGACAAAAGCAGATTTGCATTTACAAACAGCACAATGAAATCTGTTGTATAAAGGAACTGTATGTTTTTGCAATTTTGATTGTTTCAAGCACTAAAGTCTCCAAAAATGTTGGATCAAACTGCATTAGGTATAGCTGGAAAGAGGCAGTTCCTGTGAGACTGGCATGGCTGGTACTGACAGCCTCCTCCAGCTGAGATCCCTGTGGTCTGAGCAAAGGTGCCCCTTGCTCAGTGTTGAGTCCATGTAACCAAGAGAACAGGCATAAAGCCATCAGAAGTCATCTCTGCCAGGAATTTCTCTATTTCCCCTTTGACCCTGTGTGCACTTTAAGTGTCTCCTTAGCCAAGGAGTTCCTCACTGAGCTGCCACCAGCAAGAAGGGCCACTTCTCTGCTTCCCTCAGTCCCCTTTGTTTATGTCCTTTGTGTCTGCTCTTTTCTTTCTGGATGCAGTGCTCAGTTCTATGTGCCTGCGGTGTGCTGAGGACAGGCTGCTGCTTTTATTTTTGTCTTGCAGTTGGAGGCTGGTAGAGGTGTTCCTGTGTGGCCACATTTGCCTGTCTGAGGGTGAACAGTGCTCATGTGTTACTCAGGAGTGACGAACCAGCTTTGGGCAGCGCCTTCTGCCTGCTTCAGAAAGAGTCTCGTGTATCTGCAAAGATTCAGCTTTTCTTATGCTCCTCAATACTCACAAGGGAGAAGGGTGCAAGTTAACAAGGTTTTAAAACTAATCTTTTGAACTGTTTTTCTCTTCTACACTCCACTTCCCCCTCCCTCTGCTGCTGGATATAGGCAAGAGAAGATCAGGCAGGGTTAAGTCTCCATATGTCAGTGCTGCTTGCAAACTGGGTTACAGGTAGTGTGATTTCATGTGAGCAGGCGGGGTGGCTATTTTTGCTAGTTCCAATTTAGCTTTTTGTTCAGAAATGTACCTATGGGGCAGGAGCAATTCCACAACTTGTCTGCTTATTACAGAGCTGTGCCAGGGATGCAAAGATTATCAGTTTCAAAAGAAACTTAACGAGGCTGTTGAGGAGCGGTGAGGCCATGTACTGTTAGCCTTGAATAAAGATATAAAGCTCTCTTTGCTCATTCACCTGAGAAAGCTTGGCACTGAATGCTGCAGGCAAGTGGTCTTTTTGGTCTATGCTGTTACTGTTCATCTAGAAGGCTCTTCATGAAGAAAACTGCATTAGATGGGGTAAAACAAAAGAGGGGACATGAACAAACAGTGAAAGAATTTGATGATTTCACTGCCCTTTTAATCATCAGGAGCACCTGATAGCCAGCTTGATGAGAAAGTGTTGAGTTTTCCTCTTGGGTTGTGGTCAAAGGCTCCTGTTAGGGTTGGATGACACCAGGAGTCAAACTCACAAATCCAGGGAACGCTGCCTGCCAGGTCTGGACTCATCTCTGCATGTTCATCTTGCAGCTGTGCCTGCAGCTCTTCATCTCAAATACTGCAGTCACAAAGTGGGTCTGTGTCTCTTTCCTCTGCTGGAGCTGAGGTGGTTCTGGAATCAGAAATGGCAGGAACGGGACTGAGGTGAATCCTTGCCACTGGCAGCTGCACTGACACCACCTTGAGGAGACTTTGAGTCCTTGGAGAGCTTCGGATCCCTGCTGGTGGCCTGGCTTTGCCGAGCATAACAACTTTGCATTGCTCTTAGTGCATGCAGCTGTTCTGGGCCGACAATCACCCTGTAAGGGACTGGGAGTGCTCGTGGTCTAAGTTTTCCAGCACCAGGAAGCCTGGGGGAGAGCTCATTGCTGACGTCTGGGGTTGTGGGAGCACTCATCCAGTTTGGTGTGAGATTACTGTGATGGTTTAAACTGGTTTTCATGGCATTAATTTAATGAATTTTTGAACACCCAGCCACTACACAGGCTGAGCAATTTCTCTGGCTATGAAGCAGTGAGACAATTGGTCTTGCTGTTCTGCAGTGGGGCAGATTTATTTGAAAAATCAAGGGAGAGCAGTCACTGCTCTGCATCTGAAGTAGCGTGAGGTCATGCATTGAATGCTTTGCCTCTTGCTGACCTGGGAAGAAAGAAAAGTGGCCTCAGGAGCCTGAAGCCTTAAAATAACCGGGGAAAAATGCTGTCATCTTTCTGAGATGGCTGCAACCCTTGCAGGTATAACTTGGCTCTTGATGCTCTTTGCTGAAAGAGCCTTGTTAGCAGTTGTCTCTCAGATACTCCTGTTCTTCTCCCAGCCTTGCAGCTGCCTTTCCCAGCCTTTCCTCTCTCTATTCCTGCCAAGCTCCTGCACTGTTCCTGTTCACAGGAGAGCACCTTGCAGTGCTTCTTTTAAGTGTCTCTCTCAGCTGCCAGCAGAGCTTTTTATTTCCATGGGGTGGGACAGGGGTAGATACATCCCTGCACGTGCTGCTTTGCCAGTCAAACTGAGAGGGACCAACCTCTGCTGTTAAAGAGGGACTTGACAATTTCTGATCATTTTTAGTGGCAGCTGGGACTTACCCTTCTAACTCAGCGTCCCCTGTCACCTGACCCTGTAGCTGAGGGAAACAATTGTGCAAACAATTGTGGAAAGCAAATGACAGGTTGTGTTTGCTTCTCCAGCTGCAGTGAGCAGTGCTTTACCTAGAGCTGAGAAAATGTGTTTGCTTCTTTGCCTTTGTGGAAAAAAGGTGCCTTGGTACCCGGTTTGAGCTGTTGGATTCCTGTGGCAGTTTCCTTAAGGACGTAATCGTTCTGTCTTTGTGGGGATGGTTGGAAAACTGGAAACAGCTGTGCTAAACAACAAGAGCCAAGGGGAAAGCTGAGAATAAATAGCCTGTGCTTATGAGAACATTTTCCCTGCTGATCCACCCAGCCTGCTGCGTGCTGCAAAGTCATTGCTTGTCAGGGTGATGTGCTAGCACAAGAGGTGGTTTCAATATGCTCCTTCTTTCTCCAAAAACTAGGCAGCTGTTCCCCTGTGTGTTGCTGTGGAGCTCCTTCTTTCTCCAAAAACTAGGCAGCTGTTCCCCTGTGTGTTGCTGTGGACTGGCAATGGGCCCAGCTGCCATGGCAAAGAGCAGACCTGCACAGGGAGGGCTGCTGCACATCACCCTGGCAGTCTGGTCCCATCTCCAACCTGCTGCTGGACCATGCTGTGGGGGAGGCAGGAAGCTGGCCAGCACTCCTAAAGTGTCTATGCCCACCTGATGATGCTGCTTTATACCATCAGGAACATGATTTCTTTTTTTCATACTGAGATCTTGAAATGTCTTCTGTCCTGCCCCTTTCATTTTGTGCACAAAACTTCAGGAAAACGTCCACCACTGTGGACTTCGACCAGAGAATGTCAGTCTTTTCATAGTGCCTGCTGATTTCCCTTGTGTGGCTGTTCCCAGATACCTCTGACAGCAGCCAGTCCAAGCTTTTAAACCTCTGACCCCATCCAGAGCTGCCTGGGGACCTGCTCTCCCTGTGCAGGTACAACCAGAGTGGCACTGTAGGGAGACAGAGAGAGCCAGCAAACTGTGCCATGTGTTGCACCTCCTCCCCAGGGCCTGTGGTTCAACAAAAAACACTCTATAAAGGGTCAGAAATGTAGCTGTCAGAATGTGGTCCCAAAGCCTTGCAAGGAATGACAGCATGTGTTACCATGGTGCAAGCCTTGCGGGTTTTGGGTGACTGGGGAAATGCTGTTCAGAAGCAATTCCCTTCTGCCTGAATATATGCAATAATTCTTCCTCGGGGCTTTCTGCTGGAGGTTGTTGCTGACCTCAGTGTCCCTTTCTTGGTTTTCAGGGTCTCAACATAATGGCAAGTAGTTTCCTTATGCTTTCATGTGCTAGTGAACAAGGTAAAAATAAAAAACAAGCTTCATATCAGTGCTCAACACCCAAATTACAAGCAAGATTATTCTGATGCTCATTTTAGTGCAGATGCTCTGGCTGCAGTCCTTTTTTGCCATGACCTGGGAGGGCAGTGTAGGAGTTTTGGTTTCTGTACCTAGTGACTCTTTTCACCTTGGGCAGTAATAGATTTTTCAAGCTCACGCTCTCTTTCTGCTTGCAGGAAATCATCTTTCATCTCTTCACCCTGCTGTGGCATTTATCATTCAGTTCAGGGACAGTGGGATGCACTGTTGGAATTCACTCGCACCTTTGTGGCAGTCAATGACATGAAAAGGTAAAATAAAGAAGCCTGCTTACTTCATGCCTGCTATTAAAGGGTGTGTGTTACAGTGCCCAAGGCTGCTGATGTAGGGGCAGGAAGTCAGGAGTGCACAGAGCCCTGTGAGATGCTCCCTCTCTCTGTGGATGTACATCCCCAGTGAAACTCGAGTAGCCCCCAGGGTTTAAAATCTGCACTTCTCCATGCTGGCACAAAAGCCTGAGATGACAAGAGTGACTGCAGCAGCTGGGAGCAGCCACCTGGGGTAACTTTGATAGTGCAGAGCCCACGGCGTGGTCTCCTTTGGTCCTGTTTGGGGGCACCCTGGTTGCTGTAGGAGCCCTGGCCCCCAGCACAGGCTGGCCTTTCTCCACAAGTGCTACTTCAGCACTCCTTTGGCCATTGCCTTTAACTTAAAGTCATCTGAGACCAAAACCACTCATTTGAAGTTGTCCTAGAAATGAGCAGCACTTCTAAGCAGGCAGTGGGCCACCAGCATTATGAAGCACTTGCATGGCTGGGTGGCTTGTTTAAAATATTTGATGTTCTGAGGGGGAAGCTCCTGTGGGACCCCAGTTTGGACCTGCCCTAGCAGTGTAGTGACACAGCCCTGGAGCAGAGCTAACCTGGCTAGAACTAACCAGGCTAGAACTAACCAGAAATATGAGTCATATTCCTGTTCATCTGATGTACAATTTCCCCTACAGTAGCATNTTTTTTTTTTTTTCCTCTGGGAAGGAAATCAATTTCTGAAAGGGAAACCTTGCAGAAGCCCCTCTTTCTGTGCTGCTGTGACTGGATTTCAAGCATGATGTAGTATGATACAACACTGGTTATGAGAAAAGTGCAGTGCTGTTTATCTTTCTGCTGTAGAGAGACACAGGATTAACTCTGTAATCTCTCTTGTAAGAGATGTGCTCATTCACTGTGAACGAGAGGAGCTGCATGAAGTAAATGCTTTTTTCTTACCCTGAGATTAGACTGCCTGTTGATTTGGCCCATGAATCCATGCTAATGCTGTTGTGCTCTCAGTAGTTCTCAATGGTTTAATTTCTCTCTGGAGTGTAGTTTGTAGATAAAAGTGTAATTTTCTTACTGGAAAACTTCAAAAGCTGATGAGTATCTTACCCATTAGTATTACAAAGTTTGGTTTTACTGTTTTTTTTTAAGAATGAAAACTGATCTCCATCAGTGACAAGATGCTTGTTTATCCTGTGCACATGGGAGGAAATTAAACCATCCAAGGCTCTGCTGCACCTCCCACGCATCCTGAGGCATGCACTTAGGATTTTTCTTTTCCTATTACCTTGTCAAAGGATATAATGCAGGGCATCAGGCTGCTTGAAGGTGTTTAATGTGAGCAAGGAGTTTTTTTGGGGAGTATGGTAACCATGCAGTAATCTGACATTTGCAGAAAATGCCTGAAAACTTTGAAAAGGGCTTTTTGGCCCTTCCAGGAGGACACAGTAGCATGGGAGGGATGCCTGGTATGAAATCCTGAGCTACTGTGTCTGCTTTGGGCCAGTCCCTTTATGAGGCCTGCCCAAGTAGGATCTTCATCCAAAGGGGGAAATTTAGTCTAGAAAATACATTGCAATGCATCTGGTCTATAAAGAGCGGGCAGCCAATAATGCATTTCACAGGGAGCTCAAAGAAGCCTCCATCAGTCCAGGAGGGTTTTGGAAAACCTTCCCGTGGTTGTAGTGGTCAAGTGCCTTGTACACACCTTTAGGATGATGCTGGACACCTTTGGTTGCTGGAGGAGGGATGCTCTTCTCTGCCTCTCCTGCAGTTCAGTGCATCCCCAAACACAGTCCTGCTTTGCACTGTAGCCAGCACAGTGCAAATGCTCAATGTAAATTCCTCTGGTTTTATCACTGTGGAATTGGATGGACAAACAGGGAGGAGCCCAGCCATGAGGAGCGTGTGCTTAAACTGAGGTGGTACAAAGAGAACCACAGGGTTTTCAGTTCACATACCACAGGCTGCTTGATTTTGCTGTTATGTAAGTTAGTGATGACATTTGCACTGATTTGAATGGAGCAGGACAAGGCCACCATGAGTCTGTGTGTGATGTTTCAATTCTCACTTCCTTGGGTAGTGAAAACAAGCCCTGAGCCCTTTGAAACTGAATGGGGTCCTGAACTTGAAGGCTGAAGTGTAGGGCAGGTGGGAGAGGCTGTAATATTTTGGGTGCTGTTACACATGCTGCTCTAAAAAAGCCATGCAAACCAACAAAAGCTGTTTGCATTCCAAAAATAGTCCTATTTCTTCTTTTAAAAAATTGTATACACTGGCAAATTCCATTTCAATTCCAGTTGAGGAGGAAAGTGGCTGCAGAGATTGCAGAGGGTAGCTCCAGAATGTGTGCAGGCAGAGCAGCTGCAGGACTTGGATGGCAGAAAGCTTGATGCCATCAGATTGTCTGGTCCCTGCTGACAATTCACTTTTCTAGAAATGCTTTTTCCCACCCTCTGTCAGGCCATGTTAAAAACATCCATGAGAGGGGACAAGCTGTGATGAGTAGGATGTGAGTTTCTATGTCAGAGTGTTAGCTGTGGAAAAACCCTGGCTGGGCTCTGCTTGCAGCAGTTTCAGAGACCAGCTAGAAACCAGCCTAACAGAAATAAGTTCTCAGCTTCAATGTACCCTGAAAGTCAGCAGTTCCTCTCTTAAAATGGACTGAGTGGCCAAAAATGGTTGCTGGATGTTGAGGGTTGAATTTGTTTTCCTTTACTGTGGGAATTTTGTCCCATCAAGTTGCTAAGTAACTAATGGCTGGGTGCTTATGGGTGCTCATGATGCTGGGCNTGTGTTCCCCCTTTCCCCCTGCCGGGACATCCCCGCCGCTCCAGCTACCATCAGAGCAGATCGCACCCACCGGCCCGGGATTGCTTCACCGTCTCCAGCCTGGTGCCTCCCAGCAAGACCGGACTGCTCCAGGGTTTTGTGAGAACAAAGCTCTTGAGGTCTCGCCTTGTTTCTTTTTCTGTTTAGTATTATTTTCTGTAATATCTGTTTGCACTGTTATAATATTAGTAAAGAGATTGTTATCCTTTCCATAATTTTGCCTGAAAGCCCTTAATTGCAAAATTATAATAATTTGGAGGGAAGGGGAGGGGTTACATTCTCTACTCAGGGAAAACTCCAGTTTTCCTGGACAGAAACCTGTCTTCCCAAATCAAGACACTGGAGAAACTATATAGAAAGATGTTGGTCTTTATCCAGTTCAGAGCAGAAAAGCAATGGACAGGCATCCTCACTGATGTCCTGAAGGGAGACAGGCTCCTTGCCTCCCCTGTGACTTCCCTAAATAAAACCACTTGGGTGTCACCCCTGCCTCCCCAGTCAGCCCCTCTCTGGGGAGAGCAGTGTTTATTCTAACCCATCTTTTTAGTGACTTGCTATATAGCCTGTCCAGATAGAAATGTCCATTGATAATACATTGGGATTGGAATGACTACATTTGTTCAGCAGTGGGGGAAAAAAATCCATGTGGGGACCTGTTGCTTCCCTCTCCCTGGAGTGTCTCCACAGCCTGTGGCATTTAATCAGAGCAGAGGAAACCTTTGCAGTTTGAACTGAACACCACACCACTCACAAGGCAAATATTGCCTACTCAGAGCTCTCCTCATGGCCTCAACATCCACCTTGCAGGTGCTTTAATATTGCCCACAACAAATTTCCTGCCTGCATAAGAAAGCACTGAACTGAGCAGGAGCAGGCTCTCTGCAGGATGATGCTCCCAGACTCCCAGAGCTGCCAGCATGGCCTGTGAAAAACTAATGGGGTGCTAGAAAAATACTGGAGGGTAGAGGACTGATGTTGATAACACCCAGATGCAGTTTCTGGAGTTTTAAAAGATTTTAGAGCAAAGATGACTGACAGTGCTGAATGATGCAGTGAATGCATCCCCTCCTGACTGTATGGGGTGCTACTGGTGCTGACTTGAGCATATCAAAATCATCTCTTGTCCTGAGAAACCTTTCCCTTGGCCCTGGGCATCTGGGGTACCAGCAGTGTCTTGGAATGATTTTCTTTTTGGGGGTTGTTTTTCTCCTGGCAGGTTGTGCAGATCCTCCATGTCAGCACCACATTTTCATCAGAAGTGGCATATGTGGGAATGGCTGAGCTGAAGGGCTGATGGGCAGAGAGGAAATGTGCCAGATAAACAGGATGAGAGGAAATGGTTAGACTGGATATTAGGAAATTATTTTTCATGGAAAAAGTTGTCAGCTATTGGAACAGGCTGCCCAGGGAAGTGGTGGAGTCACCATCCCTGGAGGTATTTAAAAATGATGTAGATGTGGCACTCAGGGACATGGTTTAGTGGTGGGCTTGGCAGTGCTGGGTTAATGATTGGACTTGGTGATCTTGCAGGCCTTTCCCAACCTTAATGATTCTGTAATTCTATGATTCTCTGAAAAACCTCCTGTGAGCAGCAGTGTCACCCTGAAGGCCAGGCTCCTGCCAACCCACCAGCCCTCCTCTCCTTCTGTTGGGCAAAGACAATTTCTTTAAAGCCCTTTAATAAAATTATATTCTTTAAGAAACTGCTTTTGAATATCCTCTGCTGGAGTTATGTATTTATTTGCTTGAAGGGCATCCAGGAGGATTTCTTTGGGCACCAGTGCCAAACCATCTTCTGCTTGCAAATGGGATGGATGCTGGCTGTGCTCTGGATGCTGCCCAGGGCTGACACAGGAGCTGAGTGTCGGTGTCTGCACAACTGCAGCCAGGCCTGGGGCCCTGTGGCACTGCAGCTGATGCAGGTGCCCAAGAGCCACCTTGCCAGGGACACCTGGGCACTGTGGTGGCACCCATTCCCCTGCTCAGAGTTTGGATCCTGAGGTGTCTTGCAGGTCTGACCAAAGTGAGAGGCAGGAAGGTGAGGAATGGCTAAAACCCCCCAGCTGATGTGCTGAGACCCCCACAGTGTCCCCATCCCTCTCACTTGTGCAGGAATGGCCCTGGGAGAAGGGTCTGCTGAGATGGATGCTGGACAGCCCCCAAATGCAGCCCAAATTCCTCCAGAGCCACCCAGGTCTCCCCACATTTGGCTTTGGGGCTTTGGGCACTTGACCCTGCCCATGGCAGTGCACAGGGAGTTATCCCCACCTGCATTGGCTGCTGCCTCGGCCTGGGATAAGTTGGATTTTCTGCTGTGGAGATGCCCAGAGGGTGCATGAGCCCTCTCTGATGGTATGTGCTGGCTGTACCCATCTTCACCACCTCTGTGGAAAAAAAGCAGGAGCACCCCTGACATGGGGCAGGATTTTGCACTGGTTATGTTTCCATTTGCTTTGGAAAATAAAATTATGTGATCTAGCAAGGAAGTGCTCTGATATTTCTGGGGACTTTCCAGCAGAGGCTGTCTGTGGCTCCAGGTTTCTCTGTAGTCCCTGCTCTTTGTAGGTGAAACCAATCAAAAAGAGTGAACAATCCCTCACAGTCGTTTTCACGTGCACTTTTGATGCAATTTTTTTACAGCATTGTAAATGCATTTAGGTTGGGATGTGATACCATAAGAAAACTTCTAAAATGTTTTGACTTTTTAGTGACAAAAATCATTGACTTTTCAGTGCCTAGGTACAAAGCAAAAATAAAGTAATTTTTAGGAGACCTTTAAAAACTGCTGAGAGATGCAGCTGTCTTTTCACTGGCAGTTTCAAAACCTAGAGCTGTCCTTTTTTTAGACTACTTTGATGAATGGATGTTTCGTTACAGTCCAGCTGAGCTGAGCTGCTTTCCAATTCCTGCCTCCTAATTCTGATACCTGCATGATGGGAGGATTTGTCCCCACCAGCTTTTTACGTGGCAACATCTGCTTTCAGCTCTTTCAATTGCCTTTAATAATAATTCTCTCAGTGGCCTGATGTCCACTTTTACCAACTTTGTGTGCACAAGGGAGTTGGTCTGGTGAAAAATTCAGAAACTGCTGAACACTCTGTGTTTCTGTTGGAGCCAAGGTGCTCAAGATTTGTAGGGTCAGGACTCTGATCATCTTCAGGAGAAAAATGTGCTGCCTACAACACTGGTCTGGGGCTCAAGGACTTGCTGTTAGTTCCTCTGCACAGGTCTCCCATGTTGTGGTGGACAAATCCTTGACTCTCTGGTATCTTCCTATGTATAGACTCACAGAATCATTCAGGTTGGAAAAGACTCACGAGACCATCAAATAATGTATATGAAATGAGGATGCCAAAAGTGTCTCATTCAGAGGCTTGTGGAGGAGCTTACAGCTGGTCACGAGATGCTTGGAAACCACCAGCAACAGAAGGGAGCCAAGATGGAATACCTGATTCATCCACAGGCTTCTCAGCATTGGAAATGCTCTGAGGGGCTAGAAAAAAGGTAATTGCACTTTAGATGGAAACAATGACTAAAAAATTACCCTTGATGGTTCATTTTTTTTTTTTTCTCTAAAGGGCTGTGGATACAGCCTGTAACTGCCTATAACCATTTTTAATATGAGGTAATTTCTGCTTTAATGATCTCGCAGATCTCAAGGATATGCTAACATTTACCATCAACTATTAGGTCTACATAGGAATATTTCACTTCTTCAGTACTAGCACAGATGATGCTCATGAGAGGTTGCTTAATTATACCTACATTTTCAAAGATGAGAGATAAAAATAAATATTGGTACAAATCAACATGATTATACGGGTATGAATAATCTTGTCCATATTGGCTTTTTCCTTTCCCATTGCTGATGGTTTTTACCTGATTTGCAGAGATTTCAGGGATGAGTGTTGCTCTCCCTGCACAATTCAGATGAATTGGTTTGATTTTGCATTGCAAATGCAGTTGATGTAATGAGACATGGGCTGTTGCAGCTCCTGGCATGTACACGGCTCTGGCCAGGAGTGCAGAAGAATTCTGACCCCATCTGACCAGGCAGGAGTAAGCTGGGGAAAGCCTGAAGCACATGGACAAAGCAAAGGTACCTCTTCATCTTACCCCAGAGGAGTCCTTCTGATTTGGTCCCTCCACTGATTTCCTCACTTGTTTTTCCATGTCATTAAGCTGCAGCAGTGTGTCAGGGTGAATAGTTTTTCTTCTCAGGACATCACAGTTAGCAGAAATCCTTTGTCTGAAAGATACTCTCAATTACCACGTTTCCTACTAAAAGAGCAGAGACTTGGAGTCACTTGTCCCATATAATTTCCCCAAGAAGGGGTAGGGATGGCCACTGGTCTGCAGTTCAGTGAGGATGGAGGATTTATCTCTTTTGGGAGACAGAAGATCCGAGGAGCAGCACAGAACTCGTCTGTCAGTATCCACATGCCTCTAATGCACAGGCCTGCCCTTGGCAGGAGACCCAACCATCCTAAAGCAGAGAGGTGCCTTTAGATGACTCAGCACAGCAAAACCAGGCACATCAGTTATGGCTACACTGGATCCTCCCCACCAAGTATTTTTCTATTCCTTTCTCTGGTTCACCAGGAGCATGAGAAGGTCAGATCAGTTTCCTTGGCCAAGGGAGCAATACATGCAGTATTTTGTCAGCTGATTCACATTTAGGTGGTGATGGACATATGGACATAAAACTTTGCCCGACAGCATCCACCTGCAGCTGTTGGGGTGAGAGAAGGGGGCTCCTTCTCCTAATTCTGCCAATATGCCCAAAGGAAAAGTGTCCCCAGTCGTTTGCCACTGCTCCAGGGCTGGATGACTCAGGACCATCTCTCCTGGTGTCAACATGATGTGTGTGTTAAAGGTGATCAGAAATTTTCATGCAGAAGATCTGTGACACTCAAACATCAGTAAATTCCAAATTAAAGGGTTTGGTCACAGCATTATAAACTTCCCACATGAACAATTTTGAATGACTGGAGGGTGACAATCTAAATATAAATGTAATTTCTTTTTTAAAACTGACTTCAGGCACATATATACAGCTTCAGTTGACTTTCAAGAGGAGTCTGTGGGAACATCTGACAGCAAAATTAAGTTATATGTTTCTTGTGGGAGTTCGTTTCCTCCAAAAACAGCAAACGCCCTGATTCCCTGGCACTCAGATTTTTAAACCTGTAATCCTAGCAGGATATGAACTGTTTTTAATTACCCCCAGTGACAGAATTTTGTCCTTGGAAGGAATCACTCGGGGTGTGAAGGGGAACAAGGACATTTAGTGCAAATGTGAGGGTGTGATTAATTTTTAGAGCTGGTGTGGTGATCAGCTCAACCATGGAGGTTTTGGCACAGATTTCAGCAGGTCACAGGGTCACACACAGCTCTTGTATTAGTTTGGGAGAATAAAGCAGTGGGCAGGAAATAGAGGACATTAGGAAGCAGGCAGAGGAATGAATAGGGTGAGAGACCAATTAAAGTGGATAAAAGCAAAGATAAAAACAGTGGGCATGCTGAGGGCTTTAACCACTTGTACAGCATTTCAAGGGTATTTCAGGTGAAACCTTTTTTGGAACACTCATTCAAATAACGTCATTTCCACCAAAATAACTGGTTACATGACTAGGGTGAGGTGGATTTTAACCTTTATATAATCTTCCTGAATAAATGCAACAGTTGCACAAAATGTACTTTTTGGATACAGTGTAGAGAGAATCACAGAATCAGTTAGGTTGGTAAAGACCTCTGAGATATCTGGTCCAACCCTTGACTGAACACCCCCACGTCAACTTGGCCATGGCACTGAGTGCCATGTCCAGTTGTTTCTTGAGCACCTCCAGGGATGGTGACTCCACCACCTCCCTGGGCAGCCCATTCCAATACCTGACAACCCCTTCCATGAAGAAATTCTTCCCAATGCCCAGCATGAACCTCCCCTGGCACAACTTGAGGCTGTGTCCTCTACTCCTGTTACTGGTTGCCTCTACTCCTGTTAATGGTTGCCTGGGAGAAGAGACCAATACAATCTCCTTTCAGGGAATTGCAGAGAGTGATAAGATCACCCCTGAGCTTCCTCTTGTCCAGGCTAAACACCCCCAGCTCCCCCAGTCACTGCTCATGGGAATTACCCTCTAGACCCTTCACCAGTTTCATTCTCTGGATTCACTCCAGCACCTTGAAGGTGTCAGGGTGTTTCTGGGTGTCTGTGATCAGGTGCCACTGGAGATGGAAGGACAATGAAACCCAGGAAAAACCAGCAGCAGTCATCTCAACCTGATGAAGTTTGCAGTTCAGTGTCTGGGACCACTGAAAACCCCAATACACAATAACCCCCCAAATCTCAGTGTACAAGGTCTAATGAATCACCTGTAATTGCCTCATCCCTTAAACCCCAGCCTCATGCAGGGCTCTGTTTGCTTCTCTGGGAATTAAGGCTGTGTCTCAGTGAGCTGGGAAGAGGATGGGAGTGTCAGAAATGCACATGTGCCCACTGTGGCAGATGCTGGACAGGAGGGAAGCCAGTGTGGCACAGCAGTGACATGCCAGCAGGCACCCTGGACACTGAGCCAGTACTGGTATGAGCATGTGGGATAAAATGCCAGTGGCACTTTTGGGAACTTGAGGCAGCCCCATCACCCCGTAAATATAAATATAAATATANATAAATATAAATATAACCTTTATGTGAGGGCTGGATCCTCCTGTAATAAATTGGATTAAGGGCTATTTTTACATTCCTTCCTCTGGAGAGGGTTTTGCATGTCACAGCTGGATACTGGCAGCCCAGTATCCACTCCTGGAGGAGTCACCAAGTGACCGAGCAAGCCAACCCGGGCTTACCTGTGGGCAGCATGGATGAGCTTCCCACCAGCAGCAGAAACAAGGGAAATCATCTCCCACTGAACTTGCTGCCTTCTTCCACCTCCTGATATGCACCAAGCCTGGATGCTTTCACAGTGGCCTTCTGCCTACACCAGGACAAGCCACTTGAGAGACCTCATGAGCAGCTGTGGGAGCTGCTGCTGCCATGCATCCAGGTGAGTTTCCCATTCATTTGCTTTGTTGCCTTCATGGAGAGCAGAGCTCAGTGAATTGTTTTTTCCATTAGGAAATGAGCTGAGGTAGATGGTGGCTCCTTAAGGAGGTATTTGCAAATCAGGAAGGTACTTGAACAGTAACATCAAAATATAGTGGTGTAAAAAGGGTAATTATTAAAAGCAAAATAAGGTATTTTCTGTAATTACGAATATCTACTGGATTAGTAGGGTTTTTCCACCACACTCTATGATGGAGAACTTTATGGCTGGAATTGTGAAGAATTTGAAACAGTCTGAAAATCTTAACTTCTTTGAAGCATGGGAGATCCTGAATAAACCCCAGGGGAATTGGACTCCCAGCATAGCAATTTTGGGGACATCCAGTATCAGTGAAATGAGTGCTAAACAGCCAAAAATTTCCCTCTCCCCTTCACTGCTGGGCCCAGCATAACTCTTCCACCCTTATCCTTTCTGCTGGTAAAATAAGTTGTGTTTTGGTAGGCAGGGGCCATCACACCAGCCCTCGCAGGTTTTGTGCAGCAGCAGGTGCCATCCAGAGCCTATTCCCAGCACGAGCTCTTGCTGGGGCTTGTTTTATTTAGCTGAGGAGATGGGGAGAGCAATAGGGCTTTATAAACCAGAAAGGCTTGCCCTCTGGGTCCCTGTCGTCTGATAAGATTAGCAAGCCTCCACGTTTGGTGCAGTGACATTTCTCTGTTCGAAGCATGATTGAATCTTTTAAGTGCCTTTCTAGTCAATATCAAAATTCCTAAGATTTATCTTAATCCCTTGGACAGATGGCTTCTATTGATTTGAATGGAAGTTGTGGAGAGGGGATATACGAGGAGTTCCTTGTAACTGTTTACAGAGCAAACAGTTTCCTTCTGCTCTCCATTTCATTGCAAAGCAAAGGATCACTCACCTGCAGAGTTTAACAGATGACCATTGGGTACATTGGAAGCACATCCCACCAGTTGTTATCCCACCTGCCTCTGCTTGGCCATACACAGTCCACACAGCATCTGGGGAGCTGTGGGGTCTCCTCATATGGCTCTGAGGTCTCCATACATTTCTAAGGGGGTCTCTCACCCAGGAGGTGCTTCTGCCTCTCCTCCCACTCTCCACGCTCAGAAGAAAAGACAAGAGTGCTCACATACACATCCCAGGCAACATTTTTTCTCCTGTTTATTTCCAAAGTTTTTGTAGGAGCTTAATTGCAACATTCCAAACATCACCTGGAATTTGACATCCTCCCAGATGTAGAGAATTCATACTTGATCATGTTTCACAGCATTAAAAACACACAGGAATGTTCCCTGGACACCACCAGTGGATTTTTCCACTGTCTCCTTAACCACCAGCTCTACACATCCTCTGCCAATGCCTCTGCACCACTCTGCAAAGCAGCTGCACCTCAACTGTTTCTGCCTCCTGGATCCATAACCATGTTTCTCTGAATGAAGGGGTGACAAGGCCAAAATACCCATTTTTGTTTGCAAACTGTATATAACAAACCAGTAGAAATGTGATCCATGTTTGACTGGCTTTGTATATGGCTTTTAGTCCTCTTCATTCAAAGATCTTACAGTGGAAAAATCCTGAGCTGACATCAAAAGTGGGACTGATTTGCCAAGAGCACTCACAATTATGTATGAGTTGGAGGCTAAGTTCCTGTCAACCCAGGATTAAAGCATTTTTAAAACTGCCTCTTGTTTAAACAGATTTCAATCTTGAAATTTATTCCAGTTTATTGTTTTGCAAGGAAGCATTATCTGAAAGAGAATAAAAATCGATGTTTTCCAATCAACGATTTACAGGAACTTAGGTTTCTTCATTTTAGCTCTTAACTTGGTAAACACAATCAAAATTGTGATGAAAAAATACATGCATCTCCTTTTGACTTCTAGCAGGCATTTAAGTCATTACATCTATTTAATTAGGTTATTTATTACCTGCAGTTCAACCAAGTTACTCCAGATTCAAGCCACAGGAATGCTTGCTTCTTAGACCCTACCATCTCTTTTGGCTTGTTTAGGTAATCTCTGTGTGGTTCAGCTCTTTGGGAGTATGTTGTGTGATGTCAGGCACTGGGACCTGCTGCAGCTGTTTCTGGATGGCAAAATGTCCTTTTTTCTTACCGACACTCAGCTGAAATTTCTCTTGGTTATTAAAAATGTCCCTGGCTAACACCTATACACACCAGTGACAGTAGATTTCTTGTGTAACGCCTGCTGCCGTCCTCTGATTTCAGTAGCAGGGATGTGAAATGTCCCTAACAGTGCAGAAGCAGCTGCAGAAATTTGTTCAGAAAGTGCCATTTTTGTGCTGCAGCTGTTTGCAGGGCAATGTCCAGCACCCCAAACATCCAGCTGATGCTCTCCTGAACCCAAACTTCTCCCACTGCCATGAAAACCTCTAGCTGCAGCAAACAGAGGCAGCTCTGCTCACAGCTTTTGCATGTGAGATCCTTACCATCTCATTTGCAATTATTTTGCTTGTCTGAATTGCTGATAATGGGTGTTTGGGTTTTCTGTTTCGGGTTTTTTTCTCCTTTTTTTGAAAAACCATGACCACTTGAAGCTGCCAAATGGACTGAATGATCAGTGCAGGAAAACTGAAACTCATAACATCTTGTGTGTAGGCTGTGAATAATGGGCAACACCCCTTTGATCATTAAAATAGAAAATGATCTCTCTGTTTTCCACTGTTTTTAGCCCATTAAGAAGGCAGGGATAAGAGCACATTGCTGATGATTTGCACCATTCTCCTGGCAGCACAATCCCTGGCTGTGGACCAGGGGCTGGCAGTGGGATGGATGCCACCCTGGTGGGGGCTCGGCTGGAGGAGGCAGCTGTGGTTTGCCATGACATTCAACTGCTCTCCAAACACCACAGACACCCCCCAAGGCAGGGCAATTTTGTCCATTTTCTGCTGGGGACTGGACCAGTATCCATGGTCCAGGGGCATGCTTAAACTAGGGGATGGAGGCAAATCCTTCCCTGAGTGCTGTGCAGACCTCAGGGATGGACCTCAGATACATTTTGCTTTCTTACAGATAAAGGAAATGTAAGCCTTGTATGCCCTGGTTCTGGTAGAAACCAAGGCTTTTCCCCAAAAGATGCAGGTGCATTGAGGATTGGAAAAGAATAACAATTTTGTGACACATGCCTGAGCTTTGGGGTCCAAATATATATTTTAGCACCTTCCTTTCTGTTCAGAACACCACTTACTTTTGTTGATTCACAAAAGTACTGGTAAGACATTTTTTCTTGTTTTTACTGATAAATATCTCTTAGCAAATATAGCCAGACTCAGTAATTGATTGTAATATTTATATATGCTGTCATCAGATCGAAAGTCTAAACAAATCTCTCTACCCTTTTTGTGAGGAAAGAAGGAGCACAGTAGGATTGTTGCTTTGCCAGCACAGACAGCTGCACCTGTGTCCCAAACACTCCAGTTTCAGGAACAATCAAGGGGTCAAAGCTGGCCAGAAATGGCCTAGCACAGGCTACAGCACTTTGCTGTGCTTCTCAAGAGAGACTTGATGCTATGTCCATCATCTTTTTTACTTTTTTAGTACTGGCCAACATCTCCTGAGGCTCAGCAAAGGGAACTGCCTGGATCCACCCAGCCAAGCTGCTTTAACCACCCCAGTGCCAATTCCCAGCCACCAAACCAACCTCCAAAATAACACTGTTGTATATCAGGAGTCCATCCATCACCCTTGGCCCTGTAGCTGTGTGGCCTTTTAGATAAAAGTGGTTAGCAGCCAGTGGAGCCCTGTGATTTATGTTTCTTTGTTTCAATTGGAATTATATCAGCATGCCCTTGGTTTGCAATGGCCAAACAGGTACAAATAATCAGGTTTTGAAGGTTTATACCTATAGTTCTGTTTGCAGCAATCAGGCAGGCTCAGTTTCAATCCTTCCCAAGCTCTCCTCATAGGAGCAAATGTACAGCATAGGGCATTTTCCAAATGGGACTTACGCAATTCTGACTTTAAGAATTTTAAATAAATTAGATAAAATGGGGAAATGAAATAGGCAGGTCTTTTTACATGAAACTGCATCATTAACATCCTTCACAGAATTCATGTCAAGCAACTGTTGGTAGAAAAAATATTCAGTATGCTAATTCCAACCATGATGTAATTTACAATCAGATTTTAGATTTTACAAAACAATGTAAGAAAGAAAAACGCTCAGAAAAATGACTAATTTTGGTGTGTCTGGGAACATTTGCTGGTGTTAATATTTTAACTATTTGCAATCAATGAAAAAAGGGAATACCAACCAGAAAACAGCACAGAACTGGTTATTCCTTCTACAATTCAATGCAGAAATGAACAAATACCAAAACCAGGGGAATTAGCTCCAGAAGTAAATTTTTTAGGTTTGTAGTAGGAGACAGCAATGCCAGCTCAGCTGAAGATATTTACCAAGCTGTGCCCTTTCAAAAAGAAACAAAATAAACAGGACTATTTTCAACAGGTTATCTCAGAACTCAAGTAATTTAAATTGACTGGAAGTTTGGAATGATTATTTTTTTTGCTGAGAGTATCCAACAAAGTAGTATTCTAATGACCCAAAAATGGGTTTGTATATGTAGAATTATAGTATTTTTATTTTTATAAATAAACAATGTTTACACACACAAAAACCCCTCACAATCAATCCCCAGACCATTTTTTAGATGTGCTTTCAGACACTGAGGTTTCACAATAAAACTAGGACTGAACTCTTGCACTGCCTGTGCAGCACGTGGATGTTACTATGAGCAAAAATTTCCTGGACATAATTTTACTTGCATGAAATAGGAAATTATACCCATTAAGAAAACCCGGTGTTTGATTAGCACGCGGTCAGAAATACCAGTAATTTTTTCACGTTGTTTATGCATGTTATTATAGTTCAATTAATTTTGCATTGACTCACTGGCTTTAAAAAGTACTCTTAGAGTCTGCCAAGTACAAAAGGAATATGGGGACACCTTCATATTCCTTAGGTTTGAAAAAGCATCACTTGCTGAAGGTCTGATCTTGAAAACACTTGTGATGTTGATGATGGGATGTTGGGATGTTACCCACTTTCAAACTCAGATACATCCTCACCCCAAGTCTGGGCTTGGGAGCTAGCTGGGACACACCTGGGCATGACGTGGCCCTGGGACTAGGAGGACTTGGAGGCATGGGAATCTGACCTCTGATATACCCAAAATACTGATCATCACTGTAAGGGACCAGCATGGCTGCTTTCCCAGTAAAAGCTGGGCAATTGACTTCCTAAAATCAGTGCTGAATGGACATGGTGACTATGTGTGGTGCCTTGTCCCCCTGTGTCTCACAAAATCCCTCTCTCCACATTCCAGACGAGGTAGCTGAGCCCACGATGCCACAGGAGCTCCTCGGGGGTAGCCAGTGTCACAGCGTTGTGTGACCAGGAATAAATGCACGAGCAAACGCAAAGCAAATCTTTGGTTTTCTGCTGGATTTGCCAGAGAACACTCCTAGGCCTCTCCCTTTCCCCATGCTCTTCATTCCTCAATAACAGCACACTTACTGTGGTTTTTTCCCTCATGCTAAATTGCCAGATTTTTTTGGTATTCTGCAATAAACTGCATCTGTATTTACTCCCTCTTTTTCTTCCACGGAAGGATGAAACACGGTATGTTTGAAGGCTGCACATCTGCAGCCTCACTTCAAAGCTAAACTACACCACTCTGGATCCTTAGAGTTGAAAGTTTGGATTTGACCTTAGGCCTCTTTTTGCCTATGCAAAATGTAGGGCAATTGTATTTTCTTTTTGAGGGTTTAAAGAGATATTGTAATTAAAAGGTGGATGTTACCCATTTAGCAAACAAAGAGAGAAAGAAAAAACGTATGTGTGTTTATTGGTAGCTGCATTCAGACTGTGGCCATGTAAAGTAAAGTAGTCCTTCCTCAGTGCCATTGCTACACAATGCATTTATAATGCATAATGAACCACTTACTGTGTATGTGCTAACATGCATAGCCTTTATGTCAAATCTCAGTGGAATTGTCCATACTTTCCGTTATTTTCCACAATGTAGTGCTTCTCTTTTCCTAGCATTCATGAAAGCATAATTTGAACTCAAATATGGACATATTCACAAAAAATTGCATATTAGTTGTACAATGTGCAATGCACCCTTAGTTATTTTGTGTGACTCAAGTAGTAATTTTTCCTAATTGAATTTATTATGTAACAGCATTTATTGTACTATTTAAATGTAACACTGCAGATGTGTGTTGGTTTGGAAAGGCACATTAGTAATCCAATTAGAGCAGCAGCCATACCCACAGATTTGCTAGGCTAGCAATCAGCAGAGTATGATTTTGTTGAGATTAGCTCTGAACATTCACTGCAATGATTTGCCACTGAATAGTTTTCAAGTTAAAGGCTAGAAAAATACTAAAATGTGAGAATGGTCTCATTGCTACAGCTAATTTCCATATAGTCATAAATTCATCCCACACAGGCAATCAGGTTTATACTGAGCCCACATGCCTGGCTATATGACCTCCCCTGCTGCTAAAGTCTTTCAGCTGCAAGGCATGACTGAAATATGGGTAAATAGTCAAATTGGTATATATATATTGGTATACTCAAATTTTCACCCACAGAAAGATGGGGAGGAAAAAACACTGAGGGCCAGGGCTAAAGCTGTGCTGGGACAGCAGCACTACACCAACAGGGGCATTTCTGGGTAACCTGAGCATGGCACAGGACAGTTCCAGAGAGCTCCAGTGGGATTTCTGTCTTCCACCAGTAAATCTAGTTGCAATCAGAGCTGGTAACTGCCTAAAGGACCTTTGTATGCACTGCTGTGCAATGTTGCTTCTGCAGGGAGGCAAAGTGCAGTCTTGTCCCTCAGACACTGCTGTCTGCGGCCAAGGTCACTGAGATTGCTCTGAACATCTACATGGTCTGAAGGACATCCTTTGCACTGCAAGGAAATAAAGAGCCATTGGAATTTTTTCAAAATGAGAACCATGTTTGCAGATGGGAAGAAACCAATGAGAACCAGACGACATCTTGGTGTGACTCCAAACTTAGTCCAAGACACACACAGGGAAGACAGACCCCGAGAGGTCAATGTAGTGACTTGCCAATGCTACAGGTTTCACAATAAATTGTTCTTGTGACTGTTCTGCACTGACCTCCAGGGTTAAGAGAAGATGTCACTTGAATTTGGTCATTGTTGCTCATTAATTTTCACCTAAGTTTTAATTTTCATCTGCAAGATATTCGTGCAGGTGTCAGGCAAACGTGAGGTCTCCTTTGTCCAAGCAGCTCACACCCGTGCCATTGCTGTTCTTACTAGGGGCCAGCTCAGAGAAGTCCTAATTCCTGCAGCTTTCTGCTGCTCTTCCCTGGGCTCAGGCAGCAAAAGACCAGTCTGGGGGACAGGGTCTGAGCTCAGGTCTGTGCTGCCTGTAGGTTCAGCAGGCAGCTGGGATGTCTTGGTCTGTGTCAGCCAAGAGTTACTGCTGCTGTTCTACAGGGTAATGCAGAGGGGGTTGTACCAGGGAAGATGAACTTCTAAAACCTAAGTCAACTGTACTCTTTCAAGGCTATCCATAATTAAACTTGGAAAAAACCCACCCCATTTCAAGAATGTAACACAACTCCCAAGTTACCTGAAAAGAAAGTGCAATCTAGTGCAGTGTGCTTTCATTTTCCCACTCTGTTCCTCCTGTTTCCTTCTGATTTCTTGTGCTTCAGTCTGTGTCCAGGTATTGCTGGTATCTGCTTTGTCTGTGAAAATTAAATACCAGGAGGAACTGCACTTGGTGCAACTGATGCATGTTTAGGGGTTAATTCACGAATTGAGCAGGCTGCCCTGGGGAATCCGTTGGACCACACACAATAAAAGAGGAATTAGGTGCCTAAGCCTGGCAAGTTCAAAGGGAAGTTGTCATTAAAAAAAAAAAAAGGTAAAGGAAGAGCACAAGGGACTAGGAAAGACTGATCTCAAATGTCCTATGTCCTCTTGACTTGTGGTCTCATGCACAGGGGTGATGGTGCCCAGGTAGGGCTGGCAGGCTGAAGAGTAGAGATTGGGAGCTTGGTTTCCATGCATCCTTGAAAAATACTTCTGCTACTGAATATGAGGGAACTGTAAGGCCACCCTTCGGCAGGTACTTCCCTGTGAGACCCAAGTCAATAACTCTGCTCTGACCCTCTCATAAACTGAGCCTTGCTGAGCCAGATGGGTCTGGGGATTTTTACAGGACTTAAGATACGACCTGGCAGTCCCTGTGGTTGACTTACGTCAGCTTCTGGGGATATGTGACCTGCAAGCAACAGGACCACTGATAAATAACTGGGCATGCACTTTCCATGCCTCTGAGGCTGAAGAGAAGCAGGACGCAGATTATCAAGGATCCCAGGTGTAAGTAAACATTAGATATAATGCTCTGAACAGAGCAGCAATCTGATGCCCAAATCCCTTGAGATGCTCAGCTCTAGGAGCTGGTCCAGCTTTCTCTGGAGTTAATAGGAACTGCAAAGGGTCCTGCAAAGGCACCCCGGTGACTGATGGTACCAGCAAGGCTTGGAAACATTTCAATCATGTTACAACAGACTGTGTGTCTGCCTTTGCCTGGACTCAGAAAAACTACAGAAGGAGGTATGTACAATTTCATTTTACTTCACTGTATTTGCCAGGCTGGAGTAAGTAGTTTGAAAACAATTCACAAATTTACAGTTTAAACAGGATCCTAATCATAGTAATAATATTTATGCTTTGAAACAACTCACTGAAGAAAACCCCCTTAAGCTGCAAATTTGTTACCCTAAAAATAAGAGTTCTTGAGCTCACAGAATGTTGATACATTTGAGCATGTTTTTATGAGCAAAATAATAAATAGGTAATTCTGCTATGGCTTGGGGCCCTATCTGTTGAAACTCTGAAGTCCTTTGGGACAGGGCCTGTCTGCCCTGATTTATGTAATAGACCTAATGAGTAATAGTCCCCATAATGACAAATGCACCAAGATACAACCCTAAGAGAGGTTGGACTGCAAAAAAAAAAAGGAAAAAAAAAAAAAAGCAGGATCCCTTTCACACTTTTAGTAAACAAACACATTAATCATCATAGTAAGAGATTTACCTGTGGGGGTAATCCCAAGGGGAAATAACAAATTTTCATTCTTTTGGTTCCTGCCTGTGCTGTTTGCCTTGCATCTCTGGAAGGCACCCGCCTGAACTGGGTCTTCCAGCAGTCAATCTTCTCCACAACATGACCTGTCCCTGTATATCCTGTCTAAATTTATCCTTCAGTGGGCTTCGAAGGGAGCAACAAACACCTCTTCCTGCCTCCTTAAAGAGGGTGAGTGCACAGACAGGAAGGCATCAAACAGACAGACAGACCTTGAGGAGTCTCTCTACAACCAAGAGAGCTCCTGCCTCTTGAATGCAGCCCCTCCCATACCACAGACTCTGTAGTGTGAGTCTGTGCCAGCTGGAAACACATTACAATCATCACTGCTTGTTTCTGGCCAAACACATCTTGATAAAAGCTGTGACATTTACAGTGTGATACAGACCCATGTGTAATGGTTTATCTGCAGCTCTGATTCCTTTTTGTTAAGAAAAAGATACATTCACCGCCATAATTCAGCTGGCAGGCTCAGGTGTGCAAAGCCTCAAATTTAAAGTTGGTTTTCCAAGGTTAAATTCCAAAACAATTTGCACTGCTAAAATTTAAAGGAAAGCAAAAATGATGGCTACTCCAAACCCATGCAAAACAAAGTAAATAGAGTAAAATATCTATATAGATATTTCATGGAAATATTTTCAAACATTTCTAATATTCCTAATTCGTGTTCATCATCTTGTTCAACTTATCCAACCTACTACTCATGGTCTTGCCTACAATTTTCCAGTAAGTTTCCAAGAGAAGGCTTCTCAGAATAGTTTTCTCAGCTTAAGTTTTGTTTCTTGCTTGGAATCAGCAGAAGCCTTTTTATTATCTACACAGTGTAGTAGAGAGAATTTGGAGAAATGATCCAGAGCTGTGCAAGTATTTTTGAAAGAAGTTTGCAGCAAATCTGCTGCATCCACTTGTCATGCTAAACTACATGCTCTAGACCAGGCTTGCTTTTGGCTCTTCAGTGGTTTGGGCTAGCACAGGTTAAATATGGCTTAAGATGGTAGCAGCAACAGCCAAACGCCAATTTATGACTTGGTATCAACATTGTGGGGGAAGCCAGCTTCTGGGGGAACTCCAAAGCAATGCTTTTCTGTACAACCTGCACAGTCAGATTTGTGGGAAACAAGTACAGGGTTGGGGCTCTCAAAGAACTGCAAGGAAATTATTTGCATGAATCTCTGCAACAATACTGCAGAAGTAAAATATGCAAATTTAGAACAACAGAGAGCCCACATTCATCTCAATGAGAAAGTAACAAAGTAAGCAGTTTTGTAGTGATGGAAACATTTGACCCCAGAGGTGCATACTGGCTTCTCTTGCATTACACAAAGTCAGCTCTGAAGATGACAATTGCCTGATTTCTGTTATTCAGTAGGTAGGAACAGTTTTGCACACTTTAACATGGTCCTTGATAACCCCCTGACTTGTAAGAGTTAGGTGGCAGGTGGTCTTTCAGACAAGCCTGGCTAAACCCCATCATTTGTAGGAGGAGAGTTCAGCCCATTCCATCCTCTGCCACTGAAGTCAGTGGGATTATTGAAGCAAAGCACAGTCACCCTAAAGCTGTGTGACAACAGTCACCTACGTGTATGCCATACAGAGGCCTGCTACGAGGAACTGCTGAAGAGCATTGAGTACAAGGCTCAGGACCAGATCCAGACTTCAGCAAACTGTGAGATACTGGTTAGCCAAAACTTACCAATACCGTGTTGGAATCTGGAGCCCAAGATTGCCCGCCTTATGCCTTCTAACACAGAGTTTGAGTTCAGGCTCTGTTCTGAAGAAGAACACGTTGCTTTTGACACCATCCTAACCACGTGCATCATCCTTCTATGATTGCGCCAGATTCCACATCAAAGACACCCAAGTCTCATTTAAAACCCCCTTAAGGGAAAATTGTAACATAATGGTAAACATCTCACTGCATATTAGAGAAAACTTATAAAACCCCCAGAAAGCAAAACGCTGAACACCCAATGAATACCAAGGCTGTCTCTGAAATGTAAAACTTTCCAGTAGCTTACAGTGGTAATTCCACCCTAACCGCCACTTTAATTTTTATTTAGGAAACAAAAGGAATTCCAAAAACTCTACCTAGAATCACTTGTTTCTGCCAAGCGGTTGTTCATGATGGCCAGAGACCCCACCCCCGCAGAGAAACCGTTCTGTCTCGTGTTGATACAGACATTCCTCGGGTAGCCATTGGCTGTCTCGGACAACTGCTTCTGCAAAATGGCCAGGGAGACTTTATTGGACGCTGTGAGCTCCCTCATGGAGATCATCTCTCCAGAGAGCCTCCTGCCCTCGGTGTCACTGTCATACTGTCCGTCAGTGTCCATGGCGACGTTGTGGCGGCGCAGGCGGGCTCCCGGGGTGATGGCGTTGCGACGGCTGAGGCGGGTACTGGATTTATGGCACTTTGGGCAACATCTGCATTCGAATTTTTTCAACACCCAGTTCAAAATTTGTTTGATTACGATCGAGATGACGTTAAAAAGGGAGTATATGCAACATACCCCCATTAATATAAATATGAAGTTCCCGAATCTGTATAATCCCTGATGTTGGTACGCAGCCTTTTGGCTGCTTACCAAATCTCCAAAGCCGATGGTGCTGAAGGTGACAAAGCAATAATACAAGGAGTCGACATAGTTCCATCCTTCCACTGCCGTGTACATGGCGGAGGCGCAGCAGGAAAGGGCTATAGCAAAAATTCCCAGGATCAGCATCACGTGGTAAACGGACGGCTTCCAGCCCACGAGGCTGCCCACCCCGGATACAGCTGGCTCCCTTCGGAAGTTGGGAGGTAGGAGACCACTTCTTCGCAGCTGTCTCTCGTAGCACGCCTTCATGATAAATGCCAGGAGGGAGATGATGCGCTCCAAGAAGAGGTTGAAGAAGAGGATAGTCCCGGCACATCCAAAAAGGCCATAAACTATGAGGAATACTTTTCCAGCCACGGTTGCTGGTGTGGTCATTCCAAAACCTAGAGTGTAGAGATAAACGGGCAATGTTAATAACACAGGTTTTCGTGAGTAAGCTGAGGATATATGTACCTTAACGAAGCTCCCACCTCACTGGACAAAAGGATTGCTATCACTAAATCAGCTTAGGCCAACACAAAACTGAGCTTGGTAAATAAGGAAGAAGGCACCAAAAGTTCAAGGAGATGACTAAAACTCAAAAGAGAGCAAAAAACCCTTGCAAGATGAAAGGATTAGTATCTGTATTAACAGATCAATGCCACTCAACATGCAGGTGGAAGACTTACTGAACCCAGACCTTTTCAAGGTGGGATGAGATGAAGAGGCCACATTCCTACTCCCACACATGTCAGCTATCATGACCTGATGGAAAGTTTAAGTTCTCTGTTCACAAGCTGTAACCCAGTGTAACATTTTTGTTATAGGGGTCTGATTATACCATTCCTACTGAGAAGATGGAAGTTTTCAGGTTGTGTAACAGGAAAGAAAAAACACCTCACCTCAATATCGAATATTGTTTTAAAAATAAAAGCACTTTTAAGTCTTTTCCAAATCCCAGCTGTGACTAGCCCACCTGGTATCATCACAGAGGGAAGGAAAAGCTATCATGCTGCAGAGCTGCCTGGCAGACTGGGGGCATTGAGAACTTGCAGATGGAAAATTACAGCAGGGAAAAACACTGCTGCACAGCTGAATAGAAAAATCAGAGTATACAAACTCTGGGAAGATCCAGCAACAATATTAATTCAACTCTTCTTTATATGAATTACTTATTGTAATATTACTTATTATTATAACATTACTCATACACTAAGTTTTATAAGTAAGCAGTAATGCCTTGTAGCTAACAGACTGTTAAATAACAGCTAAAGTGAACTTAACTTTGCATGCAAATAAATACAGTAAGTTTACTCCATGATTGTAGCCCTGGTTCCATGCCTGAGATGTTTTGGTTTTCTGAAATTCTTTTCCCAGGCAAGTTCTGTAAACAGAAGGAATGTTTTTGTAACTGTACCTATTTTATTCATTCCTTCTCACAGCAGGGACTTCTTGATGTCCCTCTGGTTTGACCAATGTGATTGAAAAGGTTTGCCTTTGTTTCACCAATCAAATTGGTCTGTGTAAAATAGTATATAAGGGAGACATATCCCAAAATAAAGGAGTAATTTTTAGCCTTCTGATCTCAGAGTCTTGTGTCGTTGTGGTACGAAACAGCATCACCATGATATTGCTGATATCAGTTATCCTATGAAAAAAATCACATATATTTCACATCCTATCTCAAGAAGATTCTTCTGAAACTCAGTTCTGCAGGTATTAGATTTGTTCTCCTATTCTTCCCTGTTCAAACACTTGTTGGCTCAGGCAAAAAACATACTGACAGGATTGAGGTGATTGCTTATGTTCCCTGAATAACCACATCTAATCTAAATTAAAGTTTTGTGAAAAACCCACATTCTGAAATTTCATTGCTGTATTGTTCCACCAAAATACCAAGCAATTAACATATTAAAAGAGGTAAATATCAACACCAGACTATATAAACAGAAGTTGGTGAATAAAAAGCATAAAGCATAATGAAATCATTACAGAGAATAATGAAATAATTAAATCCAGTATATTACCATGACACACCTTTATAAATAGCAACAGGATAATATTGCCTACATATAATGTGCTGAGACTGCTGCCTGAAATCTATTGATCTATTTTTGCAATGGCTGAATTTTTCTGGGTAGCTTATTTGTGCTCCCTTCCTACTTTGTTTATAGAGAATTTCCCATTGGTTGATAGAAAAATGTAAATGCTCATGACAAGCAAACTCAGATGTATCTTTTCAGTGACATGAAGATGCATGAGGGAAGAGGTGGTCCTACTTTCATAACAGATTTAGCAGGCTCAGAAACAGCTGTGTGCCAGCAAGTCAGCCTATACTCATAATTTGAGTAACCTGATCTAGTGAAAGGTGTCCCTGCCTATCTGAATTAGATGACCTTTCAAGTCCCTTCCAATCCAAACCATTCTATGATTTTATGATCAAAAACACCATTGTGAAAAGAGTATTTTGTGTAGAAGTCAGTGAAAAACTTGCACAGTATTACCAGAAACTATTACCAAAGAGGTCATTACATTTTGTTTTCTGGACCCACCATCTCTCCATTTTGCAGTGTTAATAAGACCACCTTTGAGCAGACCTCACAAAGCCTGCCATGGGCTCTGGGAAGTTCTCATTTCCTTCTTCTCTGTGGGGTGGACCTGTTCTCTGGATTGGGCAGGCTGCTAGCAGGAGATTTCTCATTTAATGATGAATATCCAAAAGTGCCTGGTCCTCAGAAGGAGCCGGGGAGCCTGTTGTGGTTGCCAGCTAGGGATACACAGCCAACTTGTTATGGAGAAGGCATCTGTTCGCCTGTGCCTTGTCAGCAAAACACTTAAACATGTGCTTCACAGCAAGCATGTGAACATCACCATCAAAATAAATGGGCTTTTTGTCACACATACGGCTAGACACATTTATTAATTAGGAGAAGAAAAAAAGAGATAGCGACAGTTTGGATCAAGCTGTAAATGTGAAGTCTGAAGCCTCTTAGTATTTTCTGGTGATCACTCGAGAGAGGTGGTGGTTTTATATTTTAGATGCTGTGTGTTTCATCAAGATTTTCTGAAGCAAAATGCTACCAAAATTCAGTATGTAACTAGGGCAAGGTAAAAGGGCCCATCACAGCAATGAGAATGCTAATACATAAAACAGGCAAAAAATGATGCCAGGCAAACACTGAACCATTCAGGTTGGAAAAGACATTTAAGAATCATTGAGTCCAACTGTTACCCCAGCACTGCCAAGTCACCACTAAAACACATGCCTTAGGTCACCAGCTGGCTGAGGGAAGCAGTCACAGGCTCTCTGTTGCAGGGTCTTCCTCTGCCAGCTGTGTTTGTCCCTTGGTGTCACCCCAACCACGAGGAATTGGTCCTGGTATGTTCTGTACCCCATCTCTGAGCTCAGCCCCCACTCAAGGCTAAGGACACCATGCTGCCTGGATGAAGCAAGCTCATCCAGAACTGCCTATGCTTCCAATGTAGTACAAGGAAAAAGCACAACAGGGCTTTGTGTTTTTCATGACCCTGAGACATATTTTACAGGTGCCTTGGGGTTGACTTTGTGTGGCTCAGATGCAATATCTGAACCTCCCTCGTGCCAATTCTGCCCCACCACTTCAGATACAAGCTCTACGGCAGCAGTAATTTCGGCTGGTTGATATTTCTCCTCCCCTCAGAGAATTATTAGAGATGAGCTGATAAAAACTCTCTTCAGCAGCCTCTCATGGTTAAGTGCTGGCATTTAATGAGACCCTCATCCTGACTTGCATAACAGGTTTCTGGTTACAATTCTGCTCACCTGGCGTTTTAAATTACTTAAGCTAGGGATGTACTCAAGAGGTGGAACAGATGGACAAACTTGTGACATATGCTTCCTGTTGCTCTTGCTTTCTTTTCTTTTACCCACTTTCTTATGAGTAAGAGATGGTTGATGCCAGAAGACAGAAAGGAATAACAGCTTTAATACTTGTGAGCTCTTCTCTCAGTCAAACTACTTTTGCAATTATCTTGTCTTACTATATTTTGAGATTAAACGGGGCGACAGTTTTGCAATAAAGACGTATTTACCCAGAGATGCAATAAAGTTTTGGTCACTTCAAAAACTGAACACAAGAAAGTCACAAAAACAACACAAGAAGGGGCATAACATGTTTCAGCCCTTTCAGCCATGCCAATTCTTCTCACACAGGTGTCCTGCCACAGGACTTCACTCACACAGCAGGTCAGCACACTGGGGCAATCATTTGAAATGCCAGAATGAAACAGATCATCAGAGTAGCATTGCCTCTACACAACTAAAAAACCATCATGTACTTACATTTAAGGAAATCAAAAGAAACTAAAATGATTGAAACTAACTTTTTAAACAAATGGTTCCTCAGAGATAAACAACAACAGAAACAACTATAACCAGAATGCTGCTTCCAGAGGGAAAGAAGTTACTGCAACATAAATGCTAAGAGATGGGGGTTACAGAACACAGAGAGAGAAAGAAGAGCTACCAATTTTCACATTTTCCTGCTTCCTTTCTTTTCTGCACTTGCTTTACTTCATAGCTCTCCAATAGTCCTGGTTGGCCTTGACTAACTAACACATAAATTATACTATACATGTATACAGGAACCAAACATCCTAATCTGAATCCCATGATTGGGTTCTGATGCTTCCTTCCACTATTTCCCACCCGTTAGCATTTCATCATTATTTCCACTGAAAGTCATACCTGTATATTTTACATCTGCCTCTCATTCATTCTCTAGCTCCTTACCACTTAACATCCAGAAACAGTTGCCTTGGATACAGGGTCACAGCTCGGAGCTGACAAAACTACTGCATCCAGAGCTTTTACCCAAGGAGTGGGAATACTACAAGTCAGTTCTTCCAACCAGTTCCACATTTTCAGACTACAAATGAAATACTTACTTTCCCTTTAACATCTTTCTCAACCTGCTTTACTGAAACACCTCCCTTTGGGCTCAAACTGTAGAGCTTTTTAGAGCTTTTCTATTGCAAAGCCTTTAATATAAAGGTTTCTGTAAAATCCCATTTGATCTTATTTAGATTACTACCTGCAAACACCTCCTGAACAGCAGCGGTCTGTCCAGCACTCTGTGAATTAAGACCCTTTAAGCTGGACCCATGCTATTTCTGAATAAATGAGATACAACTGCAGTTTTTAGGGCTAGCCTAACCTGTATCATACACAAGTTTGCAGTCCTTGGTGACCCATGTACTGGGGTAGATATTCTATGGAAAAAATACTGAGTGACCATGCAAATAAGGACTGACTTCCAAAATTGTTCTATCTATCCAGTCATCCAAGAAAGAGCACCATGATAAGCCTAATGAATGTAGTTAAAAACCACCCATGTTTCTGCTGGTGCTCCTTATTTCATTTCCACCTGTGAAACATTATTCAGGTGTTTGAGACAACTGCTACTCAAAAGGAGCCATGCTGGCTGAACAGAGCCAGGAGATGATTAATTGAACTTTAAGGAGTTTCAAAAAGCTGCAGGTGATTATTACAGGCTTTCTACAGTACCAATTCTATACTATTTACACACAGCAGTGATCAGGTTATTGGTTAACCAAAGTGCTGTGATGCCTTACATCAGCTAACATGAGAATCGATCACCCTTGGCATTTCTCTGCTGCCCATGCTTTAAACCACAGGCTGAAAGGTCATGGCCACATATTCATTCCTATTTAAAGTATGTTGGTTTTTAAAAAAGTTAATAGAATTGTAAGCCTAAAATAAGACAGACTTCCCTTAAGAAAAAAGAGATTAAATTTGCAACAATCACATTAAAATAATCAAAAGGTGAAGTAATAAATAGTTGTTACGTTACCACATGCACATGAAAGGTACAAAAAGAGACTAAGAGGGAACACTATTTTTCTCTAGAGGTGAATAACAAAGATGAAGCCAAAATTATTGCCAACTGTGACTTGGGTGAGGACAGGAGACGGGGCTGGGCAGGAGCACCATGTGCCAGAGCTGGGAGGCAGCAGGGCAGCTCCATCAAGGTGCTGGGGCTTCCCTGCTTCTCTGGCACCTGGTCCTTTCTGCATATGGGCAAGGGGATTGCAACTCTCACAGGCATCCCTGGAGACCAGTAGGATGTTCTGAGAGGCTGCCTCATGGGAATGATGCAAGAGGCTCCTACAAGAGAGTGGTGTGATGGAAAGCACTGCAGAGGTAACCAGAGGGGCTGGTGGCTGTGATGCTGGGATTGAACAGAGTACTCGTGCTCTGGAGAGGGAATTTTGTAAGAGAGGGAGGGATGAAGGATCTCTTCTGCTGCAAAGAGGACTAGGTAGCTAGTGAGGGTAAGAAGCTGCAAGAAAACCTGTCTCATGAAATCTCCTGAAGACAGAATGTGAAGACTGACCCCAGACAATGTCAGGGGGGTCAGGAGGGGACCCCACAACCTAAGGAGGGGTTGTCATCTGTGATACATCCACAGCAATGTATTTAGGCTGAAGGATATGCTGGACTGAGAGGAGTAAGGGTGAGGTTTCATCTCACAAACCTCAATGTTACCACCTTGATGGGGTCTAAGGCACTGGGGGTAACCCCAAAGAAACCTCAGGGAACGAGAGATAACCTCCTCAAAACCTGGCTGCTCCTGGATGTTTAACTTCTCCTCCTTGCAGCAGGTTTCCCAAGTGTGTTTTTCTAAGCTGACACCTTCTAGCTGAGCTTTCCAAGAAAAATCTTCAGTCTCTAGTGGGTACTCAACAGGCTCATTTATCAGCTCAAGTGGCCTAACTTTTGTATATTTGAGTGATACGTGGCCCTTAAAAAGATAAATGCTGGGACTTCAGCTTCACCACCAGATGCAGTATTCTTGCTCTTTTCACTCAGCAGAAGTAGGCAAGCTTTTTTTCTCAGCTATACTGCATGTTGCCCTTTCTGTGTACAGCCCACAAAGGAAGTGCACACTAAAGACCAACTAAACAAGTCCACCCTTGCTCACTATTACATGCTATTATCCTAAAGACAACCCCCAATAAATACAGAAGGAGAACTGCTGAAGTTGCTTTGGCACAGAACCAAGCCAAGGAAGAAGCAGAAGTGTCTAAATCAGTTTTATGGTTCCCTGGCTGGGGCCAGCTGCTCTTTATACACCTTGTACAAGCAAATGGGGACTGAGTAGTGCCAAGCCATCAGCGTTGCCAGCTGAGCAGCAGCTCTGGCCCAAGGTCTTGCTAAGCAGGCCTCCCTGAAGAGGGAATATGTGAGGAGAGTCACAGACTTGAGACTCAAAATCTTTGGCAAGGTTATGTTCATTTTCTGGCTAATCCTACTGCAACATAACATGGTCTCAAATGACAGAGAGGCAGCCTCTCCTAAAAGGAGATGGTGGAGAATAAAGCTCTGAGAAGGATGAAAATCAGGAGCAGGAATTAGGAACTAAACAGACAAAAAGAAAGTTAGGACCTACCAACTGGCACTATTCCTGCTGAATTGACTGTAAAGGGATGGACGGGTCCTGTGGCGTGACAGTCTCTCTTCTCTATTAACATATTGTTCATAAACTTTCTTTCAATACTTAAGGTTTTATTGTTCTTATAAATAATATAATCTGCTCATCTGCTAAACTCTTGGGGCCAGTCTATGGCTTATACTCATAAAAATCAAGACTGAAATTATTTTCTTCATTTTATGCTGCCTTTCTTGGACAAATCTTCAGCAGGATGTTGCTAAATGCCCTCCTGTTTTGTCAGTTATTCTGCCCCTTGGCACAGCCAAAGGACTCTAATGGCTTGTTAAAACAGAAATAATATGGGTTAGTGTAGCCTAAATTAGTCCTAAACCACCTCACAAAGGAGGAGTTCCAGAAAAAGGAGATGAGAGCACAATGTTCTTTCTCTTGATGGCAGCCTGTCTCCTTGTACATTGATCTAAACTAGCCCAGAGCTGCTTCCTGTGGCTGCCTCCACACCTGAGGATTGCAGGGTCCTGTCTCTAGCTTGTCTTCTCTTTCATCCTAACAGCTGGGGAAAACCATTTTGCTACAATCTTCTCTGAAATGGTGGTGGTGTTAATAACGGAAAAATATATCCCACACACTCCACAGTTGTTTGACAAAGTTGTATTACTGTGAAAAAACTTCCTCTTTGCACTACTACAGGCTTAGGGTCTTCACACTCTTGCATTAACAGCTGTCAGGAGGGGCATCAAACCCCTGCTCATCATCCAGGTTGTGTGAAGAATCATCTGCCTCACTGCACTGTCCAACATCACCTAAAACACAGGGGTTTCTGAAACACCATCAGACAGAGGAAACACCCCTGCATTTAGAGTAACTGTTTTAAAACATACACAGAAAACAAAGCAGGATAACCATGAAACACATGCAGTGTGCCTCAGTAACCATGGATATACATGATGGTAGAGCTCATGGACCCCAAGAATCACCAATTCCTTCTTGCTCACAAGATGTATCCAATGCCTCAGGCCTTACACTGCCACCTCCTCTGACCTTCCTACAGTCTTCATGCAGCTGATGATTCTAGGTGAACATTGTTTCAAAAGTAGATTCCTGTTGCAATCATAATTTTTCATCCTTTAAAGCTGCTTCCATTCTCATTTCCCTGTTTTTTTAAGAATGTTTTTTATGCGGATAATCATGTATCTAAGCAACACCCTAACAGAAAAAAGCTTATGCCCTGTCATTTCAAACATTAGCATTCACACATGCTTTTGCTGTTTTTATTGAAACTTGCAGTTGCATTTCAGATGTCTATGTACACTCAAGGTTGAGCCATTTTTTTTTTCTGAACTCCAAGTGAAGAAGAACAATGGCATCCAGATTTTGTTATATTTTTGGGAAATTATTGGCTTCTGAAGAATAGTTGCACATGTACTGTCACTTCAGTGCCAGTACATCTCACAGTAATTCTCCTTTCAGGCTAAGAAACAGCATTATGTAAATTTCACAAGTGATCTTGGGTCTATGTCATATTTCCCCGCATAAGAAGTCTGATAAAAGAAGACATCACTCGTGGGCTTTCTGAGCCTTACAGATGGGAAAGGCTGTTCAAGGGTTATACTGCTGGCTTATCTTTGGACTGGATTAAACAACAGACTTGTGCCATATTTTTTCTTCTGCCACTGGTGTTTGTGTAGGTAGGTGTTCAGAGAACATCTGTTTCTTGATAGTTGTCTCAGCTATTCTGCTTTACAAAGAGTTCGCCTATAAAGATGTACCCAAGGGATAAAAAGACCCTAAACATGAAAACATCCTTTCCACTGTTAGGCCATTATTTATTTTTTTTTTAAATCTCTGTACAAACTTCTACAGTTACAATTTAATGAAAAAAATCTCTGACAAACCTACCTGGGCTTCTTAATGCTTTAAATATACCTTTATGGGTCCCTTATTTTAAAAAGTTTCAGCTAAAAGCAAAGAAGAAAATTCTCAAGTATCTTTTTGCTTGAGCAGCTCTTCATTCATGAAGGTACAAAGACCCAATTTTAGTTACAGTAACAGAAATAGAGGGTGACAGGACTGCTGACTAACCACTTATTTCTCATTTTCTACTTCTTCATTTAACTCTTCCTTCCTTAGTATGCATTTCCCATGACTATTTATAAATTTAATGATACTGAACAACTCCACATTACCAAGACAATTTTGAGCTTTTGATTTTAGCTGAGATTTTCCTGGTCCTCGCAGCTCTGCCAGCAGCAGTTCCTGTAAACGAACAAATCATCATATCAAACAGCTTCTTTCTGCCTCTCTCACGAAAACCACAACTTGGATTTAAGACCTTTCCACTGTCGTCACTCCCTCCCATTTCTATCGGGCTTAAAGCAGACCTGACTGCATGCACATTGAGCATGAGTGACACTGTGCTTTTTGTTTGACCTCAGGAGAGAAATATATTGCTTGCACAATGCTCAGGCTGAGCAAGAAGATGACAGAACATATAGTGATGAATAACCAAAGGCATTTTATCTGGCTTTAACTGAAATTTACTGAATTAGTTTCTCACTCCGCTCTCGCACGGGCAAATTTCTTCTAGCTGCAGTTTCTGCTGTGATTAAATTTGCCTGTGTAAGACTTGAGAATGATTGGAAAACATTTGGCCAATAGTTTCTAAAGGGGAAGATGCTGCAGTGGAACAAGCTCAGAAAGGTTAAAATCCAGTGAGGACTTGCTGTGGTGCTACAACTGTTATCAAGGTATTACTGCTTCTTTCATGCGCTTATGGATTTTTAAACACGAGCAATAGCAGTGCCTCACCCACAATAAGTAATCCCATATGTTAACATCAAACCATTCAATTTCGTATCTTATTCCACTCCAAAGCTTTAATTACTTGTAAAGGCTGCTAATGCTTTGCCTTGTCTAATGCAATTAGATTTAATTTCCATTCTACTTCTTATTTGATTCAAGAAAGATTGCACTGAAACCTTCCCATGTGTAGGTGTACCAGCCAGTGCCATTGACAGACCCACTGAGCTCAGGAGGATTTATTTTACACAGTAATAACAAGTGCATTTGTTTTATAAACCTGGTGTGCCAATAAAGTACCTAAGGTAAGATTTCCTAAAGCTCTGCAAACTGGTCTGCTATTGACTTCAGCAGAAGTCAGCTACTGAGGAGGTATTTTATCTGGATTGCTATGCAATTGCCCCTTGGATTATAATTCTGTTTGTTACTAGAGTGTTTCTATTCACAAAAGGTTTTTATTATCACTTCAAACATTTACTGTGCTCAGGAGGACTTCCACATTTCAAATGTCCACCAGCATGAACCCTAGTTTCTGTCCTTAAAAATCTTTTCCCAAAATGCCCTCAGATATGTGCTTGGTGCTGACACACTACAAAAACTGTCTATTTTGATGTAGGTAAGCAAGGCTTATTCAGATCATGGCCAAAGGTTACATTTTCAATAATACCAAGCTGTTTCAGTCTAAAAATTGCATATGAAATGTTCTGAGCTGTTTTTCTGTTGCTCTAACCCTGATGCTACTATGGCAAGAGGCAAAATTCTCTTTGACTTAACAGCTTCAAAGATAAGGTAATCCTGCATTCATTAAAATAAAGAAATTACATTGTATTTTCCAGCACACCGCCAGCAGGAGGTAATGCTACATGAAGCTAATTGTCAACAGAACTACGCTGTAATTGTTTTCCTGTTCTATCCACAACGAAGAGCAATTAAAGCTTGCATAAAAACCAGACTGTGTGCTTGCAAAGATGACCCCGTGGTACAAGTGAGAAAAAATGATGACGTGCGTATGATCTGTGTCAAACTGAAGACAATCAGAGAAGGAAGAAACAAACTGAAAAAGAAATGAGGGTCAATAGCAGGATTAACACTAGGGAAAGGGGATGAGCTTGATGAGGAACAGAGAAACTGTAAAGTTTTACTTCTGACTTCTTTGGTAGTTCTTAACATGAAAGACTGTAAAGACATCAAACAAATATTTGAGAGTTAATCAAACAAACAAATCACCAGTAGAGAAGGGCACACGAATTGGGGGAGGCAGAAGAAGCTGGAGAAGGCTTCTTCTTCAGGCTGGGAAAGCCAGGTGAGCAGGCAGCAGTAGATAAGCCCTAGGAGAGGAAAAGGGGCAATATCCCCAGGAGAACAAAGTGGGGGGAAGACTCCAGGGACTGGCAGGGCTCCATGGGAACACAGGGCATAGCATTCCAGGAAGGTTCTGGCTTTATGAGCCTGCAGCAAACAGGGCAGCTGACAAGCCCAATAATTATGATCCCTCACAGCTAGCACAGGCATGATAAGTGGTCTGAAGGGAGGTTGCTTGGTAGTAGAGATGGACTGGCTGGAGCCACATGTGGATGGAGAGCTGTCAAAGCTGGTAGTGCTTTGGCACACCAGTGTCTGGTTATCTACAAGCTCTTGTGAATGCATAGGGAACTAAAATAGAGGTATTTGCAGGACTGTCACTGAAGACCAAATGGAATGTTCTGCTAAGCATGAGGTATATGCTCACTAAGCAGACATTGCTCCTTCACTGACCCGAGCTAGAGGCACCCTGAAGGCTGCAAAAATGGAGAATCCATGACTACAAACTCCAGCTGGTTTTTGTTTTGAACCTGAACCAGCACTTTGTAAGTCAATATAAAATCTGAACTTCTGAGATGCTGGACCATATCTCATGTAATGCTGGGCAAAATTTGGTTTTTGAATGACTGCTGTATGAAGCTGTGGTGTTTGACATTTAATTTGGAGACCTCTCATTTCAGTGTTCCAGATGAGCACCTCAAAATCCATAGCCACAGATGGCAAAAAGAAGTGCAATTTGTTTGTCCTTGACTTCTCCATCAGTTACTGACGTTAATGTTTTGAAACATTTAGCTAGGATTTAATATTAAAGAAACATCTGAAATGCTTAGATTAACTAATCTGAATTGAAATGCTCTGTTGAGATCATTCAGTTTAGGTGACCAAAGCACAGTGAAAGCTTAATTTTCTGTGGCTGGCATAACCCTACAGAGGCAGGCAAACCCTAAGAAGCACTGATATAAATATAATATTTTTCTCTTTTTTAAAATTTATTTTAGAAAGGGTTTTATTTCAAGTATTTAGGCTCCTCCCTCCTGCCTTCTAGAATAAAATCCCAACAAATTTAGGATCAAAATGATTTAATCGTGACCCTTCAGTGGGGACTCCTCAAGTCACCTGCGTAATTACATGGATGTATTCCAAGTAAAGCTTTGTGCTGCTGCTCTCAACTACAAGAAAGCAAGCTGTGATTTAGATTACTTTTCTGCTTGGAGCACCCAACCTATGCCCACACACTTAGGAAATTCCTATCAGTGGCACCCAAAGAAGTTAATACTCCCATGCCTCTATGGCAAGCAGAAAACATTGCTATGGTGACAGTTCCTCATCTTAGGAAAATCAGTGTAGGATCAGAACTCTCCACAGAAATATGCTGACCATTGACCTGCTGCCCTCTGAGCCTCTTGCTCTTCTGTTCTTTATCGAGATTACCCGAGTGAGAAAATAACTCTCAGAAACCCACCAGCACATTGATCAAAACATGACACGCACCGAAGGAATCAGATCTGCCTGAAACACACTCTCATTCTGCCTGCAGACTGTGTATAGCATGGCAAAGACAAATAACCTGACACTGCAGCTTAATAACACTGCTGGCTCTTCCAGCTGCTTTCTCATTCGGTTTTGTTTATTTCTCAACTTTAAGAAGGTCAGCTCTGGAGGAAACTTCCCCTTAATCTGAAACCTCTGCAAAAGCTGCCTACAAGCCCCACAGAACTGCAGAGCCTTGAGGAGGGAACACTTCTGCTTATCAGGTGCATGCCCTGGTTTGGCTGTCGCCTTTGGGTTGGCCCTATGGACAGCAAGGCTGCACTTTGGGAGAGCAGAGAGCCAGAACCTCCTGTGGCTGCAGCTCTGATTCATATCCTGGAATACACCAATGAAGAAAATGGGACAAATATATTTACCCCTTAAACCTTCAGGCCATCTTGGTTATTTGTGTGATTTCTTGCCAAATTATCCTCTGTAGTGCCTGCCCTCACAGGCTCACCCCCTGGCTCCTGGCAGCGCAGTCCAGCATCTGACCTGTGCTTACTGAGCTGTCCAAATGTGCTTTGCACTTCCATTAAATTAACACCTCCAGAACATCTGGACCAACAGATATTCTCACAAGACTGACACAGAGCCAGAGGACATTTTAGAAGTGAGTGGTTATGGTGCTTAGGCTGTGGAGCACAAGCAGAAATTATGTGCTGGGTATGCTGCATCCCTAGAGAGGACCCAGAGAGAAGATTTAACCCAGCTGACATCCTAAGCTGGGAGAGAACAGCTGCCAAAGCCAGTGAGATGGCAGAAAACACAGGATGCTGTGTCTCCTAAGAGCAGAGCATGCCCCATCCCTTTGGATGGAGTTGTCAGTCCACAGGAATATTGAGTCACTTAACAGGACACCTCAGGGATAAGGCAAGTATGATAAGGCAGTCCTGCTTACTCCCACACACTGTGCCCCCAACACCTGTAACCTCTGCACAGCTGTACAGAGAGAAGATCCCAGAAGTGCATCAGGGGCACTTCTCATAACCCAGACATGTTCCATCCCAAAATCATCTGCCCACAGTAAAGGTGCTATAAAAAAATTCTAATGAAAAATCACTTCTGTGTATCGGAGTGCTTCACTTGACCTGATTTTTTAATGCCTGTATGGATTTCTATAAATCAATTCTACTTGATTTTTGAAGCATGTACTTACACATAAGAAACTTAGAATCCAATTTTAATGGGTCCATGTTTCAAAATGTTTTACTATACAGGCACCCAAGGTTTATTCTAACACTTAAGAGAGGAAAAAGCCTGGGTACAAAGTCTGGACTCATGGACTGAGTCAGAAATCCAGACCTTCAGGCATTCCAGAGTTGCCTGGTGTGCTAGGCAGAATAAGTCTCTGCTACCATAATACAGGGAAAGCTAGGACTGATTACACCTGTAACACTTTACCAGGAAGAAATCTGGTCCGAGTTATTCTTTTGCTTTTAGTCTTTAACAAAGTGGTGGGTACTATAAGTGGTTTGCATTTGGGGAAGGAAGGAAAAAGCTCAACTGAAAACCAAAGTCTACAGTCAGTTAGACCAAAGAATCAAGAATTGATTTCACCTAGCTGCTCCTTAAAGAAACCATAATAACAATAATTGCCTAGAAACCAGTATCTTTTGGAGTGCAAAATAATGGCTGGATAGTGTAGTCTGACAGCAAGCAATCAGAAATTAGACCAAAGAATTTTCTTACATAGCTCTGAAAATCCAGATGTGCCTAATAAAAATAGACTCAACATTTCATTATTCAAGCACAAACAATACAAGTAATAAAAATTGAATGCCCAGAGTGCTATCAAGAGGGTGTTTTATGGACTGTAAGCCACACACTTTGTGGGCTATTCAAGAAAATACCTTAAAATTAGAATTTCAACTCTTACTTCTTCAAGATCCCATTAACATGTTTCTCACCCAGACTGTTTGATTATGTCCCTGAGGAATTAGGGAAGTGCAGAACTACACCCAAAGAGGCACCTAGGAGAGGGGAGATGCTTGGCTCTGCAAAGGCCCTGCTCAAGGAGCATGGATGGAAGTTTTCTCCCAGCCTGGCTATTCCTAACCCTTGTGTTCACAGAAGGATGAAAAACTGGAGTCTTTCTCAGCTCAGCTTACACAAGCTCCAGGAGAATTTGCAGCCCTGTCCCTGGATGACTGTATTTCAATGCCTACGTACGAAAGATTTAATAGTTTTATTAAAACTGTTGAGAACAGTGAGGGCTTGAAAAGACGTAGTGAGATTCCTGTGAGTTGGAATCCTCTACAGATGAGAAGCTGAGTAACCTGTGGATGATTTACCCTTGAGAGACATGGAGTATACCTGCTGTTTGTTAAGCAGTGAGTAAGGAAGCTTTCCACCAGCTCGCTAGGATAGCGGTGTGTGTAGCTGGAGTAATGAAGTTGCTTTGACACACGTAACTGATGAAGCTGTTGAGGAAGGCAAGCTGTTTTGACTCTGCATGTCTGGTAGTTCTCAGCAAGTTTGGGTAAAAACAGCATTCTTGTCAATTAAGCATGACACAAAAGAAATCAAATTGCTCAGAGCCAGGGTCACGTGGTGTGTGAGCTGACAGTGCAATCCAAGGTAGTCCAGGTGGGTGGGTACATAAATGTGCTGGCTGGGAGGGAGAAAAATGGACCTTGAAAGAATGGCTTTGGAACTGCTCACCCAGGTGACATCTTGCTGCCCTGCCATTTGGTCTCTCCCGTGCTGGGACCATGAGCCAGACAGCTTTGTGCAAGAGCACAGTGTCGTGTTTTAGTGGAACAACTAGTTAACTCATTGGGTTTGTTTGTTTTTGCTGGGTGGAACTTCCAAAAATAACAGAATACAACTGTGTGGTGGAAGAAACCCTGCTGCAGCTGAGCTCACCGTGGGCTTTGCCTCTAGAAGCTGCAGCAGCCTGAAGAGGCACACGAAGAGAAGCACTGAGGTGGGGGCAGCAGCTCCTCTTCATCTGCAGGAGCTGTACACGTAGCTGGTAAAAGCCATGCCCGGATGGAGCGCAGCAGCCCCGGGATGCTGGTACTCCAGCAGACACTGCTCCTGCCAGGCTGTGTGTGCAGCTTGGCACCCCCAGCACAGCAGCTCTGCCACAGCCTTTGCTGTGCCCACAGGCACAACCCGGCCTCGCTTCCAGCCACCTTCTGCTGCATCTCCTCACTCCGAGCAAAGCCTTGCTCTGGGCTCTCTGAACACACACCAAGTACTGTAAGTAATCCAGGAGCAAGCAGTGCAGGTAGCATTCCAAGAGATGCTACGGCTTGGGGAACACTTGTCAGAACCCAGCCTTTGTTGAACACCAAAAAGAACAGTCTTCAGCCTCTACTTCACATGTGAGATGTGACATTAGTGACTCTAAGGAGAGAGCACTGCCCTCAGTTGGTGCTACAGGAATATGAGAAACACAACTCTTGGTTCTGTCATTGACACCTGTCAAGACCTGGCAAAACCCCGTGCCGAGCATCTCAGTCCCTCTGCCCAGGTACAAATGAGTACAGATGGGGCAATGAAGTGGAGATGGAAACAAATGCAAAATAAGAGGAAACATTTTACATTTCAATAACCCCAGAGGGGAGAAGCTAGAGTTGGCAGGGAAGCAATGTGTTTACACATCACCTGAAGATGCCTGTTTGCCGCAGCGGGTGTAAAGAAAGAATGGGTTTGCTAAAACATTGGCTTTTTTTGTTCGTTCATTCTGATAAGTCAAAATGATCTCTTTTAAATATATGTTCCTGTGATGAAGAAAGCTTAATGCTTAATTAAAATGGCATTTTAATGACTGGGCTACCAAACATAATTGCAAAGCAAAAGTTAACTGTATTTTTCAATGCAAAAAGTAACAATACCTGACAACACTGCTGTACTCACCATCACGACTCCATTATATGAATTAGTCATTATTGATAAAACATTTTCCATACCTAATGAATGTAAATGCAATAATGAGCTGTGAGTTTCTTCCTCTACAGTAAAGGGAAAACACGACATTTATGCTCACAACACACCTGGCTTAAAAAACTTAAAACCTGGCAGAGTTAAGACTGCTAAGATCTTGTGTTCAGGGACGGGGTTTCTCAAGCAATAGTTCAAGAACAGTAGATAGCCACAGAGTTAAAAAAAAAAAATCCTCCCACCAAAATCTATAATTTGCTTTCCAAAGTGCTGCTCGTCCTGAACACCTATGGATATGAAAAATTTCATCCGGCTGCAGCGATACACTGAGAACACTGTATTGTGCTACAGCTGGAAGACAGACACTTCCTGTGCCTTGCGTCTTTAAACACATAAACATCCTAACTTTGCCAGCAGTTAAAGCCCGTACCAAGTTGAGGGGCCAGGCGAAAGCCTGGCTCTCGCTCAGCTGCTCCATCGGCCCGCAACTGGCGGCCCCCGCGCCGCCTCTCCCGGTACCGAGCCATTCGCCCGCCAGGCGCATCCCGGCGCAGGCAGCACTAGGCGGGCAGCAGCCAGCCCCGTTCGCTCCTTCGGGCCGGCGGAACGAAGAAGCCGAGCCGCCGGCAGCAGAAGTTTGCTGGGG
>WEIU01007843.1:967581-992744 GCA_013389925.1 Aegithalos caudatus | reverse complement strand
TTCTCCGCGCTGCTCCGCGCTCACCGCGGCACCGCCGGGCAGGGGGCACACGGCGAAGGCGCTGGGCGCTCGCCACGTGTGGGATGCGCCTTGGCCGCGGCGGGAATGGTTTGGCTTCAGAACCTTTCCTCTACGCCCGCTGCCAACAGGGTGTTTTTGAAAGAGTTGGTGGTGGTCGGTGGAGCGCTAATTGCTTAATTTCAGCCATTTCTAGATGCACGAATCGTTGTTTCTGATCTGATTCCACAGAGGTAGACCCAAGAAAATGATACATTTTGGGTTCGGTGCCAAATGCCCATTTAATCTTAGCTAGTGTCTGAAAGGTGATTTTTGTTCCCCTTAAGTGTTGGATTCTGTCTTCGCTGTTTGCCTTGGAAATGTAGCCTTTCTTATCTGTTATGCTGCAGTAAGAACTGCAGTCCTTTCTTGGGAGACTTGAAGTAAATAATTACATTCGTATTTTTTAAATAAAATGAGAATTCTCACTGAAAAAGTATTGCAAAGAGGATGGGAACGATGCCAGTCCTGCAAATATATCTGTAGGGGTTGATAACACGTGTAGGAAAGATCTGGGCTTGGAGGAGGAAATACTCCCCACAATTTACAGTTGCCAGTGTTAGTCTCACTGGGATGGAGCTTGTGCCCTGGTTTATGGGTGTTTTTAGCCTAGGTGGTAGTGTTGGGTTTGTTTTTTTTTTTGTCTACGGGAAAATATTTGGTGCCTCTTGGTAGCTACACGATGCCTTTTAGCAAGGGGGCTATTTGCTGTTACTGGAACCTCTCCATAGTTTCACACATTTATTTCTTATTTTGGATCTGAGAGATTTTGCCTTGCCATGAGATTTCACATTATTGGCAGTTATCTCTTGGCCATATCCATAGCAGGAGAACTTCCTCCCTTTCTAAGAGACTGTTCATACTTGTCAGGTGAAGAAAATGGCTTGGGTTTACACTTATCCTGAGGAACAGGCCACACATAAAATACAATTAATTAGTTTACAAAGTACTCTAAGTAATACTTTTAATCAAAGTATCATGTTTTGATAGCCATTAACAGGTCTAAACTTTGGGGTTTTGCTGTTATTGCTTTTGTGCTAAAGTGTTTTGTTCAGTAAAGGTGAAAGTGTCTAGAATTATTAAAGAAGCTTTCCAATCTCCAATTGTGCTCAAGGCGACCAATACCACACACAACACTTAAGAAAAAAAGTGGCTCCTATTTCAAAGTGTCAGTTGTGTCCCATTATAAATACTAAAACTGAATAAAAATAAAAAATTAAACCAATAATTCACAAACCCAATAGCTGTGGAAAGCAATAGCAGATCTCAAGGACACAAAAAGCAGAAAAACTTTGGGAAAGTATATCAGACCTAATCAAAAGACTATTGATATGAGTGGAAGGTCTCCCACAGATGATCAAGGACATAAGAGGTCAGAAATGGGCCATTTAGTGCCAATGATTATAGTTAGAAATAATTTTCACTGTAGTAATCCAGGAATGATTACATGCAATCCAGTGTGCCAGATGATGTATAAAACTTAACTAATTTAACTGAATTTGCAGGAATTTTGTTGCTGCAGAAGAGTATCACAGTTTAGATTTCCAGTGCTTTTGTGTTTGCAGGGGAAGTGAGACTGGGTTTTGGGTTTTTTTTTGTTTGTTTGGTTGGTTGCTGTTGTTGCTATTTTTTACTTTCCTGTAGGGAACATTAAAAAATGAGGGTTCAGTTCTCTGGAGTCCTCAGCAATCTCACCTACTGTGATACTGTGATGTTTTTAGTGAGAAGCCAGTTAGCAAAGTTTGTGTAACTCGTACCTCACCATGCCATGCCTCGTGGGGAATGGTTGGCTCCTAGGTGGGGAGTGAAAAATTGGCCGTTTCCTTGGGTGACAGGATAGTTTCCAAGCAGTAGAAGCTGACTGGTTCTGGAATCTGCAGTGGCCTCTCTGGAGATGTCCTGCCTGGGAAAGGATGATGCTGGTGGGATGCTGATTAGTTTGAGGAATCACATCATAGATATGAAAGCCTACCAGTAACTTTCCATGAAGAAAAAAGTTCAGCTGAAGCAGCAAGGGACGTGGTTTAGCTGCTTCAGCATGGACAAAATTGTATTTCCAGCATCACCAAATCATGGTTTCTAAGAATTTGAGCTGTTGACAGATTTTCAAAATGTTTTGACAACTCATTTCACTAAGATTTTTTTACTCGGAGTCTTGATAATTTGTCACCGTGTTGCAGAAATACTTCAAGTTTTTTTGGTTATAAAGCTAGGGGGGAAAAGTTTTGTTTTTTTTTTTCATTAAAGTCCCACTGAAAATGTTTGGTGCTTTCCAAAGTAAATAGCTCCTGGAAAGCTCCATTAGCTAGCTAAAAATTCATCCAGAGATGTGGCTTAAAGGAAGGTTATGGTTTTGGTTGCTCTGATCCAGATATGAGAGTTTGAGGAAACATCCTGAAGCTGCTGCTGCACCCCTGCTCGGGTAACACTCTTAAAGGCAGTTATATGGTTAAATGAAGGATGTATTTCTATGTTTTCTTGAATAATTGAATGAAATCTTGAGAGATTTGGTGAAAACAACACCGTCTTTAAATCTCTTTGCCTAGAATTTTTTTAAAACCTGATGGTCAACTGTAAATTGGGCTTTCTGCTAAAATTAGATCCCTGAGCTGTGGGAGTATTGTATGCATGGCACCAGCCATTTGGTTTGTCAGGAGGTCAGGATTTGTGAAAGCAATTATTTTAATAACCAAAATATGGTGTTTACATTATTGGCTTGGCTGTTTAAAGTGAAACTCGTGCAAAGAAATGAGATGGGCTCTTTAAATGTTTAATTAAACCATTGTCTGCAAAGAGATTGTACTGCTGAACACCACAACTCTTTATTAAATAATAAGTTTAAAATGGTATATTAAACCTGAAAAAGACAAGTCACTGTTATTCCTTTCAAGGGAATTGGGATATTTTTTGGGGGGGGGTTTGTTTGTTTGTTTTTTGTGGGTAAAATCCTCTAAATTCTCAACCACTGATTGTGCGACTCACAAGCAAATTAGCAAGACCACTTTTTTTTACTTCAGGGTGACCAAGACCTCCACATTTGTCTTATTGGTTCCGGTACAAGCTTTACTCATACACCTACCTCCCCACTGACTTTGCAGCAAATATTTGCCAAGAAAAAATACCAAGTACATCATTCAGGAGCTTTTTACCACCACATTGGCGTGGAAATGCCTCAAGTAGTTATTGGGAAGTATCTCATGCAGTTTGAAGGTAAACATGCCATACAGTCCCTGACCTGAAATGTATGGCTTATTTGCAGTAGCTGGACGTATTTTCTACCTTGACAGTGACCAAAAGCAAAGAGATTTGTAACTGCTCCTGCAGCTGTAGTTAATGTGCAGATGGTTTTGTGTTGCTCTCCATACAGCCCAGTATGGCTGTATAAATTAGTTTTTGTCTGTACCAAGTACCAAAGAAGTTATTTTTCAGTGAGTGGCCTTATGGTGAGCCTGGGTGCTTGATAAGCTCTGCAGGCAATGAGATGGTGCTCTTCTTCACTTGTACCTCCTACTGGATTTCAGGGGAGTCTCTTTGTTATTACCTTGTAATTAAAAGGAATGGATGAGGTAATTGATAGTCTATGCAATCAGAGCCTTGGTAGCATTGGAGCAAGAGTTTCAGTCACAATGCACAACAGAAATGAATATGCCCAATTTTTAAGTTAGAAATCTGGATACTTAAATATAAGGGGTTCTTCCCAGTGCCTGCCTTAGTGTGGTGACAGATTGAGACAGTGAAAAGTATACTAACTACAAAGTATTTGAGGGTGAGTATTTGAGTATTTGAGGGTGTGTTTCCATGGAACCTCAGATGTTACTAGTGTCTCCTCACCCTCCCCAGGCACTTTTTAGGTTTTGAAGCAGAAGACCAGTCCCGTGACCCAAATGGCCTTTTGTGTTCTCATGTCTTCTCTCTGTATCAGGGTGAACTTTTGGGGAGGGGAAAGAGAAAACAGGGAGGCTTATTACTGGTCATGAAGCCGTGAGTTGACTGTTGCAGACAATTTGGTTGAAAACTAAGACATTTTATGTGTTGATTAGCAGGTGGTCCATGTGGAGTCTTGGAATGAAGCTGTTTCCAGGTAGCTGGGCTCTGTAAGCTCCCATTGCTCTGCCAGTAGCACTCTGGCTTTCAGGGCAGCAGAGCCAAAGAAGCTGATGAGATAAACTTGAGAATCCTTTGGGAACCATTTCTTGTACTCCCAAACTCAAAATCAAGTCAGGGTGAGTTGTAAGAGTCAGCCAGGGCAGGTTTTGGTTTGCTAGGTTGAACTGCTAGGGAATACTAAGCTGCAGGGAAACAATATCGTTAACCAAAGACATGGTTTTACTAGGAGAATATTTCCACAGGTCTAAGAGAAACACGAAGCAATTGCTGTCTAAATCAGAGATTCCTTCATTCTTCCTGCTAATTTGTGAATATGCAATGGCCTTTTGTTTTTATTTTTCCTGAGGCTCAGTGATCTAACTACTTTCTCACTTTCACTGCTCTCACTGAGAGAGAGAATGCTCTAATTAGTGCTGCCAATTATGTTCAATTTAAATGTGATGAATAGCCGATTTCAGAAGGCCTGATTCTGTCTCGTGCTCCGAGCACCCTGAGCACATTAATGTCTTCTCACTTGCCTGTGCTGCTGATGGAAGCTGCAGGCACCCTCATCTCGTGCGAGTAGCTCTGTGTTCACATGACTTACTTTCCTCACAATTTTTGGAATGAAGTCTCGCTTTTTATGGCAAAACCTTCCACTCTGGTGGCTTATGCTCTTCCTGCATTAGTTTTGCTAATTTGTTTTCTATTATTGCTTTGTGCAGGGAAATCTCAGTCAGCGGCTTGGCGTGCAAGGGATTTTTAATACATTTTAATAATAGAAAGCTACTATTCTACCACTCAGGAAGATGCAGCTCTGTAATATTGCTGAGACCCTGCAAAGGATAATTTCTGAATGCACAACCCACTGTTGAATTCATGTAGATTATTAGGCAACAAACCAGTTACCAGACTTTCTCTGGATCTCACCTTGTTCAGCCTAACCGGGGCCTGGCCTATTAGGAGAGGTCAGCATCCTTCAGCTCTCCAAGTGAGCAGCTCAGTTTTTGAAAGGACTGAAAGGTGAGTTAGGCAGTTCTATAACCTGCCATTTCTCTTGACAAGCATTTGGAGGAAAGAAGAGCCTCTGTTAAGGTTAGAGGTGTGGCCCCTGTGTTCTGTGGTTGAACTTCACAGTGCAGAGGGGAGGGATGAACAGACAGATGCATGGATGGATGGATGCAGAAACCTGCAGAATGGGTGCAGCTCCTGAGAAATCTGCATCCTCCAAGTCCATGCTTGCCTGTGTACCGATGAGCTGCAGGGAGCTTGCCAGGAAGGGAAGTAATTTTAGAGTGTGATTTGGAAAATGATTCAGTTTAAAAATTGCTATTTTTGAAGGGCTACTTTCAGCTGGGATCCAGTCTCCAGCCTGTTCTCAGAAGCACTTGCCTTGCTGCAGCAGAGCGTGGTGAGAAGTGGAGGAGGAATGTCTGTCTGGGAGCCGGCAGCCCTGAATCTCGTGATGCTGCTGGGGAAACAATTCACGGGGATGGGGCCTCCTCACATGTCACATCCCTTCCTGCATTTGACAGGTGAGTGTTTAACCCAGCTAGGCTGGTGAGCACAGCAAAGGTCACTCTGCCCACCCTCCCTCCAGCTCGAAAGAAAGCACAGGAATGTGTGTCTGGAAATGGGGCTGCTGGGCAGACGGAGTTTCAAGGCAGGAAAGCCTACTTTATCCTGTTGATATAAAAGCCAAGGACAGCATGAGGGATTTATGAATCAGAGTTGTGAAATGGCAAACACCTTTTTCATGCCATTTGAAGACGTATGGTATGTATTTGACAGAGCCTGTGGCTGCAACTCCTGCAAATCTCTCCAGCCAGTGGCACCGAAATGAAACCAGCTAAGCTGACACTCACTCCATCAGGCTGAGGCTTTTCAGCAGTTCAGGACAGGCAGCATTTGATCACAGCACTGAAGAAAATATTGGCAACTCCTTTGGCCAGTTAGATTTTCTTTCCAGGGTGAGAAGTTTCAGATAGCAATTGTGTGCTGATTACACCTGTCAGTTACCAGCAAACAGGTTAAAATGTCCCTTCTGCCCTGGATCTGTGCCTCTTGTTTCTTTCAGGAAGGTGCTGGCTGAAGTTCCTGTAAGGTCATTTATCCTGGTAAGCTTTTCAAACACAGATTCCACTTGTGATTTAAGCAACTTCACACAACTTGGTTTGTTCTCATGTATGTGTGGAGTCGAAGTGTATGGCTGAAGACGCTGCTTTGGTTCCTGTGCAGGTATCAGGAACTCACAAGGCAAGCAACATATCATCTTTAGAACACATTCTAAGCTCCTGCTGGGAAGCAGAGGGTGAAGAGAATGTCATGGTAAGGAGGGTTCCCTTTTACAGCTGTCCATTCTTGCTTCAAGTGCAGTAAGCAAATGGGGAAGTGTATCAAGCTTTAAAAAAAAAATTTTGCTATGTAGAGGGTTTTAAAAGACCTTTTCATTCTGTTATTTATGGCCACATAAATGGTGCTTCAAATGTAATACCAAAACATTCTTTGTGCATCTTATGAAAGAAAGACAATTGTTGTGCCACTGAGCTTGCAAAATGTGCCAGGGAAAACATTCAGGACCAGAGTAATTTTCATCTCTTAGCCTGGAAATGAACTTCAGCCTCCCATTCTCCTATTTTTAGAGATGGTCGTTGCCTGTATTCACCTGGGCACTAGAGGAAAATGAAATGAAGCTGTTTGGCAGCGTTTTGCAGTCTTTTCACAAAGGAGCAGTCAAAGTGCTGCAAAGTGATTAAACTTGTTACAGTGGCTTTAATGCATTGTAGGTGTAGTGTGTCCTGTGCTCTCCCTTTGGTTTTAGAGCACTGGGATATTGATTTAGCATTTAACAAGCACTTATCCAGTGAAAATGCATCAGTGGGAACATAGGAAATAAAAATGCACAATGAAGAACATAGGATATTGAAACCAAACTACTCGGTGTGTTTCAGGTTAGAAATTGCTTAGGTAAGGAATGAGGTGAGCACAAAGGAATAGTGGGATGACAGGTGCCTGAGAGTGGACACTTCAGAAGTGCAGTAAAGAGTGGCAACTCTGGGGGCACTCTGTGCCTGAGGGGTCACCTCTGTAGCTCTTCTGCATCTGGGAGAAGTGCAGGAGCAGGGATGGAGAATAGAAAGGAGCACAGACTTCTGGAAGCTCAAGCTTGGAGTCCTCTCAAAATATTTCCCTCTGGCTGCACAGTCCCCTTGCAGGTGTGTTGACTTTGAGTTAAGCACGCTCTAGTGCAGAGCTTGGAAAGTTTTCAAGCAGCATTTGCCGAAGTGTATTTTAATTTTCTTAATCAGAAGTTAAGTGGGTTAACAGAGGTTTGGGAGACAGGGGATTTGTCCCACATGGAAATGAGCTGCCTCTGGGCAGCCGAGTGTCGTGTCCCACTGGCATGCAGGGGCTGCTGGCTTCCCTGGGACTCTTGGCTGTATGTCAGGATGGAGCCATTACCATTTTACAGTGACTCTCTGTCAGGTCCAGCCCATGTGTCATCCACAGCTCCTGACTCCTGGCCTAACAGCCAGGACATCTGAGGCAGGCTTAGAAAACGTGGATTTCTCACCAGTTAAAAGCTGATATATTGCATCACCTTGATCCAGTGATTTCTCTTCCAGTTGCCTTGCTTACTCTTCTGACCTTGGTCCTGTTTCTCTCCCTAGGCTGAAAAATATTCCAGAATAGAACAGCTTTTATTTTGATGTGTTATCATAGCTCCATTGGAGATGCAAAGAAATCATGGCAAGCTTCCCACCATCCATGAAGGCAATAAAAGAGAATCCTGCTGGTGTGAGAACCATGGTACTGGGCAGATAGTGATAGAAGGGGAAAATGCTGTGAAAAAAATGTGTTCTAGCAAGCAGGGTTCATTTCTGTCCAAATGCCATCATGGCTTATTATTTTCTAATGAAGTGAAATATATTCATGCTCTCTGAAGTTGACTGTGTTGATTTAATTTGTGTTTTATGATCAAGATTCTAGATTTCATATCTTTTATGTTTTAAAAGTAGTGAGCAGGGATTTAGCTGCATAAGACACATTAATATCAATACAGTATAACTCCCGAGGCACTTCTTTAAATACTATTTTATACATAACAACATGCAATTTCACCTCTATATTTCTCTCATTCTCTGCAGGAAAAAACAGTGATAGCTAATCTGAAGGCAAGCACACATTTTATTATTGCTCTCAAAGCAGTAAGCATTTTTAGTACTCTGAATTTTTCCTGCTGACAAACAACAGGCAGTGTATAACATAGAAATCAAATAGCTGCTTTTTTGTGGGCTGGGCTGGGGAAAGCAGCAGAACAATCTCAGGCAAGAAATCACAGGTTATTATATATTTTATGTGATTTCAGTGTGCTACTTTCAGAGTTTTTTGCTTTGGAGAACTGGTATGCACTAAGTGAGGGAGATCCTTCTCCAGTATGAAATATTATTAGAAAAGGAATGTTCAGTTTTCTAGAGGAAATTTCCCATGTCTGCATCCTTCCTCATAAGTAAAAATGATCCAAATACTGTTGGGGGTGGAAATAGGTATGAAAAAAGACATGTTTCCCAAGCAAAATGTGTCCATTTTATTTTTTATTTTTCCTTACAAACCATGTTTCTCACTGTCATCCCTAAATTTCAACCACTAAATTTGTCTCTCTGTACTAAATGACAATTGTCACATCTTAGGCACTTGCTCATCTAGAAGAATGGAACAATCTGGGGATGATCCTAGATAATTTTGAGTATTTTCCAGCAGAAGGAAAGACCTTTCAGCATCACCTGAAGACTTTTAGTGGGTCTTGGACATAATGAGATGTTCTGTTTGAGCTGATGAGAATTCTTGCTGGAACAGGTCTGTGCTGTGGGATGAACCAGCTGGCTGGACTTTGTAGGGTGTACCTGTGGGATCACACCTGTATCATGCTTACCCTCAAGCAAGAAAATATTACATTTGTCAGAATTTAATCTTCCTAAAATTTGGTTTTCCTGATTTAACTCATGATTTAGATTACCAAAATTCCAGTTATTCTGATGACACTTCAGAAGGGTTGGACTCATGGTGACCCAGCCACAATTTGCCCTGGTTTGGGGACTGCAGAACATTCCTTTTGCTCTGGACTGAGTGAGTACATTTGGCAAGTATGGAATGTCTCTGGAGCTGTGCAATTCTGGTTCTGAAGAAGACTGTGCACTACCCTAGTCAGTGGTACTGTTGTGTATTAATCCCATGAAGCAAATTCTCCCATCTCTGATCAAGTGCTGAAGTTTAAAGGGGCTGTTGAGAGAGAGAGAGAGAGAATATAAATCATCACCTTAACTGCAGCCTGTGGTAACCTGTGTCATGGGATTCAGCCTAACAACAAAATAAATCTATAAATCAGCTGGAAATGATCGAGGAGACAAGTGCCTGGATTTTATCAGTTGAGTGTTGAATAATTATGAGCTCCCAGTGTGTATGCCCAGGTCTCTCACACACACACACACACTGGAAGTGTATAGCTGGTAGAGATGTAGCACAGAAGTTCATTATTTGACAGTTGTAGGAGTTATGAGTCCCAGGGACTGCATGATTCTTCTTCCAGGCTACATCATATTTAAGTAACACTGGGTTTCTTGGGGCTGGAGAATACATGAATCAGAGGGATGAAGGTTAGGGAAAGAAAAGATATGTTTAAGCTAAAGAATAACATTGACCCAAAAGCAAATGAATATGTATTGCCTGTGAATGCACTGAGAGAATATTCAAGAATGTTCCTAGCTATTTAAAATAATCAAATTCTAAACTGTCTTCCAATAGGAAGGATGAGAGCGAAAAACTGGAATGACTGTAAGGTGGAGTCTGAAGTTTGTTATATAAAGTGATGTCTGCAATACCAGTAAACTGAATTTGATGGCTAAAGTGCTCCACAACATCATCAAGTATTTTAAGCTGGATAACAGACAGACCTCAGTCACACGTGGTATTTCTTTCTGATCAACACTAAAAGGGGTGTTACATTTCCACGCTCTTTTTATAGGAATATTGACTTTTGGAATTCAAGTAACTTTTGAAAGTTGTCTGAGGAATGCATTTAGGAAGAAAGGCTAGGGATGATTTTGCTAGAACATCCTTATCAGTGGAAAAAAAGAAAAAAGTTATGTCTGTTATAATTTGCCAACATGAAAGCTCCTCAAGGTCTCTGCTGTTGAGAGCCCAGCAGGAATTTTCCAACTGTGGAGGAGAAAAAGAAATGTTTACTAAAAGACAGATTGCAAACATCAAGCTGCCTGTTCTGCAATTGATCTTTTACACTGAGAATATCCAGAAGATCTGTACTTATGGTTGGGCTGTTATTTGGAAAGGCAGTAAAAGACATTCTGCTGAGAACTGCTTCATATTAAGCCTGCAACTTGGGGAGCTTTTAAAATACAGCAATTGGCTTGGATGTTCATTTCAAGGCAGACCCTGCTCTGTACATTTAAAGGAATGATTTGTCTTTCAGATCCACTGGAAATATGTTGGGGTTTTTTCTTGCTTGATTAAGAAGCATAAGATATAACAAAGAAGAAAAGAAGAGGCTGTTAGATAGGTTTTTGTTGAATGCCACAGTCCAGCCCCTTCCTGAACAACACCACCACCACCACCACCAAAGACAGCTCTGTGCTTAGAAGTCTGGAAGGGTGGTGCAAAGGTTCTTGAGTAGGGAAGCTGTCAAATTCATTTCATGGGGCTGTTCTAGCTCAGTGAAACACAATGGGGAAGCTCAGAAATGGGGGAATGATATTGGCTGAACGATATTGTCATTTTTAGGAGAAACACATTTACACATTGTCATATTGACCTTTAGTTTCTTATCACTGCAGATTGATCTCCTCTTTTGTGCTCTTTACCCAGCCTCTTTAATCTGTATTTTCTTGATGAGCAGACACCTCAGAAGAATTAGAAGATTAATTTCTACTAGAAAGAAACCTGAGTCTTTATCAACTGCCTCTTCAATTGCTGCTGCTAGGAGATTGAGACGTGGAAAAGCAATTTGTTATTTACTGCCATGCTTCCTGCCTGGTAATATGAAACTACACACACATCCCCATGGCTCCTGTCTGGTACTTATGCACAAACTTGTCTTCTGTGCAGCAGCAAAACTTTGCTAGAAGCTGCATTTGCCTCTTCCACTGCCTCTGAAGTCTCAAATCCTCTGCAATAAAGCACCTTTCGGTATCATTTCCCAGCAGAAGTGTGATAGCTATGAGCTAGCTCCTTGACTCTGATATTAAATTCCCTGGTATTAATGGATTATGGCCTTCAGCATTGTCAATATTATTGAGAACAATATTGTGACACTGGAAACTCAATCAAATCTCACCTTTTACATTAATTGTTACACAGTTTCTACCTTAGCACTCTGAAAGGAAGCAATTATCCTGGATCCATGAAAACATCTCAAATGGAAAAGACAGCAAGTAATGATTGTTGTCCCTTCACCCTCAAAGAAAGCAGATAACTGCAATAAATAAATAAAGACACTGGTGAAAGAAAAAGGGATATAAATGGGGCCATAGGTCATAAGAAATTCTGCCTGCTTTCATCTACAGTGCACTAACAGTTCAGCAATTTCTCAAAGGCAAGTGGGTTGCTTTCACAGCATTTTTTGATGCATCTTTTGGGAGACCTGGGGCTAAAGATTGCCCAGGTGTGATTTGTAATTCTACTTCCTGCCTGTTCCCACACATGCGCTGAAAAGTCCTGTACCTTCTTCTTTTTAAGCATAGCTGGCTAAAGGCAAGGATCCCCAGGGAAATCTACAGCAAAATTGTGTTCCTGTTTTATGATGACAGTTAACTCTGAAATTAAAAACTAATAAAGAAAATTCTAACTGAGCCCAAAATCGTACTGTCTTTTTGGACTAAAATTTCAGGGTTGAATAACTGGAATTTCAATATCATACCATATGTGTGTGAAGCAGTATTGTCCCAAATGGCTAGTGATGCAGTGCTTTCTCAGTCCTGCTGAATAAATCTATTTTAAGTCAATTCCCAGTAAAAGAGTTAGAAAACCTCCTCTTGCTGTTGGTATTGTTTATTTGTAACAGTAAAAATCTGCCAAATTTCAGGCTTCATCCTGAAAACACCAGGAGCTCGGTCCATTATCCAGCAAAGCGTTTCATCACAGGCTTAATTCAGAAACACATGAATAGTTCCCAGTGACATCTGCAGAGTAAATAATCTTCAACAGCTTAGGTTAAGCACACCCATCCCCTGGGTCAGAGGTTTTTGTTTGTATGTTCAGAGCACAGCACTGCAAGAAAATGTCCACCAAGAGAAGGTACCTGAGGAGCTGCTGGCTGGTGTTTCACAGAGGTGAGCAGGGCAGGGGAGAGGGGACAACTATTGCAAGAAGTGGCATTTGGGAAGGACAGGAGGCTTGTCTTCATGCCTTAAAATTTATATTCCACTTCATCCCAAAGACTGAGTTAGCTGGAAGTTTATCTTGGTCTGGCAGTGTGTTCAGGCCGAACACGACGTCAGACTTCTGCAGCCTTTGGAGATTTCTGTTTGTTTCAGGGGTTGTCTCAGGGGTTTCAGTTCCCCTGCAGACCTCTGCCCAGTGAGGGAAATGCTGCAGAGGATGGAGTGGCACAGCATTTCAGCCCTCAGAGATGTAAATGGGTGCTGGTGAAGGAGGAATTTCTGCTAGAACCTAAAACCTGGCACAGACATCACTGTGCTGAGTGATTTTAATCTGATGGAGCCTTCTTTATTCAAATCTTATCACTCTTGACTGGCATCAAGAGTAAAAATCTTGAATAGAAATGTATCTGCCTGTAGTTATAATTGGATTTTACAAACCTCCCCTCTCCACTACATTGACCATGCAATGATTTCTTTCACTTCTGTGCTTGGGAAGAAAGCCTGGTATATCATCAGCATGAATTGCTCTGTAGAGAGTTTACAAGGGCTGGTGCACAGGAGACAAATGGGCATGGATATGGATATATGGGCTTGTGTTGACAGGAACTGTTACTGGCATGGAAAAAGTTTAATTTCAATCTCACTATAAAACATGAAGTCACTACTTTGTGGGTAGTGAAACTCACACCAAACACACTCACCCAAGCCTTACAAACATGAAGGGGGCTCTGACTCAGATGGGTTGAAGGCAGGTCAAGCTGAAACCACCTTGTTCACAGGAAATTAAGAAGTGACTGACACTGCTTGGGTAAGGGGATGGCTTTATTTCAGTCCAGTGACTGTGGTAGTGTGCACAAGATGTCCCCTGGCTGTAGGATTACAGTAAGGGGCCGTGGGGTGGATATCGCCTTGTGCAGCAGAAGCCTTAATGTTCTGGAGCTCAGAGTGTGGCTCACCAGGAATGTTCTTAATAAGGTAAAATATGGTGGGGCCTTTTGTTCTGTTTTGTTGTGTTTTGTTAGAGCTGACTGCTGCTCTTAGCAGCCTTCCTGAGATGAGCTCTCAGCCAATGTGGAATGCATTAACAATGCTGGCTGCATGAAGTGCACTCGGATGGAACAGTCTCGCTGCATTTCCAGTTTCTGCATTTGTCTTCCTTTGAACAAATGGAAAGGAAGTGGTTAATCATTAAACTTAGCAGATAATACTGTTTATGGCTACTGAACCCATTAAAAATGGTTTTCTGACCTCAGCAGCTTTGTGCCTTTGAGGGTTCTGCTTGTGTACAGAAAAAAAGTCATTTTGCTCTGCTGCAGGCAGCAGCATGGGAGTCCTTTGTCCAAATTCTTGCTCTGAAATCCTACTTCTGTTCTTTCTCAGCATTACTTGTTCCAACCCAGGGTCATTCAGACTGAACAGATATCCTTAACCTGAGTGCATGGAAAGTATGAAAGGCACAGGTCAAGGCCCATCAGTTAAATAAACTAGTATAATAATGAATTATGCCAGGGGAGAAGCAGGCACAGAACTTTACATGGAATTTTGTGCTGCTTTTGCCATTCGGACTGTTGGCCGCCTCAGACCTTGATATGTCAAATACCATCTCTGATTCTGATATTTTTAATGCAGGGTTTTTGTTCCCGTATGCTGTGGGCTACTCATGAACTGTCAGAACAGGCAAAAATGTGTGAAATGCTCCTTGAGACTAGGCAAAGTGATTGCTTTGAAAGACACCTTGGGAAAAGGGTTGATCTTCTAAGACATCAGGTATTCTCTCAGAAAGTGCTGAGCACCCTTATGCACATTATCATTAGGGCAGCTTGATGGGATGTAGGATCAGGCATAGGGCTGCTTGTGGAGTTTGAAATTTCCTTCCCCTTCAGACTTTTGACATGAACCAGAAGAGTGAGCCTTTGTTTTAAAAACAACTGTGGTGACCATCTGAATCATCATCAGGGACACTGAGGTGGATTATTTGCTCTCCTGAACCTTGTCTTGACAACCTCTTTGCAAATCTATGGAAAATAGTGCCTTATTTTTTTTTTTCCAGGGGAAGGTTTGTTCCCGGCATAGAAGGATAGGAAAATCATGCCACTGTGTTTTAGTGTTCTTTGCCAGTACATGGCAATCTCAGCTCCTGAATCTTTAGTTTGTAATGAAATGCACAGAGTGTGTCATGGTCAAAGAATTTTGCCCCTTAATATGTCTTTAAATTGAGGTTTTAATGCATATAAATTACAACAATTTTAATCAGCCCACTATAGTTTTATTACTATGAATGAGCTCTAGAGACATTATTTATGAGGAATCAAGTGAGATTTTATGGTGGGAACCTTAAAGGGGCTCCTTTCACTTAATTAATTAAAAGCAGCTCCACCAAAATCAGCAAAATGATGTGACAGTAGGAGGGATCAGAGATTTCTCCTCCATCTTTCCTGAGTACATCTGAATTCCTTCACAATCTGGTAATTAACAGAAGATTAATGACTGCTGAGTGTCTGCCTCTTGCATCAAGCCTTAAAACATGGTCAGGTTTTTGAGGTTTTAATCTCAATGGAAAACCCAAGATATCTCAGTACCTGAGAACACAACATGGAGTCTTACATTGCTATTATTTTTTTCAGAATAATAACAGAACTTGTTATCCACTGGGAGATATCTGATCACCTAAGAATCCCCCCTCCCTTGGGGAATATTTTAAGGTCAAAATACATGTGTTGACCTCTCAAAAACAGAATAAACATGTCCCTAATAAAAAATGACTGCTTTAAGGAAAAGATTCTCTTTCTAAACATTGAAAGTGGAACTAAAACTAGATTTGCTTCAGCTGACTTGTGAACTGTCCTGCTTGTACAGAACATGAGAAATAAAACTGGAATTTTATTTGATGTAGTTGTAGAAGGGACCAAGAAAATAGCCATTACAGACTGAAAACTGCCTCTTGGGCACTGTAGAGAGAAGTCAGTCCCAGTGTATCAGGACCAATAAAATGTCATGAAATATAAAGAAATGTCTGTGACAGTGATTTTGCAAAATGGTTTTGAGCAGCTACACAATTTTGCTGGAGATTGCTTCAGAATGAACTGGAAACACTTTTCCTAATGACCAATGTGCAATATGAAAGTCACATGGTTTTCCTTCATCCCATAGGGATGGAAATTCAGAATCTTAATCAAAAGTTCTTTTCCTCTGACTTAGAGCAGTACTCATAGCCCTAAGGACAGCTACACAATTTGGACAGCTCTGTGAAAGAAGATACAAGAAAGAAGATATACTGCCTGCCATAGGAACCTAGAAAAGTCAACATGCAGCTGGCAGAAAAGGCAAGCAAACACCCCAATGGTTTAATATAACAATGAAACGTTGAAGTTGTCTTGATGAAAGCTCTGTTCTATCTGACTCAATTAATGCAGACACTGTCACTTAGGACCAGAGGGGATATTCTGATCATCAGGTGAAAGTAGAATTTATTCCAATTATTTTACTTGGGAGCCCAAAACATTGAGTCTAACTCAAGCCCGTCTTTTGGAAATACTTCAGTAAGTTGCAGTGATTAATCAATCACACTTGAATTTTAAAAATGTACACCTAGTTTCTAATTCAGATTTGCCTGGCTCTAGTTTCCAGACATTCATTCTTGTATCATATTTACTGTTTGAGTTCTTGTTTAGTGCTTACCGCTTGTTTTTTGTAAAAGTGTTTATAATACAGACACATTTTGGTTTTATTTTTGAATATGGCAGAATATTTAGAGCTTCCTAGGTCTAAATCTCACGCTGGATTCCTCCATATTGTGACTGTACTTATGTAGAGTGGAGCTCTTCCCAATGTCAGTCTAGACCTGTGTCTAATATACAGAGGAAACAAGGCAAAATAAAGACAGGAAACAGGATGCACAGGGAGAGATGTCAGAAACACAAAATCCTTGGTTCTAGCTGATGTCATGTCCAAACACTTGCCAGGCTGTCCACGGTAAGGCTGGGTCATAGACATGGCTTCACACCACAAACTATAACAGTTTTGGGGAAGAAGCAGAGGAGCCATCAGGAATTACAAGGGAGGTATGGAAAATTTTTAGAAAATCCTCTGGGCAACCCTGTTTTCCAGGTGCAAAATTATTCCTCTGTTTTTCTCCCTGCTTCTTCTTCAAGAAAGGGAGTGGAGGATGAATTACCAGAGGGAATGGCATGAACCTCTGTCAGGGAAGGTTTAGGTTGGATATTACGGAAAGATTTTTCACCCAGAAGGTGGTTGGACACTGGAACAGGCTTCCCAGGGCAGTGGTCACAGCACCAAGCCTGACAGAGTTCAAGAAGCATTTGGACAACAGTCTCAGGCACCTGGTGTGACCTGTGGGGTGTTCTGTGCAGGGCCAGGAGCTGAACTCTCATGATCCCTGTGGATCCCTTCCAACTCAGAATGTTCTATGATTCCATGAATTTCAGTATTGCATCTGTTTACCAGTAATTTGCATCTCATTTAGGAAACAGTGACAGACACAATAATGCATTCTGTCTCTGTCAAATATTGGAAGTTAAAAAAAGGAGATATATAAATCACATTGCAACCATGGAAAAGGCCATTGTATAAATAAGGGAACTGGAGAAAAAGGAAAACTGTTAGATGCCTCGCTGCCCAATATATAAATTGCTACGTATAGGACACTGAAACTGCAAGAAGGAGTAAAAGACAATGAAAAATGAGGGAGAAAGCCAAGAGACAACCTGAGGATGCAGACTGGCAAACTGGTCTCAGGTTACATGGGTGTCCTGGTTTTGAAAGGACAGGTATCTGCCAGCAAAAGCTGGAAGTTCCCTTTGAATAGAGAATGTAAACCCCTCCCTCAAATTATTATAATTTTGCAATTGGGGGCTCTCAGGCAAAGCTTTGGGAATAGGAATAACAGTCCTTTAATAGAAATATTAAAAATACTAATATAATAGTACAGAAAATAAAATAAACATGCAAGTAAAAACAAAGAAAAATCCCAGAAAAACGTGACCTGACATCCTGTTGGTCAGGGTGTTAGAAGCAATCCAGATGAATCCTTCTGGAGTAACAGATGCAGTCCTGTGAAGTAGAGATGGACCTGTAGAAAGTCCAGTGGTGGCAAGATGGTCCAGTCTTCCTCTGGGAATCCAGTGGAAAACAGGAAGATCCTGCTGTTCTTATGTCTCCCCTTCTTATCTAAGTAGGAATGCTTGGGTCCCTCCCAGCTGGGCGGAGCATCTCCCAATGGGATGATGTAATGTGTCAGGTCATTGGTGAGCATTAATGGCCCATTATCAGGAAATATCAGCCCCAAAACTCTACTTGGCCACCCTATTGTCTTGGTTAAGTACCCAGCAATTAGTTACCTAGCAACTTAAGGGAAAAAAATTCAACTAACACAATAGAAACAATAACCAACCTCCAACAATGGGTGACTAAAGCCATTCAGAAGTGGAAAAGAAAATTGTTAAAGAAACAGCATCTGTTGGGAGGTACAGCAGCAAAGGTGGCTGTGGAGCTGCCCTTGCTGCAGTTTCCTGGATTGTGAATTACCTTCTTCCAACTGCACCTATGACCATGGTCACAGGCCAGCAGAAACTTTATTCACATGGATCTTTCTCTGTCAAGGTCAGATGTAGCTCTGTTTAAGCAGAATGCCTGATTGCAGCTCCAAGGTGGTTGCACAAACCTTAAAGGGACCTCCAGATGAAATACATGTTGGTTGTAGTATTTTGGGTGCCAATAACCCATCTAAACCTGTCTACATTGCATAAAGATCACAGCAGGAGCTTTTTCCCACCAGTGCAATCCTGTGCCCTGTTTCCATATTTCTCCTGTACAGCACTGGAGTGGGAGAAAGTTGAGCTGTTCTCAAGAAAGCTTCTGAAATTTTAAAATGGAAACCAAGTTGTTTTCCCAGTCTTTTATTCTTAGAAATACTGGAGGGATGTGACACAGAGGGGTGTAAGGCTGTTCTGGCTGGTTTGTTTAGGTGCTCAGGGTGAGACCTTACAGCCAGCTCTCTGCCTGCAGTGCCAGCCCCAGGTGATGGGGTGGGCTCAGTGTGGCAGCACAGGGGCAGCTCTGGGTGTCCATGTCCAAGCTGTGCCTGGAGCTCTGCTTCAAGAGCTGCTCCTCCTGCTCACCTTGCTTTGGGTCAGGTGGCTGCAAACTCTGTGGCCTCCCCCTGTGCCACCTTTCAGGGCTGCAGGGTGCAGGGGGGTGGAGCAGGTTGGGTCCTGGCTTTGGGGACACCTCTGCAGTGCAGTCCCTGGTGTGGGGCACGTCCCTTGGCCACAGCCCCAAGCAACTGTGATTGATGATCCAGGGAAAGGTCTCCAGCAGGGAACAGAAAAGAAATTCACTGATAGCAACTTCTCAATCCTGTTTTTGTCAAGGTTAACAAAAATTTTTGGAAATTAAACCTGTCTTGGAAGCCTCCTGTGCTGGAGAAAAGACTCAGGGCTGTCCAGGGTCTGTATGAAAGTTATTGTTTCAATTTTTTGTAGTGAGACACTGTCTCTCTAGCTGGAGAGGAAAACAACATTCAAAAGATAATTTAAGACAGTAAAAAAATACCATTTGGTGCAACTGAAGGTGTGCATACAGAGGGAGTAGGGGTCAGCTTGAGTCTCCATCTGGAGTCCCAGAGATGTGACCCTCTGCAGCTCTGCTCCCAGTGGATACATTGCTCCACCTGCAAATGTGTTGGGTGCTCTCTATCTGTTCATTTCAACATGTATGAACCTGATTAAAGCCTCAGACCTGGGAACTTCANCTCAAGGAGGACAGTCCTCCAGAAGGAGCTGGGAATTAATCTTGTTGCTGAAATGAGGAATAGAATGGTTCTTCAAAACTTTGTAATTTATTTATAAAATACAAGACTTATGATTTATTTGTCCTTCCTTTCTCATTAATCTTTGCCATCTTCAGGCATTCACGAAATGTATGTCAGCCCCCCAGTTTCATTAAAAGGAATAAAAAGGTTTCCTTTATCTGCTTTCTTTTGCTGAGCATTGCAGGACTGGACTTTATGGAGATTTTTGGTAAACATAAAAAAAAAAAAAAAGGAATGTACTTTGAAAATTAAATGGAACCTTAAGAGGAATATCAGCTCTTACTACATTTGTGATAAAACTGTATGATTTGGATTCCAGGTATAGTGTAAGAAAAAGGAAGCACATATATCTTTAATGGGTGTGCCCTTCAGGACTAAGGAGCCTTTGGTAACACTTCCTTTGAACCTGCTGCCAGAAGAATTCTTGGCCTGCCAACATACACCTTCCTCTAATGGACATGGCAGTACACAACTCTCATGGCTTTGCAGAGACAATGTAAAACTCCAGGATTTGTTGAAGTGCTCTTGACACCTCAGGTTACTGACTACAAGCCTCTCCCAATATCACCCAATGAATGACAGAAAGAGGGAAAGGTGACACAGTAGGGAAAAGTGGCTTCCCTGCCATTAATTGATGATGAAAACCTACTTACAGCATTTCCCCCAGCACAAATAAAGGTGAAAAATCTTGTTTCTGCTCAAAGGGCTAAGATAGGCAGAGTTTTGATTAAAATATGCTGGGAGAGTCAGGTGTGTGTTTTGGAACCCAAAACATTTCATGTCAGAAGTTGTACTAAGTGGGGAAAAGTTTCCCAGGCTCCCAGTGGTACACCAGGATCGTAGCAAGTGGGGTATAAATTTCTTTTTCTCTTTGAGCATCTACTCTAATGCACAATTTCTAGAGCTTTATTAAATGGCCCTGAGCATGAAAGTGGGTGCTACATATGTGTATATTACAAGTAATATTAATGTAGATGAGTTACAGTAAATTTCCAATACATTTTCCTTTCTTTCTCTTCTTTCTCCTCATCTCTAAATCTAACATATTTTTGAGGTGGAGCTGCTGAGCCACATTTAGAGGGAATGAAGGACTGTTTGGTCTCTCAGGTGTGTTTTCCTTCAAGGCAGCTCTGTCTCTTGCAGCTGTGGTGGTGAAGAGAGGCCACAGCTCTCGCCAAGGTTCTGTGGAGAGCTGAACTTGTGCTTGCCTTGGAAGCCTCCTGTGCTGGAGAAAAGACTCAGGGCTGTCCAGGGTCTGTATGAAAGTTATTGTTTCAATTTTTTGTAGTGAGACACTGTCTCTCTAGCTGGAGAGGAAAACAACATTCAAAAGATAATTTAAGACAGTAAAAAAATACCATTTGGTGCAACTGAAGGTGTGCATACAGAGGGAGTAGGGGTCAGCTTGAGTCTCCATCTGGAGTCCCAGAGATGTGACCCTCTGCAGCTCTGCTCCCAGTGGATACATTGCTCCACCTGCAAATGTGTTGTGTGCTCTCTATCTGTTCATTTCAACATGTATGAACCTGATTAAAGCCTCAGACCTGGGAACTTCAGTATCAAGAAATCTTCTCAATAGTCAAAGATTTCCTTCCTAAATTTGATCCATTACTCTTCAGTTTTTACCTTCTTTCCTTTCTCACCCAAAGCTACCCCAGATAATTGTGCATTTTTAAAATTGGCATCTAAGACTATTTAAGACACTATACTAAGACACAGCTATTAACTTGCCCAGCTCATGTGTGTGTGGTCTTTTCAGGACAATTTGTGGGCAGGGTTGCTTCTCCCCTATACTCAAGGCACATTTTGGTACAGTTTTCTATAATTTATGTCTCTCTGTTTCAATGAATTTAGGACACCCCTGCCTCACCAGTATATTTCAGTCTTTACTAATTTTTGGAATTTTCCTGCCAAACTTTATGTTGTTAATGGAGATGATGTGAAGTGGGACAAATGACCCTTTAAATCCCAGCGTTCCAAATCTGTGTGCAGTAGGTAACTAACACCATTTATATATCAGCCTCAAGGTGAAGGTAATAAATCTTGCTCATCCTTGGGACACTTTGCCAAGTGACTGATTAAAAGCATTCTTCATAGGAATTGTTCTCTCTGCAACTGGCCCATAAAATCCCAATCTAATCCCTCTTTTCTTAGTTAAGTAGAAGTACCTGTAGTAGAAGAAACTGTTGGTTCTCTGAGAAGACTTGAATATTCTTCTTTTAAACATCTAGCACTGCTCTTCACTGTTGGTCACTACCCTGAAGATATTCAGTTCTGCTGAACACCCGGGCTACACAAGAAAGAGAATTAATATGTTTTTTTCTCAATGCTACTAGGCTCTAGGTGTCAATCTGCAGACAGAGTTTCTGCAGAAAGCATGTCCTGCCCCAGGAGAAAAAGCTGGAGCAAGCAGCAAGGCTGCCAGAAAAAGTGCTTTTTGGAGGTAGACAAGTGGCTGATTGGCAGTGTTGGGGAGGCAGGGGAGTATTTGGGTGGGGAAAGAAGGGATTGAAACAGAGAAGAGGTTTTAACTGCAAATGTATGGTGAGCATAAAGGAGACAAAACACTGCTTAAGAAATTGTGTGATTTAAAAAATACATTATTTGGCTGTCAAGTGAATTATAGAGGAGAAAGGGAGATTATTCATTAGATGCATCATAGCGACAGGACATAAAGGATTAGACATGCTGTGTGAGCCATAAAGCTTTCACCAAGCAGGGAAAGAGTAATGATATTGGTTTTATTGTGCTGTTTTCAGGCTGACAAAGTTCTAATTTTGTTCCAAAAATAAAGTTGTGAACCAAATAGAAAGGGCTCTTAAATTGTTTGCTTCTGTGATGGTGTTGACTGTGCATAAGACAGTTTGATAACTATCTGTCAGAGGTGTAGAGAAACCTCACTCTTCATGGGAGCCCAAATAATTCTCAGAATAAATGCAGATAAAATTTTCTTCCTATTGATTGCTTTCTGGCTGCTTTTATTTGCTTCTGCAGCACCCTCTGGTAGTGCAGGATGAGTAAGAAGTGGCAGTCTGACCACAGCTTCTCACGGGAGGAGGATTATGTTCCATGTGCCTGTGCTGGCTCTGGCTCCCTCAGCCCAGAGTCAGGGAATGCTGCTCTGAAAAGTGCCTCTGCTGCTTCTCACCCCCCTCTCTCCTGAGTCACACAGGTACAGAATCATCCACCAGCCATGGGGAAAGTGCTGCTGCCGCCTCTTGTGGCTGTGCTACTCCAGCAGCACCACTGACCCCAGCCAGCCAGAAGCATCCAGCTTCCCTTTCATACAAATGCCAGATCCAGTAGAAGCAGGTGAAGGACCCGAGTCAAGCTGGAGAATTGACCTAACAAAGGAATACCAGTGGCCTGGCTTCAGCTGGGATAGAGTTAATTATTCTTTGCAGCTGGTACATTGGTACACGACAGTTTTGCATTTAGGATGAAAATAATGTTGATAACACACTGATGTTTTAATTGTTGCTCGACTGCTGCTCAGGGACTAGCTGGGCACTGTTCAGCAGGTGGTGAGCAATTTTATTGTGCATCACTTGGTTTACTCAGGGTTTATTCCTCTCTTTCTTTTTGTAACGTCCCTTTTGTCATCATCTTTATTGTTGTTATGATTGTAATTTACTTTATTTCAATTATTAAACTGTCATAATCTCAACCCACAGGTTTTACCTTTTTCTGATTCTCCTCCCCACCACACCAGGCCAGAGGGCATGGAGTGAGCAGGCACCTGCTTGGTACTTAGTTGCCATCTGAGATTAAACTATGACAGGCACTTCAATTCTATTGCTTCATATGTATTATGATTTGGACAGCTCCTCGTTGGCTGTGGGGGAAACTTTGAAATTGAATTCTAGAGTATTTGGTTTACTAGAACAGCAGGTTCTGCTCCTTTACAATTCTCAGAAAGAGGTGGTTTGTGAGGAATGTAAAAAATACACTTTAAACCCTTCTGTAAGCAAAATGCAAAACTCAGAGGAGCAATTTAACCTCCAGAGCTCACAAGAAGACAATATAACAGTGTGGTCACCTGCACTTTTTTGAGTCATCCACTCTTTTGAATCACTCTTATGTGGTTCACACAAGGCTGAGTGGAAGTGCAGACCTCACCTGATAGTTGCTATCTTTTCTTCTTTTTCTTTTTCCTTCAAGCTTTTCCCATTTTTCTTAATTCTCTTCCTTCAGTTATGTAACAGCAAATTTATCTCAATTTCCAAACTGAAGTTAACAAAAGAAGGATATATTAACTACACAATCAACATATAAAGGCTGTGACACATGAATGAAGTACCAGAAAGATAATGAGATATTAAAAATAAGTTATTCTGATTTATAAGCACTGTAGAGTCGCATCTTCATAGCTTCTAAGCAATTTGAAGTCTAGAAATATACTTGAAAGTAACTTCTCAAAGGTTTCTTATGCTTGCTCATTGGTACGTTCATAGCGTTCATGTCTTTCCCTTCCTCATGAGTTCCCACTGATGATAACCTTAATTAAATGAGAAAATTCTGTTAGCAGTTCCTAAGTGTATTATCTTCCTCTTTGGGTTATGCTGTACAATTAAACTAATATTTTAGACTGTATTTTTCAAAATTATCTGTTTCTTCCTGTAGCATATTCCCATTCTTGTCAGCAACTGAAGCAAGCTCTCTCTTGCTCTTTTTCTTCCTTCTCCTTTTGGAGAGACAGTATTGCATAAAAACAAAATATGAAATAAATGTTTCTAAGCTTGGGCCACAAAAAACTTCAGCAGATTCTTTCTTCATTCCAAAAGGTTCTCTTTACCTGAGTGTTTTAACATTTACTCTTTAGGTGGGTTCCCTCTCTCATGCTGAGCCTCTTCTTCTCTGCCTTAACTAATATTTCTTCATTAAGCTCTTCATCAAACACACAAAAATGAGGTGTTGTGCATGATGTTTTGGAAATCCCCTCCCATCAATCTCTTCTCTAGAAAAGAGATCATATTTATCTTTAGTATTTTTATTCTATACTTCATCCCTTTTTCTTTTGTATCTGTGTTTACACTTACTCTTGCATTCCAGATTTGTTCTCAATCCTCCACAAAGTCCAATTAATTAAATGCCTTTCTCACTCACTTCTTCCCACTATCTTAAATATGGATAAGCCTGGGAAAGGTCATCAGCTTCAACTGCTCTTTTAATACAGAATGGAGGCAGCCATAAAACAAAGCCCAGATAAAATCAAACCAAACCTGGAAGAACTGAGCTGAAAAGCAATAATTGCTTGGCTGTCCCCAGCAGAACTACAAAAGTGCTTAATTTAAACCCAATAACAAAACTGAGAGGATTATTGGCAAGGACTTGATGAAATAAAATACAGTTGATAATATTGATTGTAGTTGGCTATTTTTTTCCTCCAGAAAGTGCTTCTCAAATACTAATTAACCATGGTATTGCACAACCTGTAGATATCTTCTAGTAGGGTTTTTAAGCTTTGGTTCTTCTGTGATATCTGGCCAAAGATTAAGCAAAGTATAGCAAAGCTTTTTCTGGTGGAGAAACAGACCCATTTTAATCTAGTGACCAGTCTTGGTGTGTGCTCTGCTTTATCGAAGAGCAGTCAGCACTTCTTAATGGAGGTGCATTTGTTCTTGTCTGATTGGGCATTAAATAGGGGTAAAACATCATATTCACTCCTAGTCCTGGGTGGGAGGGTTGGGAAGGAGAAGGTGAGGTGCTGCCAGTGAGCCAGGGCAGTTCATGTTTGGGTGTTTTTTTTTTTTTTTTTTTTTTTTTTTTTTTTTTTTTTTTTTATTAAAACTTTTTTT
>WEIU01007843.1:889251-967561 GCA_013389925.1 Aegithalos caudatus | reverse complement strand
TTTTTTTAATAATTAAAGCTCCTTGGGGCTCTGTATCCACAGTAGGGTATGCAGAGTAGTCTGGAGGACCCATCTAAGGTCTAACCACTGCTGTAAAGCACAGGGGTGTTGCTGTCTCTGCAGTCTTCACTCTTCGATCAAGTGAGTCCCCATGGTGGTGATCATGAGATTGGCCTATAAAAGTTAACACAGTTCCAGTTACCAAGAGCAAATTAAAATATTTAAATAACTATTATCTTTGCCTACAGTCAAATCTGTCATGCATCACTGATATAGAGCCCCTCAAGGTTTGAGCCCCTCAAGATCTGAACCAAACTTGACAATTTTTGGGGTTTTTTTGTTATTAATCAGTAGCAATAGCTGGACAGTTATGATTAAGCAATTGCATTGTGAACCTTGTGCGCTTGGCTAATCTTTTGTTTTAAGGGCAAGGGAAGACAATGCCAAGATGAATGGGCTGTCTGGACCAGAGCCACCAGGAGTGAAGTCAGCAGAACTGAGCAGTTACTGGGGGAAAGGCAATTCTGGCAGTGGGAGACCACAACCACCAACCCAACCAACCCCACCAACCCCCAACCAACCCAAAATGGACTCCAGGCTCAAACAGAGGGAAGAACTGTGATTGCAGACTAATCAGCCTGAGAAATGAGAAATTGGAACTAGCAAACAGGGGCTTGAGTACTGATGAAAAAAAAAAAGTTATGTAGTCTGTAACCAGTGGATGCTGATACCTTTGTTAAAAAGTTTAATTAGTGTAAAGTTTGGATGGTCAGGGAACCAGCGTTTTGTGGGTTACCACCCAGCTCCCTACTTTGCACAAATTAGAAAAAAAAATATTAGAAATACCTTGCCTTGGTGTGTGAATTTATGTTGAGCACCAGGTAATGAGCTGGCATTAAGGACAACAGAACCAAAAGCAGAGGAAGTCTCAGGTTTAGTTTCTGTCTCCATCTCTCATACTGACTGTGCAGCTCAACAGCAGCTGCTTAACCCACAAAATCCCAGTGCCCAGTTCTTCTTTATGATGGGTAAATCACTAAGCCTCACAGGTTTCAAAATACTTGGTAGAACACAGACTGTCCTTCTCATACTCTCGTGCATCAGGTACAACTGTTATTTTCACTGTGATTACCACTTTGTCCATGTTCCATCTCCAACTTTTCTCTCTTTGCCTTTCCCAGAGATCTGAAATTAAAAGAGGGATACATTTTTAAGTGAGCAATTTTCTTTGCACTGATAAGTAAAGTTGACCTATCATTTTAGGTAGAAAAAACCTGCTGTGCAGTCACACCACAGCATGGTCTTGCTGTGGTGCTGGGAGCAGCCTCAGCCATGGCACTGCCATGGTGCCATAGCAGGATCAACAACTTCATTGTTCTTCAAGCACTGAACACCTCAAATACCTCTAAAACCTTGTGATTTTGATTAAGATTTTGAGAAGAAGAGTGAGATCAGGAGTTTTATCTGGTACCAATCTTCTCCATAAGTATTGCAGCTGATTCCTATTTATTGCATCACAGCCCTGCCTCATTGCTGCAAAGAAAAAAAAGCAGGAGTGAGGTGTGGGACCTCAAACCACCTTGGCTGTACCTCAGCCTGCGCTGGGTGGAGCAGTGTCACTGAGGGAAGGGGGAAGAAAGCAGTCCCATTTTGGGTAGAATTCTGTCCAGATGCTAGCTGCAGTCCCAGTTAGTGAGTTTGTTTTCCAGACTCTAATAAAATCCATCTGTTTGCTATCACTGCTAAATTGAGGACTAAATTGAGAGAGATTTGGTGAACACATGGCTAACCAGGGTTTTAAGTGGAGAGAGACCCTGCAGGAATTGTAGCTCATGACTTCTGCCTCTGCCAGTATGAAGGCAATGTGGGAAGCCAAGCACAAAACATCAGACACAGCTGACACTGATACTGGGCCTCAATTTTCACAACCCATTCATTTTCAAGCATTTTTTTAATTTAGCCCAACTTATTAGAAGCAGAAGGTGTTTAACTCCAGATGGTGTTACTTGATTTTAAACCTCCTTTCAAGGGGAAGGACTGCTTCCCAAGGGCTGCGTGGTTTTCCAAATTCCACTGCAAGGAAAGTAAAACTAGAAAGGTTTGGAGAAAGTTAGCCTAATGAATGGCATCCCATCCAGGAGTAATTAAACAGTCTATGGATTCTCAGCATCTGTAAAGTCAGTAAGATGGGGAAGGTTCATTTGCTGATCCTTGTAAGTCAGTATCATGAGGCACCCCACAAAGCTGCTGGGTGGCAGGTTTAAAATTAAAATAATGAAGTATTACTTCATGTGGTTCTTAATTCAGTTGCAGAACTCATTGGCACCAGCCACTGAAGGCCTATCATTCAAATGGCTTCCAGAAGATAATGGCTTATTCAGGGAAGAGAGGTCTGCCAGGACCTGTTAACAACAGAGATGCTCTCACACATGTGTTCAGGAGCCACAGAGCTTTTCCTGGAAGTATTGCTGTACATGCTCCTGCTTCTCCTTCCATCCCCTACAATATTCCACCAGCTACCAGCAGGGAAACTTTTGTCTGATCCAGTGCTGCTGTTATGGTGCAAGGATTCCTCAGCCCAAATCAGGAAGGTGATATTAAGCACTATAAGTCCCCGTGCAAATAACCCCTCTGCATCACATGTGCTGAGTAGAGCTGGATATTACAACTGTGTGGGGACATAGTGAGATAAATATAGAAATATATATGAGTCTGCCCAAAAGTATGAAAGGGCATAGAAGGGGACTAATGGCTTCCCTGGTCTCAGTCCTGTAGTGGTGCTGTCCCTCAGAGAGTTGGTGCAAAGTAATTGTATGATGCTAGAAGAGGAAAGTGAATTTTATACTAATTGCAAATCACAGAGGAAAAGAAAAAAACTACTATCTTTTAATGAAAGATAATAGAAATAAATTCAGCACTTATAATGATCCCTCTAATCTGAACAGGATCTGAGTTTTATATTTTGGAAGAGAGAGAGTGCTCAGACATAATTCCAGTGCAGCTGCAGACAGTGCTCTTTTGTGGCTGATTATCCATCCATAATTCAGGACAGTGAATTCAGTCTTTACAGTTTTGCACAGCCCATTTATTTCCAGACTACTTAGGTTTTCCACAGTATTTTAAGTGGTAGAAATCATGCCAGAAGGTAACATCTCTGCAGCCTTACCCGGGTGTATGTTAGCTACCATCAGTGTGCGCCCCCAGGCACCAGAAAAGTGGTGAGAGCTCCTGCCTGGGAGATGGGAAATCGGGATACAGCTGGCTCCTCAGCTTGCTGTCAAGGTGCACTTCATTCCTGTTGCTGAAGCCTCTCTTGTGTGCAGGGAAAGCAATCCCCACTTATGCTGTAGGGAAAATACCATCTGGAGAGTCTGTGTAGCCTTGTGGTTTTGAGGTTTGTGTTTGGGTTGCCTGGAGAATACCGCAGTTTTCAAGTTAAAAAAATAAAAAAAATTTGGTGGCCCCACTGCATTTTTTTGAGGTGGCAGACCCCTGGATGTGTGATTTATACGTGATTTGCAAATCCTGGGATGCTGAACTACTGTGTTGCTTTTTCATGTCCTGGGTGTAGTTGGCAACTAGACCAGCACTACATACAGTCAGGATGACCTGCAGCTGCTCTTATTTTACCTCTGCAGAAAAAGTTTTCTAATGATGCCCAAGTCCTGCTGACTTAGCATCTGATTTTTACATGTTTTTTTTCAGGAAAAATAGCAGCATTTTTCAACCAGTTGGCCTCATCCTCCCTCCTGGCCATGAAAATCTATGAATCTGTAACACAGAAGATGAAGGATTTCTGCTTCTATCAAGAAAACACTTTTATATCTCAATGCTAATATTTCTAATTTAGATTTACTGCTTGGGGGTTTAGAGGTGATGTGGAACAGCAACTATGAACCCTCCTTCCACATATGTTGGGACAAGCATCTATTTATAGCTTTTGATTTGCAGTTGGAGGAAGAACCATAAATATTCCCTACTTCACCCAAAAGAAAACAGTTCCAGCAATATAAAAAAGAAGAGCTTCAGTACATAAGAATGGCATAGGATTTGGGCTGCATTGATTGTGCTGTTTCAGCTAAGATTTATCTGTTTGAAGTTTCTGAGACTGGTACAGTTTTGTGTCCATTTCAAGACAGCACAGCCCTGTGGGGCCAGTTGTTAAGCTTTGCATCGTTAACAGAATGGTGTGCAAAAAATGCTCTGTGCAAACAGCCCGACTCCTTGGCTTTATGCTCCTGCATATTCTAGGAGGAGACCTAAAAATCAGTGATGTGAAAATTTGCAGTGTATTATTATGCCTTTGGGGACATGATAATAATCTGTGATACTGCACCTTTTCACTAGTAATCTGTGATGAGTGGAGGGGGCAAAGTGCTGTAATTGTTCTGCATGTTTGTTAGAGGATTATTTCACTGGTATTTGATAAAATACAATCCCTCATGATCATGTGTAATTTTACAGTGTTAAAAATAATAATCAGAATAACTTTTTACAGTTTTTTACTTTAACGTAGCTGGGTAGGTGTTTCATATGCAGTTTATTGATGTTGTATTTTTGATGTCTCCAAGGGGGATGTGGAACTGCTCTTCCCTGGTGAGAATTTCTCAGTACATTTACTCACACAGTGCATCTATTCTCAGTATTTCTGTTGCATGCAGTTCCAGTGGAAATAAATGTTCCTAATCCCAGCCAACTGAGATGCAAACATTTAAAATTAAATATAGTTACTCATTTTAAAAGGTCACTCTTGTCTTTTTATTAGTGCTATTTATTTCTTCAAGCCTGTTTCACATTCAGATCACTAAAATGAAGAGCAGTGTAACCCAAAACAGTTGGAGCTGTGGCTGATAGTGGAAGGGAAAATTCTGGCACATGTGGCTCCTTGGTGTTAAGTGTTGCCACTTTTCCCTTGGGCTGTGCCCAGTTTGCAGAGACATGCCCAGTCCTCTGTGGATCTTCTCATCCCCTCAAAAATATTTTCTGCACTCCTGAATTGCTTGTTTTCTGCAGTGATGTGCACGGGCTCTATTGCTCATTACAGATTTCTGCTCTGAGCTACCTGGACTGCAAAATGCTTTGAGATTCCAAACCAAATGGAGATTCACACTCTGTCTGATTCTCCTGAGCCTTGTACCCCAGGGCGTAGTTAACTCCTGGGAAATGCCAGTAGCTCCAAATAAGAATGGGAAGCCTTTCAAGGTTGAAACAAGGCTCAAGACAGCTGAACGAATTTTTTTTTTTTTAAATAGTCATAACAATTAGGATATTAAAATCAATGTCATGAGCTGTCACTTATGGACTGCATTGTCTCCCCTCTGCCATGACCTTACCCTCCTTCACCACACAAACCTTATGAACCTGCAAGGAACAAACGTTTCCCCCCAAGCCTAAGCACCCTCTCCTCTTAATCTGAATATGTTTGGATTTCTCACCGATCTGCCAACATCCATTAAAGTCACCATTAACGGGCCATGGTGGGATTCGAACTAATCAGTAAAATTTACAAAATTGTTTGCACTGAGGAGCAACTGAGTGGTGACACCATACTCAGGGGACAGGAGTTTTTCTAACAAACGTCGGAGCAGGGAGGCAGCTTGGAAGGGGAGCAATCACTCTGGCTCCCACCCACATTAATGAAAACCAACATCTGAGTCTGTGATAAACAAAGGAGCAGCCCGAGGTGTTTTGAACCTTCTCAACAAGCAAGAGAGGCAGAGGAAGGCATCAGGGAAGACAGTCAGCCAGTCATCAGTCTATCACTAAGAATTGTTTTAATTACTAAGGGGACAGAAGAACAGGGAAAATTGATCTCTGGTGCAAAGTCAGAGCATGTCAGATTTACCATTCTTTCCATTTCCCTCTCCAAGTGCTGCCTTACACTGAGTGATATTTTGAACCCCCACATGTCCACTTATGATTTAGAATCCATATTTGCATGAGGGGATTATAATTAAGTTCCTCTGTGGCTTCACACACAAATTTACCTCTGCCTTACGGACAGCACCCATCAGCTTTGTGTTTTCTGGCTGCTGTGGGATCATTACACCCAGATCAGCTGTAGTGTGCAATGCTAATTTGATACTTTAGCAACAGCCAGGAGCCCTGTTTTAGCTGTCCCTGTGCCTCACATTATTCTGTTCATACTCTTTATGCTGGGACAGCCAACCCTTGAGACAGGAGGCTACAGCAGAGCGGCTGAGAGCAGGGCTGTCAGAGGAGCTTCTGGAGATGGTGCAACTCCAGGTAGACCTCCTGCCAAAACCCAGGTGTCAAGAACACACCAGTTACCCATCTCTCTCAATTTTCCATTCATTTGGTTCTGAATCACAAACCAGTACCTAATTGTGGCCAAGTCTGACTTCTGCTTTTTAAAATTCCATTTCTAGGTAAGTGTGGAGCTGAGTTGTGGGTTAAGCCAGTCTGATCTCAAACTGCAGTTCCACTTGGTATTTGCTGCAGAAGTGTCATGGTGCCACAAGCAGTGGGCTTTCCCAGGAGATGGGCTGGACCACGTGCTTGAGCATCACCCTGGCTGTGGAAGCAGCAAAGGAAGTTCTTTATCTAAGTTCCACTCAGGTGAAGCAGTTCCTTATTTGAAGCTGCCAGCCATGTTATGAGTTCAGGAAGCATGTATGACTGGAGGGACCACAAAGGGAAGGAGGAGAGAAGGGCACAAGGCGTTGGTTCCACAGCATGTTAAAAAGAGAGTGAGCAGGATTTGTGTCAGAGGTGAGGCTGAGGGCTCACAGGGATGGGGGTGTGGCACGGGGCTGCTTTTGAGTTACCATGGAGTTGTGCAGGAAGAGACAGAGAAGCTTCTGTGATGCTGTTTTACACCACAATGACACAGACTCCAAGATCAGAAGGCTAAAAATGACTCTTTTATTTTGGGATACATCTCCCTTATATACTATTTTACACAGACCAATTTGATTGGTGAAACAAAGGCAAACCTTTTCAATCACATTGGTCAAACCAGAGGGACATCAAGAAGAAGTTCCTGGTGTGAGAGGGAATGAATAACATAGGTACAGTTACAAAAACATTCCTTCTGTTTACAGAACTTGCCTGGGAAAAGAATTTCAGAAAACCAAAACACCTCAAGATTGGAACAAGCGCTACACTTCTGCTTGTAATTCACCGTCCCTGTGGTGCTGTGGTCAGACCCCAAGCCAGGCAGGAGAACACACCTGGCAGGTGATAAACATCCTGTGCCCAGCTCAGTATTCTGACTTCAGCAGACTGTCCTTCAAATGCAATGCCAGTCTCCTGTGCCACTTTGGTTCAGGACATGCAGACCTACAGGCTTTGTCTGCATCCACAATCCTCTCCCAGAGAGAACCAGGCAGAACCCCTCAGGGCTTGGGTGCTCCTCAAGCAAGGGTGGAAAAGCAGGGACACAACTCTTGGGCACACAGTCCTACCCAGGGTTCCCTTTGCTTCTCTGCTTCCAATCATCCAAGGATAAACATATTGGTTTCCTTAGCCTGAGCCTCAGCAGTGTTGTCTATTTAAAAGTAAGGGTGAAAGTGAGCTATTTTTTCACATATTTTGAGGCTCTTCCTGTGAGGTGTCAAAAAATAAGAGAAACAGGCAGGGAAAGGTAAACAACAGGTGGTTATTTAGAAAAGAAAGTGCTAAATGTGAGGCAATGAAGTATTCTTTATTAAAAGAAATCAATTAATTCATTGATCCCCTTGTATGATCTGGTCTAAGAGCTCTCATTCAATGTGTGTTTTAAGGCAAGAAGAGTTTCTATTTTTGATAATCATTGTTTGCCAAGACTTAGAGCTGTACAGATGAGTCTGTTTCTCTTCACCTCAGCAGGATTTATAGCTGCAGTCAGTCTTTTGGGGGAATAGACATCAAAGCCTTCAGCAGGTGTGCAGTGACCAGGAAATGATGCAGCACAAAATCCAGAGAGGAGGTGACACGATATTTCCCCTGGGATCCCTGAAAAATGACACGGAAAAGACAGGAGTGTTTGCAAATTGCGTTCTGAGCCTTGCAGAAAATGTATCAACCAAACCAGGAAATAATCTTGGAAATTACAAGCCCCATTGAAGGTTAATGCTTACAGAGCTGTGGGAACTGGTCCCAGTGGCACATCATTAACCAGCCTGGAATAAAGGTGTTTTCCATCAGCTTGTGTGCCAAAGGCTAGCCATGGGCATGGCACTTCTGAATTGCAGGTATGAAGTATGAAGCTGTGCTGAAGCTGAAAGGACCTCATACAGCTGTAGATAACTGATGGAAGAGCTGCTCCACAGTTCAAGAAACAGGAGAAGGAAAAAACACGCCATTCAAAAAAACTTGTCCAGTGGTGCCAAGCACTTCCAGCACAAACTAAACAAAATAGGTGCAAGAAATAAAAGCTGTTGATCTGTCAGGACTGGAGGTACATGTTGTCTAGTTTTCTAATGTGCCATTGGCATTTGCCAGAAGCATCTATTTTTTGAGCTATGTGTCTGAACTGCATGTTGCAAATAAGTATAGTGCTTGCGTTGCACAAATACATATTTTCTCTATGAAAATGTCATCTTGATGGGTTGGATGCCAAATAAAAGTGGTCTAGAAATTTATGCACACCTGAGCCAGCTGATTGTCTGGGTGGTTTCTCTGAGCTGGATGCTGTAGGTGGCACTAGTGGTGTAGCTGATGTTAAATTATGCAATGTTTATCCCCTTTTGGCTGAAGTGGTAGGTTTTTGATTAAGGTAGAGGAGCTTGCAATTGTCTGTAGGGCTGTCACGTGTTAAATTGCTCTAGTTTTATTTGTTTTAACTTCATGAATACTCTACTCCCACTGGAATGACCTCAAAAAGCCCTTCTCAGAAAGCTGTGATTGACACATCTCATATACCCATGCAAAATGGAAAGTTATATTTGATATATGGGAGCCATCATCTGCAGTCTGTGTTGAGTGAATAGAGCCAAACATATTTGCTTGAGCTGCAAAAATGTCTCATTAAAATAATTAGTTTCAACATGAACAGGAGTTGAAGATTATTTTGTAATCTGCTGCAAGCATCAGTCAGCAGTGTTGCAATTAAAAGGGTTTGCTGAGATGAATAACATTTTGAATTTATTGTTGTGATGTTACCTACCTGACTGCTTGGCTGCTGTATATCAAGCGACACTACTGGAAGAATGTGGATGAATGCCAGCTGGAGATTTGGCCCATTATCAGACTATAAAATTCTCTTTCCAAAAGTATTTTGCTGGCCAAGGCACCCAGATCTATATATAAGTTTCTTAATTGAAACAGATGGCAAGAGGCCATAAATTTTTGCGGTGTATAACGCAGACAGGTAACAAGGACACATTTATCAGCATAGTGGTGAATCACAGGAACATAAAAGGGAGCTCAGAGAAATGTGCTGTTCTATAAAAGCAACAGGATGGACTCACAACTTCTGGCTTTAATATTCGGTATGTGCTCTTCTTTTTATACAGCTATTTCTAAATTCCTGTGTTTGCTGCTGCAGCAGTGGGTTCAGTGTGGTGGCAGGGTTATAGAGCAGGCAGGGATGTGTGCAGTGTACCTAGAATGACTGGATTTTATCAAGCATGCCTGTTAAATAGCTAGAGAGAGGAAACCTGCCGTGAAATCCAGAGGAAATGAGCTTGAGCTGCTACAAGGAGAGTGTGTCTCAGTTCCCTTTATTTCCTGCTTCCCCGGCTGGCTGAAGACTGTTGAAGTGGGGAAATGTTTAATCTGGCTTTGCTTGCCAATATTTCCCAGCTCAGCAGACACAAGCAGATAAAGTATTGATACTCCTGAATATACCCAAGGCACACATGTAGGATTTCTTCTCGCTTTTGAATTTTAATATGTTTGATTTTCAGCACTCAAGTGCCACAGCAGACGGATGGGCTGTGAAGTTCTGGTCTTATGCTGATGCCTGGAGCAGGAGTAGCACACAGGGTAACAGCTGGAGCTTTGCCTCCCTGCCACGGCTCTTGCCTGGCATGTGTGGTGGCAAAAGCTCCATTTCTCCCAGCTGTGCTGTTCCACATGCTCTGCTGATCCAGTGCCAGCTGTGCAAGGGATTCAGCAGCTGGAACAAACTCACATCACTCCATACCTGTCACAAGGGGTGAGCATGAGGTGGTAGCACCACTCTGGCAACAGCAGACATCTGGGAAATTACACCCTCTGTCCCATCAGCCAGCCTGTCACAAGATCAGACCTGTTTTGTAAATAGACCGTGTTATATCTCTGTTTTATCCTTTTTAAGTGGTAGGTTCAGGGTGTCGAGTGGACTACTGAGTTCTGCATAATGAAGTAAAGAGCAGTTGGGAAGTGATTGACTTTGACATGATATATTATATTCTTTTTGGTGGGTTGATTTTTTTGTTACTGTGTATTAATGCTGATAAGTGAGTTCTCCTCCTTTTCTTTTTCCCCCTTTTTTATTTTTATTTTTAAAAATTTTGGTGTGTTAGCCTGCTCTTCTTATTAATACCACTTATATATTTTTGCATGCATCCATTGAGGGAAGGGAGGAAGAGCTCTGAAACTTTTTCCATGACCTAGGGTTGATCTCTGGAATCATGTTCTGTCACAGTGTGATGCCTCCCAGCAAAACCATGACTTTAAAATTATTATTATTATTATTATTATTATTATTATTCCTTCCAATTGCAGCTAGCATACATTGAGCTGTCAGTTTCTGTACCTAATAGAAACGCAGACCAAGTCTGGCTGCTCTCCAGCAGAGCTTGTTCAGTGTTACTGAGAGCAGGGTCCAAATCATTCCAGCCAAATTTGAGCCAGCAGTAAAAAAAAAGCCCAGAATTTTATTTCCCAGCTCAATATGATGCAGTCAATTCTCTGAATTCCTTGTCAAAATAATATGTATGTTGACACCTGTGAGCACACATCGTAGCACAGCTTTCCAAAGTGCTCATGAAGAAATTGCATGCAGTTTTGAGGAAGCATAGTTACCTAAATTGCTTTTCAGAATTCAGACAGCAAGTCATGATTTCCTTCTTCCTATTTCTTTCTCTGCCTTACTTCTATTGATGGTTTGCCACTTAGAAATCTTTTTAACACCTCACTTTGAAAAATCAGGTTTAAATTGGTGCTTGATTGCCCACTCCCCTGTTTGTTTCATAGGCGGAGAATCACACATCCCTCCTTGGGAAGCTGCTAGGAAACAAATATTGCTGCTGCAATTTCTTGGCTTCTGAAATGGCTACAAGTCCATTTCTCTATCAGTGCAAAGGCCAGCCTGTTAGTGAGATTATCCCATGGGAAGGCATTTGCTCTCCTAGGGGTGCTGGGATGGGAGATGGAAGGAGCAGGGACCACAGCTTGCTTGTGATGGTGGCACAAATCATGTGAGCATTTTGAGCCACCCCCTCTGCTGTCCCCATCCCTTGCATGTGGCCTCACTCTGAGATTTGAAATTCTGCAGGGTGGTGGTGATGTTGTTGTCACCCACATCCATCAGGGAGCTGCAGCCCTGATGCTAGAAGTGATACTGGTGATTAGAGAGCCAGATTTACTCTTTGGAGTAACTTGAACTTCAGCCTACTGGGTTAAACTCTGTTTACAGTTAAACCAATGATGTGCAATTAAAGAAAAGAGCCCAAGAGGTTTTTACAGAGGGGAAACAGATGGTTCCCAGTTGGAACTCTACAGCCACAGGAGTCAAGGATGTTCTAGATGTTTCTTAAGGCAAAAATCTTTAATATGCATAAGAAAGCATAATATATGCTGTTATGGCTACATATCTGGCATAAGGAGAGAAGAACACTTTTTATATTCTATGCCATGAGTACAAAAATGCTGACAAGAACCTCAGCAGGAATTCACAGAGGAGCAATGTCTTTTTCCTAGGAAAACCAGCAGTGGCACAGCATGGGCAGCAGGGAGGGACACTTAGCTCCTGCTTTCAGTTCCAGTGTTGCTGTAATATTCAGAGACACCAAAAATTGTCACCCCTCTGGCTGTCTTAAACTGTGGTTGTGACACACATCTGCTGTGCTGGATGCAGTGACTGTGTCCAGCTTGGACATTGCCTGAGGGACAGGGTCTGGTGCTGGCTCACTTTCTCTTGGAGCACAATCATTTTGTGGCCACAAGATAAGAAAAAACCCATCTTCACCCAGTCAATGAAATGTAACTTAGTCTTTCAATCAGGTGTTGAAAGTAGCGTGAAGAGCCAGAATTGTGATGGCTCAGGATTCCTTTAGAAGTACAAAATTGAATCAAGATATATCATCCTGCTGCCCTGACAAAATTTAGCATTTAATGGTGTTTTTCTTATGCAGGTGTCAGCTGGTGTCTCCCCTTACCAGCTGACAACAGAAAAAGCCAATGTATCCAGCAGAGCATCTCAGAGGTGCTGATGTCTGAATGCTTACATGACACTAACAAAAATAATGGAAGAATATCCCAACAATATCTGTTCTTTTTTTGTTATTTATTTTCTTGCCTCTAATAATGTGAAATATCATTCTCATGTGAAAAATTTAATATCCAACAGCTTAGGGATATTTTTCAGTTACATTGCTGCTTCTGGACTGTGCATTTGTAAGAACCTGGGAATAAAAAAGGGGCTCCACCAAAGAAAGAGCAAATTGGCACTGTTGGGAAGCAGATCCAACTTCCATCAAGCTCTTCTGTACTACGGAAAACAAGAAAGATTCTGGATGTGTAATGGAAAAGTATATTCAAAAAATAGTCCATACAATTTATTATTGCCCCATTCCAGTGAAACTTTAATGGATAATGATAATCTGAGTGGGTATTGTACCCTGGGTGTGCTGGCTACAGTGGAGGGATTAGCCAAGACCTGTTCACAGAAGTGACAGTTCTCTGATATTCGAATCTGTCTGAGATATTTATATGCTAAAGAGCTGTGAAATGCTGATATGTTTCTATATTTATGGAGGGTTTCTCCATTGAGATTGTGAGTCTCCTGCAAATGGACAGAAGTGCCTCACACCCACAGGAGCTGCAGCTAAAATTCAGTGTCTTCCCAGACTCTTTGCTAGAAGGTAGGGGTACAGCAGTGGTTTCTGATCCAGCTGGAGGGCAGGGAAAATGCACTTATCCTTGGGAGCACACAGCAGGACAGGTCAATCCTCTCAGAATTCCTCTGCATAAGGGGATAGACAGGCTCATCTCTGTTTTAGTACTTTTGCAGGACGATTGGCAAAGTCCTCCTTTGGACTGCTTTGGGCATCCTCTTCTTTGGTTTGCAAAACTGATAATTGACACCAGGGCAGGCTCAGAGATCTCCCAGGATCATGTAGGGAAGTGAATGAAAATGCACACAGGAAAAGATTAAATGCGTGATTTGCTTAGCCTAGCAGAACAGGGATGAGAGAAGATCTGATTGTCCATAAACATGCCAGGTAAACAAACATCCTCATTCAGAAGAAAGCAATCCCAAAAGAGTATATTGCAGAGATATTGTCAACCAGCTGAGATGGAGAAAGTTGGGAGGACCCAAACCCCTCTCAGGAAGTGTACTGATTTTTCCCACTTAGTGAAGAGCAGATGGGAGAAAAAAACATTTGTCAGTCAGTTGGACAAGCCACAGAACTTTATCACTCTTGGCTTCAGGTTTTATCTCATTTTATCACTAGAGGTTTGATGCCACTAACATGAACAGGATTTTATAAGCAGCAGCTAACTCAATAAACACCATTTCCTCCTACAGGGACAAGTCCTGAAGCGCTTTCAGTCCTCAGGACTGCAGCAGGATTTTCTGCATTCCTGCCACGTTCCTGCTGGGAAGGATTTGTCATGTGGAGTCCCACCACCACTGGTTCAAAGCCAAGTCCAAAATCTTTCTGGGAACAGAGTGACCAGAAGGCACCACTCTCCCTGGCATCCTCCCCAAGCAGATCAAAGCTTCTAGGTGCCCACAGGAGGGACCAGGAACTCCCAGTCCTTGTGTGCTTGTCCTAAATATGTGCAATTAGGTAAAGTTGGGTAGGTGTGGGAAGGGTTATCGCCAGGAAAGCTGCTGTGTGGGAGGAATAGGGAATGGACCACGAGCCGGTGCTGCTGAAATGTGTCAGCTGAAATTGCAAATGGTGATTTGCTGTGCTACTTATCTTGATGCATTTGTATGAAGGGAAAATTACATTTCCCAGGAAAACCAGTGGTTCTGTTGCCTGGCAGGGTGCAGCACCCTGCACTGACAGGTGTTTCCAAGGGCTTTTTCTGTCAGCTCAGTTCAGATGAACTCTGCAATGCCAGCTGCTGCTTGCAGACTACTGAATAGATTCCTGCCAGAGAAACACAAGGCAGTTTCCATTTATTCACAATAAATGTGATTTGTGATGGAAAAAGAATCGAATACCTTCTCTTTCACTACCATTAAAACTTGAAATATTCACTAGAATTGAGCCTTTTTCTAAGGATTCTGCTGCTAATCCTTGCTCAGAGGGTTTTTAAGGACTATGTTGCAATGTTTTAAACTTACTTCAATGGCAATCAATGTGCCCATTAAAAAAAAATGACTCCTTGAGAATCAGAAAAACTACAACAGGATGCAAGCTCAGGACTCATCAGAAAAGTTGCAGGACCTTACAACATCAAAGAAAAATATTCTGCTTTCAACATCTGCCCCCACCTTCCCCCATCAAAGTAAAATTAATTTAAGTCTTTGTTCCTGGTACATAGCCAAGAAAGACAGGGTAAATGTATGAAATAAAAATAGTATTTGGAATTAAATAGTGCTGTATAAGTACATATAAAGTATCTGGACATTCTTGAATTAAGTACAAGAGTGCTGTGACCATATTCTGATGTGTTGTAGGAGCCTCCATAATCACTTCACCTCCCTTCCTCTCCTGGAGCCACTTCCTAGTCCCTTCCAAAGCAGCTGAGGTGGCAACACAAAGGTAAATTACCTCTGTCAGTGGTATTGCTGTGATGGTAATAACAAAGCAGCATTAACACAGGCTCTTCTGTGTGAATTTGATTAATCAGCTAAGGATGAGCTGGCAAAAACTTATGACTCAGGACAAATGAACAAAGTTATGGAGGACAAATTAATGCCTGATCTCCAGCCCTGATAAAATGGTCCAGTGGCAATGCCATTCAGCTGGAAGGTACTGTAAGTTCTAAATTTGCTCTGTCATTTCAGCTGATTAGAAGATGATAAAGCATTTTGGTCACTTCCTTAATTTTATGAAGCTGCTAAGGTGAGCAGCACTGCTGCCCTGCCCATTGAGCAGCTAATCTATGATAAAATTGTAGTGCTAGGCCCAGAAGTGGTGCTTGGAGTGAGTCTGGTTGTGTGAGACACAATGCTGGGCCTTGCAGGGTCATCCAGCCTGGGGGAAACCACACACAGCTGGCAGTGTGAGGAGAATACTGACCTGGTCTTTAGGATGGTTCAAGCTGATTTTGTTAAAGTTTTGTTCAATTGCTGTGATATCAAGTTTGGCAACTATTTAGCATGGTGTTCTTCTCAGGCTGTCTCATGGATAAAGCAGGTAGAGATAATGTAAGGAACATGAAAACACTTTGATAAGGAACAGGAAGATTGCTGGGGTGCTGTAGATGAGTTTCAAGCAAGGTTCTAGTCTGAAGGGTGGGCAATTCTTAGCTCAGCTCCTGGCCAGACTTAGCCCACCACCCTTTCACTATCTGTTCATTTTGTTATCCAGGGGATACCATAGCAAATACAGTTTTCAATGTCTAAATTAACTCTAAATTTAGAATAAGGGCAGAAGAAGTTCCAATTCTCTAAAACCTTACACAAATAAACCTATCTGCACCAAGGAAAAGACAGCAGAAGGCACTCACAGTGTGGCTATTTCTCTGAGGCATTGTTATCACTGACGCTTTTATTACACCACAAAATAAATCACCTCTTTCACAGTTAATAAAATTTAGGCTGTAGCTCTTTATTTCTGCTATATCTCTCCAAGAATGGAATGGGTCAGCAAATGGTGTATGACATTATCAGTTGCTTTTGGTCTTTATATAAAAATTGGACTGGTCAATGTATATTTCCAAAAAAAAACCAAAAAAAAACCACACAACCAAAAAACACCATATACGAGCATGTGAATACATAGATTAAGCTTACCTTAATTTTTTTTTGGCAATTTGTAGATATCATTATTTAGAAGATCTGAACAGATATTATGGATATTATGGAAATACGAGCTGCCTATAAAGTTGAAAAATTATTTCTAATTTATTAAATGTATAGTTCTCAAATTTGACTATTGTCTAAAGAGGAGGATTTTCAGCTTTTCCTTTTCCCTCCTGTTTGTACAAGCTAGGCATGTTCTTCCCATCCTCACAGCTTGCAACCAGGTTACTCCTTTTGTGCTACTTTGTCTCTTCGCTTACTGAAATTTTTACCTAATTTTGACCTTACATCCTTGTGGCTATAAGTCTGTATCTTCTTCAGCATTGCTCTTGTTGGCAGCAAATACCAAAGGGAGACATTTCTTTCCATTCTGTAATTTTTCTGCCCTCAGTGATCTCTGTCTACGGAGGAAATTGGACTTTTATTTCTGTGTTTCCGTGGGAGCTGAGGTGAAGAGTAGCTTCAGCAAATCATCCTAACAGCTCATTATTTCCAGTCCTCCTACATGATCTCTCTGCTTATATAACTTTATAAAGGATGCATTTCAGGCCAGTACAGTGTGTGCCCATGCCTTTCCTTACCTTGGTGTGACCGAGGCTGGGGCTGAGCCCCCGCAAGGGCATTGTTTGCACTGTGAGGTTCCACAAACACAAAGTGGCTGGGAAAGAGGACAAGTGGCTGGGGAGGAAAGTGGGTGTCCCTGGAGGCAGAGGCATGGCAGCACCATCCTGATTGCCAGCAGTGGATCTTAAATTAACCTTGAGACAAGAGGATTCAAGCCAAGACACCATTATGAATATCAGTGTACAATTAATCTTCTCTCTTCTTTTAAATTTTATTTCCCCTCTCCTTAAAATGTTCAAAATTACAGGACAACAGCATAAACAACTTGCACTATTTGCCCTTTTTATTTTCTAATATTTCCAAATCCTTGATATTGTTCCCATGAATACCTGGTACTTGATACAGAGTACTTGATAACAGAGCCTGGTACTGAGCTTTGTGCCTCTGCCTTGACACGAGCGTGACTTTACCTCTGTGAGCTGGCCTCTGTGCAAGCACAGCCACAGGAATAACACAGAGGTGAGAAACAGTGAGGAGAACTGTAAAATACATGAACATGCCTGGTGGTGGTCTCACCAATCACTTCAGCTTCTCACCCTTGGTGTTTGCAAGGACTCCATCCAAAACACAAGGCATGTTCATAGCCTTGCTCCTCACTGGTATCATTGCTGCATGCAGGGTTTTGCATGTAAAAATGGAGACTGAGCAAAATCAGTGTGTTCTTCTCTCTGCAATATTCTCAATTCCTGGCTGGCAGGGTTGTTTGTCATGCATTGGCAGTGTCTACCCTAGTTTCCAGGATGATTCTACAGTCAGGAAGGTTTCCCTTCCCTCTCAAACTCACCTCTCATCTCAGAGTTGCCTCAGTAAAGTTCTCTCACCTCTACCAAATTCTGCACTGCTCTTCTGAAAGAGAAATGTCTACATTTTGTCCCCTCCACCTGGATTTAGCTCTCAAGTCAGTGTCATATAGGAAAAGACAGAATTAGACCTTAGATTTGATATTTGCAATAGACACAGAACCAGACTTAGGGTGTACAAAAGCATCCATTTTGTTGAAGTGCATTCATTATTAGGAAGACAGTTATCAATTTGTAGCTCAGCTGGAAAACTGCTTCAAGGGATAGACTGATCAGCTGTTAATAGAATTCCAAGTCAGCAAAAACAGCCACCAAATAGACCTTGAGAGAGGCGAGGTTTATTTTAGGAGTCAGAAATAGTGTACTGCCCAGAGGAAAATGGGTTTGATAATCATCAGAAAACAAAACAAAACAGGAAGTGGCACTAAAGATCAGTAGCAAGAATGGAATTTTAAACCTTATTTTCAATTAATCATGTGAATCTTGGAGGAAAAAAATCATATTTTGCTCCACTTCAGCTGGGCTTCATTAATAAAAGATCTTTTAAAGAATGACTAAGAAAGAAAAAAACTTGAAATTTCCAACAGCCATTTGATTCAGATCAATTCACGCAATGAGAATTAGAATCACAGAATGGTTTGGGTTGGAAGAGGCCTTAAAGATCATCTAATTCCAGCCCCACTGCATGGGCAGGGACACCTTTCACTAGGCCAGGTTGCTCAGAGCTCCATCCAACCTGGTCTTGAACTCTTCCAGGGATGGGGGCAGCCACAGGTTCTCTGGGCAATCTGTGCCAGTGTCACACCACCGTCACAGTAAAGAATTCCTTCCTAATAGCTAATCTAAACCTACTCTCAGTTTGAAGCCATTCCTCCTTGGTCCTGTTGCTATAGGACCTTGTAAATACTTTCTTTCCATCTTTCTTGTTGGCTCTGTTCAGGTACTGGATGGCAACCATTAGATCACCTCAAAGTGATCCTGTGGTTTTCCCATTCAGTGGAAATGTCCTTCAGAAAAATGTTCACACTTTAGGAGCTCCCTCCCATGTTTAAAACAAATTTGGTTCATGGAGGGTTTTGCCATTCATGGGTAAAGCATTTTGAGTAACTCCATAAAAAATAAGTAATGCGGCTTTTGCAATAAATTGAAAATGCCAAAAGTGTTAGTGCTCTCCAAGGGAAAAATTAAGTCAATGAAGCCTGGACTTCTTCCTGTGTTGTTAAATGCCATCAGTAGAGATACCAGCACCAGCCACTGATAATAGATGTACTGGAGCAGTGATGGTGTCTCGTGGAACATCACTGCTGTGATAATCACAACAGTCCATGGATGTGACTGACACGCTTCCCATCAGTGTCTTCCATTAAAAGATCTGGAGCAAAGCAGAGAGCACTGTGCAGCACTGCCCTGATGGAACATTTACAACACACCACTGACTTCCAGCTGGTATCCCAACACTGGCAGTGCTGCCATAAAACATTCGGCAGCTGTACAACTCCGTAGTTTGCCCTGGAAGCTGTTAATTTTTTTTAGCACCTTGTCCCATCTTTCTCCAATCCTCCACTTGCTTTCACAAAAAAGGGACCTAGTGTGCTTCCTGTTGCTCCTCCTGCCAAATATTTCCTTCCCTCGTGCAGGAAGGAGGAGTGCCTATGGCAGCTCTTTTGAGAAGGTGCAAAAGATGTGAGAAGGAAATCCTTCTTCATTCCCTTTTTTTTTTTTTTTTTTTTTTTTTTTTTTTTTTTTTTTTTTTTTTTTTTTCTGGAAGAGCAACATAATAATTTTTTAAAAATCAGTAAAAAGTGCACAGAAGAGTACTCATGGTATTTTCTTCAGAGCTGTAGGAGAAAATTAAACAGAGGTTGAAAAGAAATTGTAGAGTGGCAAGGAAGCAGTATGAATGCTTTCCTCATTGTAGCAAATGATTTGGTTAAAATGAAGTATTTATACACAGTGACATTGCAAGCAGTGGAATAAAGGCCAAAAGGTCCATCTGAAATCAGATATATTGAAAAAGAAGATGCCTATTCTCTGATACACATCACATGACAATTCTTGTTCTCTATAGTAAGATCAAAACATCCCCAAAGATCTTGAATATCTTATTTACTAAATATCCTGCTCTAAAAAAGAACCAAAACTGTTTTTTCATCCCTCTCTGAAAATGTATTCTTGAATGCAGGAATTCTTTAGGGTCAGATGGATTCAGTTCACCTTGCTGTTCAGCCAGGTTTCCCTCTTCATTCCCATGGTTCAGCTCATGTTTAAATTATACAGTATCAGGTTGGATACTTGTCCCACATCTGCAGGTCTGAAATGTGCACTTCTGATTAATAAAAGCTCAATCAATGTTTCTCCAGGCCAAAACTGCCGGTTTCAATCAGAAGAAAAATGTCTGATTAAATAAACACCAAGGAAGAGATCCAGTGATGACTGTGGATCAAATTATTTGTACAGTACCTCAGCAATGTGGTAAAGAAACCAAAAGATGCTCAGCTAAATGAGTCAGTTTGGTCTGCAGTTTATAAATACAGAGTTCCATATTTATAGCAAACTGTCCGTCCGTGCTGCCTGCTGCAGCATCTCCCACTGCTTCTGCTGGGGTAGGAGATCAGCTCCCATGCTGATAAACAGCAACTCCTCTGTCATTCATAATGCACAACAAAACTAGTATTTCCTTGTGCTTCTGGTTACAGCTCTGTTAACAGATGAAGACATTTGGAAAAATTTATATTCAGCCCTGGCAGTAAGTGTCTTTTAAATAATCTGGTCTGCTTCCATTCCTTTAAATAAACTTGCATTATTCATAGATCTAACACCAATCCCATGACTTAAGTGCTATCATATACTGGAATTAAATCATAATAATTCAGTTTGGGGGGGGGGGGGGGGTTTGTGGTTTAGTTAAGACTTGAAAGGACTTGGTAATGCTTGCCTTTATCACCTCCCAGCAGCACCAAAATACATCTGGGCACGGAGCCACCAGAGTTGAGAAAATAACAGCTAGCATAGGATTTTGCTGCATAAGCTACTATGAGCTCCTTATTAATCTGTCTACCACAGAGTATTTCATATATTTTCCATATATTTGAAATCACAGGTGACCAAGATCTAAATGCTTAAAGCATCACCTGAAGGACCACCATCATGCTTGACTCCTTCATTCCTCAGACACAGTAGATCTCTTCTCTGCAAGTACAGAACTCACTGCTACAGAATCAAACATTTCCTTGGAGACTGCTCTGTGGCTGCAGAGCAGATTTGTGCAAAAATCTGAGCACCATCTGAAATTCAGTAGGATCTATTTGGGAAGCAAGGTGTTCTTCAAGGGTTTTTTCCCTTATAAAAACACACACCACAGCTAAGAATGTATCAGTGCAGTGTATTGCTTATGAAAACACAAAGTGTGCATTTTTAAGGAAGGGAGTAACTTCAAATGATATACAGCATGGAAGGGCTAAGGTATTGCTGATTACTATCAGTGGCATAAAAAGCCAAATTGAAGCAGAATGGATGACACCCCGAATTGTCATGTTTGTTCTTTTTTTAACCTCTCAGGACTCTTCTCTTGTGTGGATGTAGAAGAGGAATGTGTCTGATGCTTCTCATGTTTATGAGGAGAATGAGACACACTGTATTTGGTACACACATGATTTCTCTTTATACTTTTTTAGCTCCCTGCCCCCACGTTCTGGATGCTGTGGGCTCTCAGCCTGCAGCCAGAGAAATGGGACCCAGACAAAGCAACTGCTGCTTCAGGGGAGACTCCTGGGTTGTTGGAGCTTGTGCACAGCTTCATATCTCTTCACAAAATGTGCCTGATGGCAGCACTGGCATATGCAGTTTTTTTGGTGAAGAATAAGAAAACAATTCTATTTTATGGGCCTTCCAAGTGATAATTTTGCAACAGCTTTCACTGTTTCATTGAACAGTGAACATTTTGAAGCAGTTTCAAAGCAATAGGCAGCACACTTCTATTACACTGTTGTAATTATGATATACTATATAATATTTTTACAGCATTTCAAGATAAGGAGCTTCAATTTTTTCTGAATTCGTTATTGCTTTCATTGGAAAAGTGCCTCAGCATTATTTAATTTCTCAGCTTTTAAGTTTCTCCCAGAGCTTCAATGCAATTCTCTGCATTAAAAATAAAAAATGGCAGGGGAAAAGAAAGATTTCAGGGCTCCCTCTGACATTAGCAGTCAAAGCAACAGGCAGATTTCTGACATTTCTCTTCAGAAAGGGAGAGTTACCATGTTTTCTGGGCATAACAAGTGAGATATGAACAGGGACCTCAACTTTTAACTGTTCTGCTTTGTAAACCAGACTTTGATGAATGCTCAGCCTGTGTCCTGGTTAGGAGATTTTTTGTGATTATTGCAAGTTACAAGGGCAAGGGAAAATGAAGCAAAATTTTGCTAGGAAAGGATCTTCTGTGTTTCACAACACAGCTTTGGAGCTTTGGAGACACGTTTTCATGCTAACTCCTAATTACATAAAACTCAGTCATGTGTTAATTGTAACTACCCTTTGTTACCTAATATATCACTTTACAGACTATTATACACTTGTGTTAATATTCTACTGCCTTCTTATCAGCCCACTTTGCTTTAAACAGGAAACATTTCATATGGTGAGGAACTAAAATAATTCCTGAGTGTGAAGATCCTTAACGACATGGCTGCGTGGCATGAAACAGAAAAAAAATAACATTTCCCTCAGAGTGATTTTCACAGAAAAAAAAAGATGGTGATTTGATGAAACCTAAGTATTTCAGGGCAAACACATTCATTGGAGCCAGAGCTTTCTGCAGAGTGTAAAAACATTTTCTCCTTGGGTTGCCCAACTTCCCTGCTGCTACAGGGAAAGGCTGGCAGTGGCCCTGCTTTCCTGCAAAGCCCCTGCCTGGTTTTGAATAATTTGGTTACAGAAGGCAGCCCTGTTTCCTTAGAAATCATACAGGGAATGGTATTTCTTTTTTTCCATGTATTGTCCCATAGCAATGAATATGGACTTCTATTCCATCTTAGAAAGACCTCCTTTAATTATTTCTGCTGCTGTCACCCATAGAGGTGATGGATGAGGCTGACCTACACGTGCAGAGGGAGCTCACAAACAATGTGTAATATCTCTGTTAGCCTGGGACATTATTCTTTGCTCATGTCAGCATGGACAGAGCTGCTTGCTCAGAGTGAGCACACCAGGGAGCTGATAACAAATCTCTGTGGAGATGACTGGACTCAGAATTATGTTTCCCTTCTGAGAGATATTAAAAAAACCCACCAACAAACACAGCTTGTAAAGAAGGCCGCCAAATGTATAGGAGACAATCAGGTTAGGAAACTGTGGATGTCCTGATTTTGACTTGGCCAAAGTATTTAAACAGGAAAAGCTACTTTGCAAGCAACTTTAGAAATAGTAAGGTAAGAAAAGCATGCACATTTTGTACAAAAAGAAAAAATGTCTTCAAAGTTACAAAGCAATAAGCACATAGCTAACTTCAAACAAATCAGTGGTCTCATGGATCTGAAGCCTGAAGTGAACCATGTAATCTGTCTGTGTTCACTGGTTTGCTTTTGGACATGACACCTATCAATGCAAGACACTGAAATCAAACAATCCACTCCATTAATAAGGATTTCTTTCTTGGGAATCTCTCTGAACAAAATGGATTTATCAGTGGGGAATGACTCCCAGCATTTCAGAGTATAAAATATGCATTCATGAAAACCAGCAGTACCTTTGATGTTAATACCAGTTAGGTAAAGATTTCCCCTTTCTTTCACTGAACTTTTCTACTCTTCATTTGATTTTCTTTAATTCATTTCATAAATTTATTTATGCAGTAATGTTTCCCAAAGACTGAACTCCATGATGCTCATTTTGATGAGCATGTGTATGAGTGAATGGAAACCTTTTGCATTATTGCATGTAGGTGCAATAGTGACACCAAGGTCAGTTAGCACTGTGCTGTGCTATTCTGTGGATTTATTGGATTTATTCTGTGAAGGTGGTGATTTATACATTAATAGGAAAAGCCAACACAGGCAATTTACATGGTCCAGTAGCTGACTCTGTGTCAAACTCTAATGCTGAGGAGCCCAAGATTTCATTATCCATTTCGAATGCAGAGCAGTTCCTTCTTTTTCTTTAAATTGTTGCAAAGGGTGTTGAATGAGGGATGAATTTTCTTGTTTTATAACACCACTTTCAAATCCACGTTTGGCTCATTCTACTGCTTCTATTTCCATGTTGGCTTTAATAAAAAAACAAGAGAACAGTAAGTTAGGCAGAAATGACAGATACTTTTGTGAGAAGAGCAGGAAAAACACATAAGAGATTCAAGATCAGGAATTGTGGATATTTTAGCTGCAGAGAGTCAAAAGAGGACAGACTTAACAGCAGCTAAGTGCTGTTGAAATTATCAGCCACTTAGATAGTATTAGAAAATATCTCAGTATCCTAAACAAGCCCCTCCATCCGTAGCTGTTTTATAATTGCCTCTGTCAGAAATAGGGAGGAGAACATTAAGCAAGTAATTTTAAAGTTTTGGTGATTATTAGGATAAGGAAAATGGAAACGTGTATTAAAGACATGGAACAGGTATTCCAAAAATAGCCTTTGGAATTTTGAATACATCTATTTATGCTGGTTAGAGGGAACTTAAAGCAGAATAGGAAAGCTTGTGTGACATTTTTGAGGTGGATGAAGCCAGTTTGGCCTTTGGATAGAGTAGGAGCTTCATTATTTTAAAGAAAATTTGGAGCAAAAAGCAAAACTTGCACTTGACTGCTAAGCAGGTCAGGAAATAAGGATTATCTTGCTTTACAAATCACACATCCAGCTGTATTCCAGTGAATTTGAGCTCTGAAGTAACAGGCTGTGCAATGACACTTACAGTCGCATTAGAAAACATGACACAGAGAGGCTGTTTAGAGTAACACTGTAAATACCATGATGCGAGCTCTAAGTAAAGCAGAGATGGACTTCAGCTCAAATTTCTCTTTTTCTGAAAGAGGAGATAAAGGCTGTGACTTGGTTTTGATCTTGGATATATCATGTACTGAAGCCTTTCAAGAGTTCAGGTGTATGGATAGCAAGTGAACTAAAAAAAATATAGCGAAGGTCATCTTTATTACTGTAATTACAGTGAAAAATGGGAGGTGGAGTTTTCCTGCGTTTGTCTCAAAGTCTTTAGAGAAAACAACCTGTAGTTGAGTTACCTTTATATCCCATGAATTCCAGTTGAAAACAAGACTACAAGAAACCAGCCAGGGTTTCTGCCCTTGCCTTTTGTATGCCACAATAAATTACTTTTCCCCTCTGATGCTCATAGACCTTTTTTAATGTACATTGATTGTTTTTTTGTGAGCAAAGAGCAAATACATCTTCCATCTTAATGGCCTTTATTTCAGATGAGAGAACACTGATAAGAGGAAGAATAAAAAGTCTGTACAAGAGAGAAGAGTGGTTAAATGTTATTATGAGATGCTGCAAAGAAAAGAGCCTCCAAGTGTTGCATCCCTTACCATATCACTTTTAAGAGGCAGCAGGAATGTTCAGCCAGGTGTCACAGACTGGGTGCACCAAAATTTCCTGCCCCGTTCTTTGAACGTTGGTCACGCGCGCCGGGCGTTTGTTTGCAGGAGCCAGCAGAAGGCTGTCCCTGCTCCCTCCTGCTCACCTGGGCAGGGCTGGCACAGCCCTGGAGCATGGGCCAAGCCAGGGATTGTGCCTGGGGGGCCACGACCTGGCTGACACTTCTCAGCCCTCAGTCTGGGGTTGATCCAGCCTCCTGTTCTCTTCGAACCTCTCCTTTGGCCTCCTATCTCATCTTCTCCCTCCTCCTCTCCTGGATGGTTTTACAACTCTGTTGTCACAAGAGAGCCCAGAGGAGGATCCTTCAAGCTGGGAAGTTGAAGGCAACTAAGTGAAGCTAAAGTTTTGCCATTTTGCTTGTTTGCAAGTGGGTACAGCTTGTCCCTCACAGCTCAATAAACCTCAAGAATGTTAGTTGGCAGGTTTGGGGACTTAGAAAGCTTTTACTTGTGCTGTGACAGGTGGCCATCGCACAGAAGTGTGAGAAGAAACTATCCAAAAGTAGTTACTGCTTGCTAACAGACTGACAAAAGGTTTCAAGGGAAGCAGGAAAATGTGGTGGCAGAGGAGACGAGCCAAGCCAGGATGCTCTGTCAGTGGGAGAGAAAGGAGAGCCACCAACCCATTCCCGGAGTTAGCAGAGCCGTGTATTTTAGTGATGTTGTTTTCCTTCCTTTCCCATCCTACTTGCAGCCACTATTTACTGTGACTGTGCTATAAATAACACCAGGGAGTGAAAGCTGATTTCAGTCCAAGGTACATATCCAGGAAAGCTCATAAAATTCAGATGCATTTCTTGAGCTGAATGATCTTCCCACCAAAGGGCAAACACGGGAAGGTGATTCATTGAGAATAAACACAGAGCCATAAATATATTAACCTTGCTTCTGGTTTCACTGGCAATGTGTGGGTCAAGTATAATTGTGGCCATGATAGCGGCCACCTCCCTGCCCTGCTTTACATGGGGCAATGTCTCCTTCCCATTGAAGAGAGGAAGCCAGGGGTTTTCTAGAAGGTATCTCTCAGTGTTTTCTAGAAGGGGTAAATGCCCTCACTCATAAGCCTGAGGGGACTTATGGAGACACAGAACACGGCCTCAGGAATCTGACATATCTCCACCTTAAAATATCATCTTTAAACAACCTCAGAAAACCTTCTTCTGGTGGCTGGTACATGAGAACTGTGCACATCAAAGCACATGAGAAAGCCTGCTCATTCCAGCTTCTACATAAATATATCCAAGGCAGAGGTCTGAGTATTTCTGGAGGCCCTTTTTGCTGCTGTGTTCTTCACAGCTCTTTCAGTGTGTGCCTGGTGTGTCTGCATGAGTCACAAACTGAGTTTAGAAATCAGAAGCTTTAACAGGATCTGTACATATTTTCTGGACACTGTTTGTCTAAACCTAGGGAAAAGAGTGTGGTCATTTGGCCAGGTTTATTTTAGAGGACATATCATTCACCCAGGAAGAAATCAGGTTAGAATTAACTTCCCTAGGTCTGAAACTTCGGGGCTCAAGAATTGGTTTGTTCCAAAAGAGCCACAGATTTTGGAAGAGTGTTGAATCCACCTGCAGATCCAAATCTTGTTTTTCTTTCTCTGTTGGCTAGTCATGTCTTGAAGGTAATTTCAGGAGATATCAGCTCATACACACACACATACATATATGTACAAAGATTCAGCAGCCCTGTACGTTTTTGTACATCCATAGCTGCTCAGAACAGGGAAACTGCTGGTGTCAGTTTGAGCCAGTGCCTGCTCACCTGTGCAGGATTCAGTGTAAGGTTACTTAGAGGGATTGGATATTTGTAACTTTAATCTTGGGGTTTTTTTGTCTTGATTTGTTTGGGGTTTTGCTTTTTCTGTCTGGTTGTTTGTTTGGGGTTTTTTTTTTGAATAACACCTTGTTTTTAATGTGTTGTCATTAAGAAGGCATTTTTAATGAAGTCCATTCTGAACACCTAGTTTCAAAAATTGGTGGGAAATACTGGGAGAGAGAATAATTTTGGTATTGGAATATGTCTTCAAACCCCACTAAACATCCAGTCTCAGAAATGCACTGCTGTCTAGGCTGATATTTTAGATGTATCACAGAAATGTTCCCTGTGATGCTGCATGGTGGTCAGGGCAGTGAGATGGATATAATGGTATAACAGATCAACTATTCCCTCTATGGGCCATTTCTTAAGGTTTTCCAGACACAGAAGGGAACCCTGTTTGGCCCTTTTCCTAATTTTTGACTTAGATACTTTCATTAGGTATTGCTGACCTAGTGGGAAGAACACCAAAGATGTTTTTGTGGGGCACAGGCAGTCCCTCTTATGACTCCACTGCAGGAGAAACACTGGGAACAACCAGAAGTAGCAGAAGTTTCCAGGGAGAGGAAGGAAAATAACACTGATGCAGGAACGGGAAGTAATGGCACTGGAAAGAGGAGAGCACATGGCCAAGCAGAAGGGAGAGGAAAGTAATGCTCCTGATTTGTTGTGATTTCTGCTGTTCTTTTTCCTCTTTAGCGGTCTGCCTGCAGAGAGGAACAGAATGTGCCACAGTGAGTGATGAAAGGAGGAAAGCATCTCCTTCAGGAGTAAGTAAATTTAAAAGGAGCTCTTCTCTTTGCATTGCTAATCTTGATATCATATACAGCCCTTGAATACATAATCCATGTTAATAAACTTGTGGAATACATGCAAATTGCTTTTTTAATATGGTCAGATTTCTCAGAGCATCTTTTTGATTTATTCAGTCAATTTTCTACAATCTATCTAAATGTATTTCTTAAATAGCCATTTAACAAGTTATTTTCCCTTTCTTACCAGCTATTAGGCAGGTGGCCTGAATTTGCTAATTAGGTTGCCAGAGGACAATTACAAAAAGAACTTTCCAGTTAATGGAAGAGTTCTTTACTGGTTACTTGTATTAGTGATCAGTGACAACTGCAACTGACTTTGCTTGAGCATACATTAAGCTCCTCACTCTTCCTGAGTATTAAGAAGTTAAAATTAAGCATTTCAAAAAAGCTGTAAAAGGTTTATGCCTTCTAAAGAAACGTGAATTGCATTACAGTCAGTGGGTGGTGAGCAACTGCTTTTCTTTGCATCACTTGTTTTCCTTGGGCTTTACTTTCCTCTCTGGCTGTTGGTTGATAGCAGTGCCATGAGTGAGGGGGCCAGAAGAAACTTCCCAAGATTCAGAATAAAAGGATGATGACCCCAGGGGACAGCAAGCTACATTTCTGCAGAATGTTCTTTATCCATCAATGTTATTTCATTAAGTTTGAGGAGTAGTAAGAAGGACTTGGAGAACAAAATTCTCTCAGTAAGAAAAACTGTACCATTTTGACAATCCACTTCCAAGGTGTGTTTTCACAGGAGAGCTGATCCTAAAACAGGTTATTCCCGAAGCCCTCTTTCTCCATAAAAAGTATGATATACATTTTCACTTATTAGCTCCACCTGCATCTCTTTAAAGAACAATTCCTTTATAAACCCCTATTTTATGGAGATTAATATCATGGCCCTATAAGCTGTGCATCTTTCTGAGGGAAGAGGTGTCCTATTGTTGCCAGCATCACAATTTCCCATTAGTGGCATATTTGCAGCTTGTAGCTAAACATTAAATAGACTATGTTAAGGCACAAATCCCTGTAGAGCAGTTGTTCTGGTCGAACGTTTAAATAATTAACAAAATCCCCATAGAGCAAGGCAGGCCTCTAAGCTCCTTCACCGTGAGGGGCTGAATGATTTTAGAATGATTTATTGTCATTAAAGGGAATGTTCGGTCTAGTCTCCAGAGATCACATACATGAAATAAACTTAAATGGTTTTGTAAAGACATAGATACATTTGTATCACCTTTATTTTACATAGATGTATTTTATGGTTTATTAGTTATATTTTTACCACAAGTACTTGGGATTCTTTTGCAGTGCATACACTTTTTATAAAGTATTTTTATAAAATATGGAACCTTACCAATCCATTTAAAAGAAATTTTATTGCTTTTGTATATTTCTGAACATAATTATCCAGCATGAGCTGCAATAGCCCAGAACATTTCAACTCATTGTGCCCCTTTTCCTCCCTTTCTTCTGGATTTTTGGAGAGAAAGGTTAGAACTCTTATTCCTAACCCAACCCACAAAAAATAACAATATTTTTATGCAGTCTTATCTGTGCTTTGCTGCTGCTTTTCTGTAATGCAGGTTACATCTCATTTACTAACCTCAGGGTTAGTTCTGGTTAGTACAATGTAAGTATTTAGACAAAATGTAAAAGACAAAAGGCCCACACAGAGAGAAATTACCTTCTTCAGGTCACAAGGGAGATGTAGCAGCAGAGCTGGGCCCAGAAATCTATGGGGCCACATCCTACAATCCAATTGCTTGGCAGTAATATATTGTACATTTTTCAGGGTTTGTGATTTTTTTTTTTACTGCCACTTTATTCTGTTACCTGATGTTATACATAATCAGTCTTTAGTTTTTAACTCAGCACACCTTCTTTTCAAGAAAAATCCAAGCAGAATGTACAGCTTTCTGTGAAGAACCATAGATTTTGTGTATAAGCTTCAAGACAGCACTGTATTTCCCCCATATGACAGGCAGATGCTTAATAATAAAATAGTTTTTCCAACATTATGAGGGTAATGCAGATAAATATTCAGGTAGCCTGACTTCTGGTGTCTTAAGAGATATCAGTAGTTTTTAAATTCACTGCTCAAATGGACACATGATGTTTCATACAAGTTGCCACAGTGATCCCACATCAAACCCTGCAGAGATGCTGTCTGCATGAGTGAATTACAGCAGAGAGCTGTAGCAGCACCTGTGAGGGTGATGGGGAGTTTGAAACACCCCAAAACAGATGTATGCTGCTCCTGTAGATGGAGACAGCAATGTAGACATCAATGTGCTGTAGAGAGGTGTCGGTGTTGGGAACAAGGCCCTGACCTCTTCATGTGCATATCATAGTGCAGCAAGATGAAATCCTGACTGTGCTGCAAGCTGAGAGCACACAAAGTCCTGGCCCTGCACAGAACAACCCCAAGAATCACACCATGTGCCTGAGAGCATTGTCCAATTTTAAATTGTAACACCCAGGGGTCAAATCTATTTTCTTTTTGTCCCCAAGTTCAGATGTTTGGGTTTGTTTTTTTTTTTTTTTCTCCACAGCACTTGTACCAGAATGAAATTAATTGGTTTGTCAGTACAAGACTAGAATTTATTGTGAAAAAAACCAGCACAAGCAACAGTATTTAATCATCTACCTTCCATGCCAGAGCTGGAATTAGCTCTGCAGAAACTCCTCCTTGACATTAAAATGAGTGGTGATGGGGGAAAACTGGTGTGTACTGGTAGGGATGAGTCTGTAAAAGATTGCAAATTCTAATGTACAGTGAGGGTTTTGAATATTAAATAAAAGTTAATTTGACAGTAAAGGGTGGAGCAGGCTCACCCCAAAGTAGTGTCCAGGCTGGAGAGGTTTCCTGAAGAGACACACAGAATCTTAACAAGGCATCAGCTCCCTTAAATGTTACCCCACTTGTCCAGTAAGTCACTGATGTGCAGCACTTCCTTTAGCCTTTGTTTTTGGTGACATGGAGCCTTCAAGATAATCCCTCCTCTCTGAGGTTTAATATTTCATCCACTCCAAATGGGAAAAGGCTAAGACTTTGTTCATGAGACCTCAGCTTAGGCAGAATGTAATTCAAAATGCTGAAAATAACTTAAGCCTGTATTTCTTACCTACAGACTTAAGGAAAGTTTCTTATTTGGTCTCAGTCTTGTTTTTTCTCCTAATGTGAAGCAAGCACAGTTTAATTTTAAAAAACTGGAAGTGTGTATAGAATAGCAAATTTTTTTTTCTCAAATGACACTGATTCGATAAGTCAGGCTGGGCATATAATGCAATGAAAGATGTTTTCCATTTTATAAGTATACTTATGTGAATATTTGGTTATACAAACAAACACATCAATATCCAAACCCTGACAGTGCCTTTGCTTTCACTTCTCTGCATATTTTCCACAAACCTCCCCTGCCCATGCCTCCCCTGCACTCTGACTTGCACACCTGCCTTGGCAAAGATCTGAGCAGCACAATGCTGCTTTTCCTTTTGACTTAACAAAAATCTGTGCTGTTCAGGAAGTTATGAAGTATTTCAAGAAATGCACCAGAAAGTGAGTGCAAATGACATTTCCAAATTGTGCTGATGATAGAAAATATACCCTCCCTAGCTTTGTAATGGAACCACATACTAGTGTGGGCTGTATAAAATAGGAGACACCTTAGAAAGTATTAGTTTCAATGTTCTGGGTATCCAATCTGAGAAGAAAAAACCCACACCTAACCTCTATTTGCATCTATATTTTAAAATATTCCCACTCTGGAACTTTTTTTTATGTTTTGCTTCATACCTGTGGTAGACATGTAGGGATTTTATGGAAGCATTATTGAAAACGAAAACATAACTTTGTAAGAATCAAGATACCTTAGCCTTCAAAATTTACACATATTACTTTGAAATTGTTAACTCAGGGCTACCTGAAGCACTTGTTTGCTAACTCAGCAAAGAGGGAGTTAGTTGTACCTATCACCAGAAAAATGCCTACACACAGAGATTTACCTATCAAGAATCAAAGGAGGGCACAAGAAAAATGAAGGAAGATGTTAGGACTAATGGACATGAACTGCTACACTGTAGTTTTATTTCCCAGCCCAAGGGAGGCTGGGGAAATGGATGTGTAAAAATTGTGCAGTGCAAAAAGGAGCAAATTATTCTTGTATATTGACAGCAATTGAATCTGTGCTCCTCCAGCAAGTAGCACTGTTGAGTGGGGACAGTGTCAGTCACTCTGGCCCAAGGAGCCTGTGCTGGGGTCTCCTCAGCTGCCCACTCATCCCCCTACTCCCTCCATGGCACCTTTAAATGATCCCCATCCAGAGCTTCATCTTCCTCACCCTAACAGAGGAGGGCTGTTGAGAAGCAGAGTAATTGGGTTTCTTGGTTTGGTTTGATTTGGTCTGTTTTTGGTGTTTTATTTAACTTGAAGAGTCAGCATCAGTGAGATTTGGACTGAGGATGCCCTTCAATCTGCTTGTCACCGGTACCCCAGAGTCATTAGAGAACAAATGAAACACCCCAAAGATTCAATGCCAGCTTTTGCAGTGACAGATGAGCTGTTGTGCACTACACTGTGGTGCCAAGCAGATGTGGGGTCTGGAGAACAGAGAGCCAGACTCTCCCTCGAGTGCACAACGGAAAGGGGAGAGGCAGAGGACCCAAGCTGCAAGGAGATCAACCCCACTAGAAATAAGAAATCTCCTCAGGAAGAGGTGAAGCACTGGCTGCCCACATCTCCTTCCTGACTTTTCTCAACACTCTGCTGGATATGGTTGAGCAAACTGTCCTAACCTGGTGGGCAGCCCTGCCTGGAGCAGAGAGCAGGAGATGAGACCTCCACAGCCACCTGTCCCTCAGGACACCCAAGAGAGAACAAAGTTCCTTCACCCCTTGCTGAGTTCACCCTGTGAGTGCTCACTTCCTACAGGCTCAAGATCACAGTAGTCATGACATGAAAATAATCATATAACAATTTTTTAAGCACTCACAAACCAACATGCGATCGTCTGCATGTTTCTAATCTAATAGCTCAGCATCTTTTTGTATTTCTTTTGTCCCCAGATGGCATGTCAGGAGCTAACACTGACTTCATCCAGACAGCAGGGTGCTGGGGTTGCTGTGGCAATGATTTGAAGCTGCAGCTGCTCCCTTCTGCTGCTGTTGATCTGTTCATGCCTTAGATTCAGTATTTCCACCACTACCTGCTGCTCCACGACAGCTCTTAGTGCTCTTCTGGGAATGGTAGTGCTCTTGCTGGGTGGGATAATGGGTAAAAAGTGCAGCCTCCTGATACAATATTCAATATTCTTAAAGTTCAATGGAGATTTGTTTCTGTATGTTCCTCTTCCTGCATTTGAGTGCTTCTTCCTCCCGCCATTCTGGTTTCTGATCCCCTGGGCATCCTCAGGGCTGTCATGTCCAGTCTCTTCCAAAGGCACTGAGGGGCAGAGAGTGGCACTGCAGGGGTGTGACATCACCCATGCTGGGCTCTCTCTGTCTTGTGGTGGTGTCAGCCCAGGGTGAAAGCTGAAGGTGTAACTGGTGTCTTTGGTGTGAATGTGCAAGATTAATTAAAACTTACATCAAATCACAGACCTGCTTGTGCTCAGACTATTACAACATTACCCATTCCTTTTGTTCTGCTGCAGTTCCTTATAGAGCTTCAGTTTCCACATTGCATAGAGATAAATAGTCCCATTTTTTCACATAACTTTGAACAGGTTAAATGTTGGCTAGTTTCCTCACAGGCAAGTCCCCTGACATGTTTATCTTACTTTCCAGTTTTAAAATCCCATTTATTCTGGTATTTTAGGGCTTGTTATTAACTTAATTTCAATGCAAGGAAACAAAGTAAAGCTTAGAGGATGCCAGATTTCTAGGAAGGACCATATGAGGATTTGTCTGGCTTGGTCAGTAGTAAATGCAGGCTGAATTTTCTACTTCTCTGCTCTTTCTATGGCAATATCAAGGTCAGTTAGTTTAAGTACCAAGATGTACTGAAGGTCACAAACACAATGCATTTTTCCACTCTTCTCTATGGAAGGATATATTACAGAAGAAGAAAATTACTTCCTGTGCACTAATTTACATTCTCCAGGGAGTGCTGATTGTAACACTGTGCAGACCTTTGGTCCATGCTTGAATCAGGATGGGAGAAGGTGTTTTTTGCTCTAGACAGTTAATCAAGAATAGAACTGTCCTGAGCTTGCATGTTAAACTTGGATGCAGGATGGGTGGGATCAGGCTGTGTCCATCCTTGCTCATCTGGGCACACTTTGTGCAAACTTAGGGCCACTGGTCATTGCAAAAATCAGACTGCAAAGGATTGACTAGGAAGTCTGATCCCATCTGTGTGTCTTTTATTCTATTTGATCCAAATGTTAAAGGCAGACTCAACATTTTGTTTGTTAGCAAGATCTAAATGTTTGTCCTCCAGTTCATGATCTAGCAAAGTTAAATTTAGCTTGTTAAATTAGATAGTATTATTAAAGTGCTAAAAGTCATTGCCAAACAACAAATTTATGCCCATGGTTGCTTGCCTGGCTGTGGAAGCTAGAGAGCATTTAAAAAATCCCCACCTGTCACACCCATGCAAATTCCAGAAGTTCTGAATACAAACTGGATGTTTACATGTTTCCCCTGCTCAGGTCCTGGAAAATGTCCTTTATCTGCTAATTGTCTGGAAATATTGAGAATTTACAGCACTTTCTTGAGGTAACAGCCGTGGTGGCTCCCCAGTGCTAAATTATTCCTGCTGCTGACTTTCCCTGAATTCACCTTAAAAAAATATTTTTACATTATTTTATTACCAGATGCTCTGGTGGCTAAAAACACCACCTCAAGGGGTGATCTACTAAGATGTTTTAATCCTACCAGTGGGCAGAAACAGAAAAAGAAGTTACTACTGGTGAGCAGGAGTCCAACACACCCTGTGCAGGGTTTCTGTTGATAAATTTCTGGCTTTTTGCTGAAGAAGGGGTTAACCCAGGGGGTGACTCAGCCCAGCCCAAGCCGGTTACATTCCTCTGCCTGGAAGCACTCAGGTTTTTGTTTCACAGCATCTACTCCCACCACCCCATCTCTTTTCCGCAGTCTTTTGACCGCTGGATATGTTATAATTCAGTGAGCTGCAGGTAATTAATTTTAAATTACCTAGCTGCTTAATTATAAATGAGCTAGCACACGGATCAGCCGGAGCCTGACCGTGACAGAGGCACAGCTCAGAGCTCCAGCTGTGCCCGGAGTGCTGCCAGCCCCCTCCCCGGCTCCAGCTTGCCCAGGGCACTTCCCTGCGATCCCCAGCGAGAATACACCTTCCAGCAGGAATTATTAACTTTTGGTAGAGAGAGAAAGCAGACAAGGAAGAGTGAAGTCCGTGTAAAAGCTTGTTAGAGAGCATCTGTTCTATGGAGTGCACTGCTGGGGTACTGAATGTGAAAGCTGGGGGTTTTAGTTAGTCCTAAATCATCGTTACCCCAACATCATTCCTACCAAATGCAGAATTCAGGTCAGTGCTGAGTGTGTTTGGAAGCCTCACAAAAGCAAATGGAGTCTCTAGAAGTCTGAAGAAGGCAATGAAAAGCAGAGACCCCATGCCAAAAACAGTATTGCAGGTCTAACACATCCTGAGACAGCTGCAAGCAAAAAGGAGCTGCAGGAAAAATTTACATCAGAGCTGAACCTTTCTCTGTGAGAGATCTTTGCTTGGAAAAATACCCCAGTGATAATTATCATATCTTCATTTTCCCCATATTCATATAAATGGTAAGGAGAACTCCCCTGGGGTACATTATTCAGATCAGCACTTCTCACTGCAAGGGGACACAATGCTAATTCAGTCTCTGTTCTGTCTTTATAATAAATTGCTAAAACACCATCAGAAAAAAAACCAGCTTTGTTTTGGAAAATGATCATTTTTAGAGCAGTTGTCTCACATAACTTTAATGCCTCTTTTTCAGAATTGCTCCTTATTTAAATGCCACTTATTATGAAGGCAATTTTTCAGCTTACTTTTTTTTTAAGTCAGAAATACTTGTTTTAATTTTACTTAGGACAAGTGGATGTGGTTAGTGCAGCATAATGAAGAAAAGTGTCCTACCTATATGAAGTAATGTACCTCCCTCCACTGATTCTTAAAAAGACACAACAGTGCCAAAGAGTATTCTTTTCTGGGGATAAACAATGCAGAATTAGTTTGTGTTTTGTTTGCCAGCAGCTCTAACCTTCAAATTGCTCTATTTGCAATTAAGGCTTGCCCAGCTTCTCAGATGTCCCAATTAGAGGGATCAGATCACTCACAGCTTGTGGGCCACATGCTTGGTAGTGTGGTCATTTTCCCAGCCAACAAACACATCCTTTTATTTGGATTCTTTATTTGAGCACTTCTGATCAGGTGCAACAGCTCTGATCCCAGGAATCAATGCTAAGCAGAGGGAAGGCAGGAATGTTACTGTGCAAGTTTCCTGAGAAAATTTTCAGAAAGCTTTGATTAAAAAAAAAGCTTTGGTAAGGCAAATGCGTTGGTGTGGAGGAATTGGCTCCTACATATTTCTTTGCAAAGGTCTCCAAGGGTAAGTTTTGATAATTAGAATTTGAATTGTTCATCAGATTTTGTTTTTCTTTTGCTCTTTCTTCATAAAGTGTTCCCTAAACATTGAGAATGGCAACTTAAAAGATGTTAATAGATGGTATGGGCTTGTTATTTATGGCCATTATCAGTGTATGGTATTTTAAGTACACTACAGGGTATCACAGATGACTATAAATCACAATTAGATGTTGCCTGCTTTATTCTTTTATGGTACACAGTGATTTGCTACGATTTATTAAAATATCTATTAAATATCCTTACTCTTGTAAGATGCTGTAAATGGGATTACAATATTAAGTAACTAAAATGCAAAATTAAAATTATTTGAATACATTCACTCTGACTACATCTTGTTGTCTTCTGCTCATACTTCTGGCAAGATGCTTTTAAGTTCTGTATTTACTCGGAGTTCCTCCCACCTTCCCACCTGAAAACTCAATCAGCTAATGCTTTTTCTATCATGCAGGTTATTGATGAAATTATTAAATAATCCCAGGCACTGTGCAATCAAAATGACTTCAGTCATAGATATTAAAAGCTTTTAATAGAATATTGGTAATCTGGGGCAGCATTTTTCTGGGGGTTACATCAGTTAATCTGTAACTGAGGATACTCTAAGCAGAAAATTCAACCACGGTGTTGGGGAAGGAGCTGAGGATGGCAAACGTGTGCAGTCTCACCTGACAGAGACACCTTGCAAAGATGCCATGCAGCACCTCTGGTGTCCCCATGGCCCTGCAGGAGAGTTGGTGGCAGTGGTTGATGCTTTCAGAGCCGTGGTGCTGTCCCCTGGACAGCTCAGCACATCCCGAGGAACACACAGAGGAGAAGGGCACAGCCACAAGCACAAAGGGAAAACTGCCTACAAATCAGTCCATTCCTCTTGGATGTAACCTCCACTGAAGTTTGTCCAAAATATGAATGAATGATTTGGAATAGCTTATAATTAATTTACAGTTTGTCATTAGTAAGTGTATATTCACAAGTACATACACATAGTTACGGTATGCACATAAAATTTTTCACTTTCCTTTTTCAAGTTACATTTCCTGAACTGAAGTTAATTGTCTCTGGTTTATTCTGTACCCTTCATGCACCATTTTCAGAGTGGAATTCATGAAATACAAACTGCTCAGCAAAGCACTAAAACAATTTTTTCTCTGCAAACATTTCCTGTTGGAATTTAAACAAAAATCCTTTGGGTTCCACTGTGCTGAGAGACTTAATATCCTGTCATGCTTTTTCTAATATTTAAAAATTAATGACTTTGTACTTGCTGTCAGTTTTGTGTCAGAACATTCTTGCTTGCAATTAATTCCTTGTAGTCTCTCTCAACAATGCTCCTTGCCATGGTTCCTGATGATGATCCAATTCTAGACTCTGCCGAGGCTTTAAGAAATCAAGAATGAGGAGGTTCTTTCATTTTTTTTACAAGTTGATTTATTCAATCCTACTAGGAATTTGTTCCAGTTGCTATCTCCCATCCTCTGAGATATATATATATTTCATATATATGTAATTTCTATATGTATACAGACATGCATATATATAAATATGTATATATATATATTCTGCTAATTAAATGTTGCAATATGGGATGACCTTCACAACAAGCTGTTTGAATGCTGGGCTTCATTCCATTAGACTGAAATATATACAGACCCAGGAAAAAGATACATACTTCACTTTGGGTAGTGTTATTTTGGCAGCTTCTTTGGCAAGTCTGTCTCTTGTCCTTGCCCATGCTGGCTTCCAAGTAACAGAAGGAGAGGACATATCAATAAAGTAAGAAAATGAAAGTAATTTGGTCAAACTGTAAAGACAACTAGTGTTGGAGAAAAGTAAATGATATGTCTTGTCTTGACTGAAGCCCAGTCATGCTGTGTAAATTATAATTTCTCTACTCCCCTAATTTTTTTCCAATTTTAGCCCACTGAGCTGGATTTCCCACTGCCTTTTCTGGTGTGGCAGGCTTAAACACTGTTGTTCCAACTCAGGAGTGTCCTGCTTTGCCTTTGTTGCAATAACTACAGGAGATGCAAATTTACTGACCCAAATTGGTTTTATAAAAATGCTTTGTACCAGCGGGTAACTGCTCTCCAGAAGATATGCCAGCAAGTGGCTCATTTCAGTAATGCAAACCACTCATGTAAATAGAGTAAATGTTTAACTACTTCCTTTAGCAAAGAGGCAGGTGGAGGTTTAGTAGCAGTGCAAGGACCAGGAGGTTGAAAGGCTGCTTGCAAAAAATAGATAAGCTTTGTCTCTCATGGCCATAATAGCACTGAGGGAGAAACAAAGATTTCTTTATGCAGCGTGAGAAAAAGCTGTGTTTTACTGCAGGATTTAAGATGGTAATTGGTAGACAGTTACTTTAATAAGAAGATATGCTGCCTAGAGTCAAAATCACACGCTGGAGGAGAGGCCATAAAGATATTACCTTGAAAAGCTGAAGAACAGCAGCATGAATACACAGAAGGGATGTGTCTGTGTGGGGATGGGCAAAGCCCCAGCAGCCCTTCCTTGGAGAGAGGGCTGCTGAGGAGATAAGAAAGGGATTGCACAACCTCCTGCCAGACCCCCAGGATAAAAAAGTAACTTTTCAGTTACGGCAACCACAGAAAGGTCCCACAAGCCCCCAGGAGTTTTATGTAGATCTGTTGTAAACCATTGGCTTGTCCCCTTCCACTCCCACCCTGGTTTTCCCATAAAAACCCCCTCACTTGCCCCACTTCTGGGGGTACCCGTCACTGGCTCCTTTTGCTGGTGCCATGCAATAAAGCTGCCTTCTGCGCAATCACAACACGGACCCTCACTCTCTTCTTCCTGGGCTGAGAGAGGCTGCCTCACAGGCATGGGCATGCAAGAGCTGAAAATCACCTAAGAGCTAAGAAATCACTAAAGAGCTGCCTTGTCCCTGCTGAGACGTTCTCTGCCTGCTGAGGGGGTGCTCTGGCCCCTAGAAGGTTGTCTCTGGCCAGATACCCTTTTGGAGTGGCCTCAGCCCCCTGGGTTTGGACTGCAAACCCCAGACCAGCGGGCCCATTATGTCTGTACCTTCTTTAGCCTAAGCAAACTGCAGGGAATGAAACAAATCCAGCTTCCCAGAATCAAGATCTGAGCCATCCTTGAATGATAAATCAGATGTCCCCCAGTTAGAAACTCCCTGAGGAATATCCTTCCCATTGAAAACAAACCCAAACAAAATGTTCTGGAGAGGCAGAATTTCTATTCTATTTTTACCAGCCGGCTTCTCCCTCGGAAACCTGTGAGGTGGTTGCCTCAGGAGACTGGAATTCCTACAAACCAAGCCTATGCCCTGTGGACCATGGTCCATTTTACTGAGTGACCTGCAGGCCATGGTCCTGGTTTTTGGAGGAAGTCTTTGGGCAGGGACAGGGCAGTGCAGGGGAGAGGATGGAAGGTCAGGATGATGTGGATTGGGCAACTCCGAGGGGTGGAGGACAAGGCCAATGCCATTTGTCACACCTGTAACAACTGGAGGTAGTTTCAAGGCAGTTTTCTGTCTTCCTATCCAGTCAGTTGGCAACTGATTCTGTCAGTATCTTTTTAGGATTTGCTGAGGAAGGATGAGTCTCCAAAACATAGATATAAATGTATGGAGTGTAATCAGAACAAACTTCAGGAGAAGTGCTCTGCTTATCCTTTTTGTTCTTCTTCCAAGACCAGAATTTTACAGGTCTAATTTGGGTAGAAAACTTGCAAAGAAATTGGATATGCTGCAAAACTTCTTTCAGAAGGTTAATTTTAAAAGAAGTATTTTTAGTTCTTTGAAGATTGGTGGGAACACAAAATAGAAGTTAGTCACATCACCACCGTTTTCATAACTCACTATCTCCTTGGCAGCCTTTTAAAAGTTTATATACAGTTCATAAAGTGATTTGAAACATCTCTGTTACTTTCATGAAGGTGTTCTGAGCTTTCTGACATTTCCTGACAACAAGCTCTTTAAAAGTAATCGTGAGCATTTTTCTAAAGTTAAATTATCCTGACCTGCAATAAAATGTTTAAAAAATGAGTGCAGCCTTATCCTGGGAAACAGTTAACATTCCAATCTGCATTGCTGCCAAGGCTTCAGCAGTTTGTGAACACTTGAGGGAGAGAAAGACACTATCAATTACTGATTTAAAAATTACAGTTATTCAGAGCTTGGAAGACTGTGAATCTCTGAAATGCTGTTGATACCAGCAATAAACTTTGTAGTGGTCTGCCCCCTGATGCTCAAAAATTCAAGGCATATCTTAGCATTCTCTCCCTTCAAATACTACTTTTTGAAATTAGTTTTCTGAAGGATATAATTTCTGTATGTTTGGTCCCTAGTCTGGCCCTGGAAAGGCAATTCTTTCCTGGGGAGCAGAGACAGACTTCGCTATCAGTGGACTCAGAACAGCATAGGTTATTTTATTTTACTGGTTTTGGGGTTTTTTTTTGTAACAGTACATAAAAAAAAGATTGAAAGGTCCAATTTAATATTTCTCTAAATACTGTAATTTTCGGGGAGCATTTGGACTTTACTCTTTATTTACCTGAGTGATAAAACACTGGCACATGTGCAAAACATTTATATACAAAAGCTTGGTCAGTACTTCTGAATAGCAATGGTCAGAGAATCCTCTTGCAAGGTACTTAAAAATGCAAGATGTATTAAAAAAAATAAAATAAAAAGAGTAGTTGTATGTGATAACTTCTTGATACATTAGAAAAGTTATTTTTTGTTTAATAAATACAGTCTCTTCCAGAGAAAAGCAAATGTATTTGTAACTGTTTTTTGCATTGACCATGAATAAACTTTCTTGTCCCTTGTTGCTGTCAACCGCCATATATCCTCTCCTTCTTCATGTGTTTGTTTGTTTTTTTCCCAAGAATAAGAAATAGCACTTTAGGGACACTCAGTTTTCAAACCTTAGTTCTGATTTATGAGGGGTTGTACAAACCTGATGCTGGAAAGCTGCTAAGGAGCTCACCCACAGACCTGTTAGACCTTGGCTGCAGGGAGGGGAAGGATCAGTAACAGCTGCCCAGGGTCCAGCAGTTCTGCCCCTTGCTTCAGAGAGGTGGTTTGTCACTAGGAATTCAGACTAATTACTTGACCTTGTAAACTGGAGAAATTTCACTCAGGTGTAAACTGGCAGGGAGGAAAATGCAGAGCATGGGTTTGTGGGTGAGTACAAAACAAGCTGCTGGAGAATTAAAATCTTTTTTACCCCAGAGGGTAAAAGCCTCTGGAGAATAGTGCAAAGGCAATTTTTACTACAGCTCTGCCCAAATAATCCTTCTTTTTCATGTCTCAGTCAGTGCATCATCAAGTTCATGGTGCTTCTGTGCATGAACTGGGATTGGCTGAGGAGAATGAGAAGATCAGACTTGTTTTAGGGGAGGAGGCACCTACAGCTGAGTTTGATATTAGCAGGATAAGACATTTTAATAGGCTTTTCCTAACTTTAACACATGCTGGAAAATCCAGTTGACACTGTGGGTGCCACTGAATAGGTTTACTACATCTTAAAGCTAACTTTCTGGAACATTTAAATTTGGAAAAGCTGATACTGAGACAAATCCATAGCAAGGCTGGCTATATTTAATCCTAAAGCCTCAGGAAAATGTCGAAGATGGCATTGCAGTAGGAAATCCTATTTTCCTCAAGAACTGCATGTGGCCTAAGCACACATATTGTTTTCTTCTGGAACACCAACCAGATGCTGTGGAAAATGTCAGTTTAGAAGATAGACCTTTCAGCCTGCTAATACAGCACTTACATAGATTCATAAGCTTGTAAAATGGATCATTACACATTGTACAAAAATCCATACCATCTTCTTGGCTTAATATAGTACTGAAAGAAATATTTCCAAGATTTCACTGGAGGAACAGATTGGAGATCATGACAAAGAATGAGCATGTAGTGTAATTTATAGCTTGCCTGAATTAGACTTCTCATGTCTGATCTGCAGTTAAAACTGGATACAGTAGGCTTAAGTTGGCTTCGTCAGCTAATGAAGAACTTATACCAGGAGAGTGGCTGTTCATTTAGCCTGGCTGTGTGCTGCGATCCGGTCCCTGCAGCTGTTTCCTGATCTTGTTGATGTGTTTAAAGAACACACATTTGGTACTACATGCTTCTGGAGGTGGTGTATTTCACACTTCCTGCGGAGACTTAGCACCATACTTTGCAGAGTAGTAGAAACAAAAGCCTGGAACATAAACAATCAAAATTCTTCTGGGGGAGGGATCTTAGTGGAAAGCAAAGTCTCAAAGTTCAGCCCCACAAAGGGGCTCATGGTCAGTTCTGCTGTAGCTCAAAATTAAGGTCTGAAGAATGCATGCAAGAGGTTGCTCTACCTTAAGCTAGTTTGTCAGGGTAAATATTTACATATTTTGAAATACAAAATAGATAAGAATCATAGTGATAGACAAAACAATCCAACAGGTAACGTTTATATGCAAGATTTACATATGGATGTGAAAGTTTATGTAGGACACCAAGACAGACACACCCCCCTCCCATTATTAGTAGTACAATAAGGTATTGGACATTTGAATTGAGTGACAGATTAACACCACATATATTTACACAAGACCCGTTTGTTAATTGAAAATACCCTAAAACAGAATGACCATCTGTTTCTCCATTAGAAATACTGTCTTGCTTCTTTAACTAGAGAGCCTCATGGGGTTTCCACAAGCTGCATGCCTCTAGGAACCCTTGAAGGATACTTTGGTTTGCAGACATCCTTATGCCCTGTGCTGATGGGTGCCTGGAGCTGTGGGTACCCAACAGCATAGGGCACAAGGCTGTGGGTACCTGGAGCAGCCTCCTCAGGCTGCAAATGCCCCTCTGGCTCTGAGGGCATTTAATGCCTGGGGCCAAGTGTCACAAGGATGCAAGGGACACGTGACTGTGTGGGGAACAACAGNAAAAAAAAAAAAAAAGAGAGAAGGAAACAGCAAAATCCAGTCTGGAAAGATGTATGAGGACATACGGAATGGCAGAGACATAGTATACAACAGGAGGATAGTGCAAATCAAGCCAGTGTGGTGTAGAGGCAGATGGGGGACACAAATGTGTGCACAGGAGAGAGATGTGACTTGGGCAGCAGTTTCTCCCATCTCAAGTGAAGCTTGCAGGGAGCATTGGAATGGCACTATGCCTAGGTTTTCTCCCAGAGGCATTGCCAAGACTATATGGGAAAACAATTATGAATTTGCAATAAAGAGAAAAGGCAGTTCAGGAGTCATGAACTGAAGTGGCTCAAACTCATGGTGTCTGTAAAGCTTCAACACCATTGCAGGGGACTCGTGTATGGAAAGGAAAACTCAGCTCTGCACACAGACTGTGTCCTTGAAGTGGTTGCAGCAGCTCTGGACTGACTACATTTCAGCACTCAGTAAGAAGAGTTGAAAGGATGAGCAGCAGGGAAAGCTTTCCTTTTCTAGAGGATCAGATTGCTTCTGCCTAGCACTAACCTTCACATTCCCAACATTCAATCAGCATTTGAAACACAGTGGCATCTCTCTTGCTCCTTAAAGCCATTGTAGAAGTGGTCCTTTTAAGCTCTCTAATTGTGAAAATAATTCTTAGTTCATCAGTACAGGGGAAGGATATGAGTAAAGAAGTTAGAGTTTGTTAAAATGAGACATGTCACTTAGAAAATTTATCTTTGAAAGAGGCTTTTACAAAATTCTGTTAACATTGCATTGCTGAACTTGCCTTATTGCTGACCCATTACACTGGAGGGGGAAGGCTGCTTTTCTTATTTTGGGTGTGTGCTGCACCTGTTTTTTCTGCACTGTTAAATCCACAGATGCAGGTTCTCTAGAAAACCTTTGGTCTTCTGGATGCCCATGCAGAATGGTGACTCTTTCAACAATATTTTTTGTCAACCTGCCTAGAACTTCCTTTAACAGGGCATTCAGAGATTGTTTCTACATTTGTGCAATGAGAACCATGGAGAAAGTTAAGTGCAAAATGTAATGATCAGGAGAGTGCAGTGGAGTTAACATTTGTACCTGTTCTTGCCACACTGCACTTATGTGTGAGAATTATATTAAAAAAAGGTGCAAATTTAAGAGCCTGCCAGATAAAGGGATGATTTATGCCTGGTGTATAATAGGAAGAAATGCAGATATGGAAATCTTGTCCACCAAGACTCAGTTTGCAGGAGATCTGGCCAGCAAAAATTCTTCCAATACAAGGAAAATCTAATGGACAAACCAGACATAAGATCAATTGATATGACATGAGCAAAACAGCATCATCAGTGCCTGGGATTGCTGGACTGCTCATCATGGAGAAGAGTAAACATGGTGTTATAGCAAGGATGTCAGATGAAACAAAAATTCTGTGTAATTTTGGCCCAAAGTGGACAGCAATGGACCTTGTTCTCCCACAACTTTAGGATCACTAACACTGCAAATTTAATTTTTCTGACCAACAGATCCTATTTCTTAATGCCTTTCTTCCCCTGTTTCTGTAAAGAATGAAGGAAATGATTAGTGACTCTTCCATGCTGCTGGGGCATGGCATTTTGATGATACAGAACAATATGGAAACATCTGCTAGGGAAACAAGATGTTTCCACATGAGGTTTTATTTTAAAATCTGTGTTTTTTTGAGCAAATCTGGGGTTCACAGCCTGTACCTATGAAGGAAATAAATATCTTTTGCAAGGCTTTCAAAAACCTCTGTGTAGCTGACAGTGCAGCAGCTATTGCTTTAAAAGCTTGTGTTCAAGGCAGTACCACCCAAAAGCCACAGAAATTCCCTTGGAGTAGGGTTGAGATCAGTGTTTGGATTCAAGCATTAGACCTAGTCTTGCAACTTCCTAGAAGGCAACATACTTTTGTGGCCATGGATACCTGGGAAGATCAACTTCTGCTAAAATAATGAACTGTCTTGGGAGGGAGCAAAAGTGCAGGGGAAAAAATTGCCCTGGGAAATAAATTTGGATTATGCCATTTATTTTAAAATATATCAAAGTTATCCCAGTTCTCACCATTTTCAAACCTCATTTGAATTAGCATTGCCTTAAAAATGCATCTTTGTATACAGCCTTATACACTGGTATAAATTTTTTTAAAGTGCTCAGGCAGTCTCTTCCCTACAGGTTGGGGGATTAGATAGATTGCACTGGATTGGAGACGTGGGATTGGAGAGTCTCAGTGATTTGGCTACCTTTAGCTACTTAAAGCAGACTAATCCTACAATTCTGAGGTGACAAAGTAGCTCTTAATACCTGCATAATTTCATATGGTCTTATTATACAAAGATGAATTGCCTTTTCTGTGGAGCCTTGCCTTTAGATTAATAACAAATGTAAAAGAATCAGTAGAATTGTATTTCTGCAAGAGAAATTGATCTGTTAGCATTTAAATTCTTTGCCTTGGGCTTTAGTAAATCTTTCAGTTGAAGGTAAGATTAACTTCTTCCCTACGGTTCCAACATCTTGGCTTGCAGTGCTTTTAAAAGATGCATGAAGGATAGATATCTTTGCCTTTCAGCATTTTGGTCAGATCACTTTCATTTGGCCAGATGCTATCACACCCGTAAATTTCAAAGCTAAAAATAGACTTGACTTGACTTTCCCTCCCCTCCCCTTATCTCTTAATTCTTTCAAATAGATAATGATTCAGTGCTACCTTGTGACCTTTCAAGTCTAGCTCACTGCATGTTAAATGAGCACACTGATTTGGAGGACAGAATTCTCATAGCTTAAGGTTTTTAAGAAAGGAATTAGGTTTTCTGATCCTTTATTTAAAGTAGTAGGTGATTTTAAAGCGGAAGATGATTTTATTCCCTCACTGTAGGCTCACTGTAGGACATACACGTGCCAACTCCAAAGCCTAAAAACCTGATTCTGGCTTTTCACTTCAAATAATCCTATCACAAAACCTTTACTTTTTACAAGACTACTTCATAACATGTAATAATAATATTTAAAACATTAGGTCCTGCTTTCACTTGTACTACCTTGCACCTTGAGTAATTGATCAAGGCAAACTGACACCAGATTTGTGTCATCACAGAGAAGAGCAAAGTTCAATTGCCGGCTCTTGTCTGCTGTGGCTGCAAAATTTATTGCTACAAAGGGATTTTGTTATCATCTTTCTTATGCTATGACAGGAGCTTGTTATGACAGGCTTTTTGGAAGGAATAGACTGTAACACTGAGATCTGCTTAAGTGCTTAAGATGAAATCCAGTAGCACGGCGTTGAAACTTGAAAGATCCAGCAGGACGCAGGAAATAAACAAGAATTCAGTCTTTGTGGAGGATGCCCCTCAGCACCAGATTTTCTGCCAGTTTCTTCAGCATGCCCTTGTAGGTTATTTTCCAAAATTTCTTGGCAGCCTGAGACAGCTGGTATTCCACACACACTGACACAATGCACCTCTACAGAAGGGGCTTTTAGGAAGCTGGGGAATTAGATACTGTAAATTCATTTTGCTGTTTTATTTTCTGTTTATGTCCAAGAAGGAAAAAATCGGTTCCGGTCAAATCTGAATCTGAAAATTAGACATTGAGTATGAAAAAAATATTGATATCAAACTGAGTACTGGGTAAAATTAGGGTCTGGATGTGGGAAGGGATGTAGAGGGATTGAGTTTGTGAGAGAAGGAGACCGTGGCAACAAGGATACTGGAAAGGAGCTGCACTGAAATCTGTGCATTGAACCATGATTTTACCTTACTCCTCTGGCAGGGTTTTGCTGTTTAAAATTTCTCCTTCTCCACTCATGCCTACAAACCAAGGAAGAATAAAAAAAAAAAAAACAAAACCAAAAGCAAAAATCTAATTTCCATCCCACAGGACGTCTGATGTTTATAGGACACCTCATCAACAGGTGTTGGATTGGAACAAACAGCTTGAGCAGATAGATTATTTATATGTCATTTGTTTCTTCTGTTTTCTGTATCATCCACCTCCTTTGTCTTTAAGCAATCTGTGGAAAGGAGCACCTCAGTATTTGTAGCTGGCTACAGCACAGGCATGCTTCTTGCTTTGGTTTTGATGGTTAATGGATTGACTTTGCTTTTTAAATGGCGAAAGACAAGATATCAAAACAAGTAAGAGTGCTTAGAAATTCTATGTCAGTTCACTAATATGCAGAATTCAGAGAAATCAGTGAAGTCTTTCCAGCTTTGGTTTTGTTTAGCTGAATATCAGTTGGTGGGGTAAATGCAGTCCTACTGAAACTGCTGTGTTCTCCATCTCTCAGCAAAACTTGAGAAACATCCCTCTCTGAGTGCATGCTACTCTCAGTGAAGTCATGAAGCTTTGTGTACAGTGGAAACCACCTCAAAAAAACACCTAAGCAACCCAGAGATGAACACTCTGGGAAACACCTCTAGGGGGGATCAGTAACCTTTTCCTTTTAAGTGTGACTGTCTTTTTTTCCACATCACACAAAAATTCTGTTACAAAACAAGATCATGAACCTGCATCACAAAACTGTTCTCAGGAGTTCAGAAAATGCCAAATTTATAAGCAGACCCACAAAAACAAACCCAGATTCATAAGCAGTCCTAAAAAAATAAACCAAGGACTTTATTTCTGGTACCATCTGACCTGGGATTGCATATGCCCATTTGATTTTGGCCATAAAATAAAGCTACCAGCTTCTTTGGGGTGTTGAAGACACAGTCACTACAATGTGTGCACTGGATGAAAATGATTCATTTGCACTTGTCCTGGTTGCCTTCCTTGTGTGTCTCCCTCCACCCTTCAGCTGTACAAGAGAAAGATGGGACTGCTACAGTAAGGACAAATACAGTTCTAAGAGCCACTCCTAACCAGGCTTGATGTAGGTCTCTCCCATTTGCTGAGAAACACAGACAAGCAAACAAGCCCAGAAATTAAACTAGAAGAGACTGAAACATCATATGCATTTTTTTAGAACTCCTTGTTCCATATGTCAGTGACATTGTCCTGAAGGGACCTACCTAATTCTCAACTTGGCCCAAATGAATTTAGGAGATCCCCAGCCAGAATGAAAAAATAGGAACTTTTTCAGAGGTAGGAATATATAGTTCATTCTCCCAGCTGTCTCCTTCCCAGCTTATCAGTATCCCAGGGTACTGTCAAAGATCACTCTTTTTTTTGAGAAGGGAATGTGTAGAGAAAACTGCATCCTGGAAGAATTTCTGTTTGGAGCAATCCTACAACAAACTAAATTAAAGAATGCCAAGATCTTCACCCTGGATCTTTGGTTTTTTTTTCTAAGCAGCCAACTATCCTCAGTATCATTTTATCTGGTTTTTCAGAGGACAGATATCTGTGCTGGGGAATAACCATCAAACTCTGAATTGTGGCTAGAAGGGATTATCAATAGTATGTCACGTCTTGTTTTAAGACAAGGACATGAATTCCAGGAACACAAATTTAAACTACCTATTTAGAACAATATTCGGATTCCATAATCTACAAAACAGGAACTGCTGCAATCAGTGCTGTTCAAGCAAGAAAACTCTTTAAATGCAGACAAAAACTATTGGAGACTTCCTCCCTGGCCCCAACAATTTCTCTTAATTACAGATCTCTATATTTCCCAAAATTATACTGCTGGCACTCTTCAAGCCAGTGAAGTTACTGGCTAGATGACCCATCCTTACCACGGAAAGAAAAATGGAAGCAAATGTGTGTGTGGGAGAGTTCAAGGTCCAGTTTTTGGAAGGAGATAAATGCCTCTTAATTCTCTTGATGGTCAGGAACACAGAAAATTTTCAGCATTCCTTGTGACCTGGCTCTGTTTCCAAGTATTTGGATAGAATTAAGTTACGTTTACAAAACTGCTATTACTGTCAGCTGAAATAAGCACTGCTGGCAGTCAGGAGACCTTTTAGAATGATAACATCTCACTTTTTATTTGACATGGAGAGAGCCTTCTTAAGTAACTCAGTTTTCTGTACTCTGTGCTTTTGTTACTCACTGCTGAAAATACACCCTTTACTGTTCTGGGAAATGGTTCTAAAAAAATGACCTTTTTTTTCTACAAACTTCCCTAGTTTAGTATTTATAAATTAACATGCATTACAACATTATACAGGAATAATGAAATAAAACAAATCCCTTCCCTGCTCCAAGCAAAAAAAATTCTAATCAATCCCTAAAGGTCATTATCTCCATAACATCGCCAATGCAGGAGCTCAGTTTAAAATGGTGGAAAAAAGGCCTGGTTACAAAGCTGTGATTGTTCTGTGGATGAACTACACTCAGCTGTGGAATAATTGCAACATGTCATAACCTCCTGTCCTGCCAGTCTGTCCTTGAAAGAGGATCATGACCTGATTTAAAAACCACACCAAGTAGGCAGGCAGACAGGCAGAGGCTCTGTGCAGACTGCGTGGTGTTGCCAAAACAAATGTGCCTAATTGCTGCAGGGTTTTCTGCCAAAAAAACAAGAGTAGGACCCAGCTGGGGGCAAAGGGAAGGGAACAGGGAAAAAAATGACAGTCTGGCACCTGAGCTGAGAAGGGACAGAGGATGGTGTCACCAGGATAGGACTCTTCAGTGGTCATTACAGGAGCACCATTCCCCTCAACCAGGAGGCTCCTTGGCACCTCAAGGAGAGGCATCCTCAAGGATGGAGACACAGAACCTTTGTGGCTCTGGCAGCTTCCTCTGGTTCCAGCAAGTGCCTCGGAAAGATCTGCATTCACCCATAAACATTTCCATGTTTAATCTTCAGCCATGGGGTGTTCAAACAGTGCTCAAGGTCAAATATCTGTCACTCAGCAGCCTGCTCACGGATGTGAGTCCAGACCCTGATTTTTGTATATGGAAATCTGTTGCAGATGCCAAGCTATATTGATTTCTCCTCTTTCTCCTCCTCTTTTCGGGAGTTTGGTTTGATGATCCTTGTGTGTCCTTTCCAGCTTGAGGTATTCTAGGCCTCCATGATTTCATGACCTATTTTGCTTAACAGTTTGGGTGACGAACTTCCACAATTACCACCTGAGGATGTCTGGAACTCTGCTGATTCCCTTTGATTTGCCTGCTTCTCCATATGTGACAACAGTCTGTGAAACAGGTGAGATTACAGCAGTCAAAGTGAGAGCTGGGAAAGGAAGCAAACTCCACAAAAGCTTTGGGCATAGAGAAATAAGAATTACCTGAGGGTACCTTCAGCCACCATCTGTTTTGCTGGTAGCTACCATTCACAAAGGAGAGGCTGGAAGCAGTAAGTAAAATGGTTTGTGAATAACATTTCCACTCTTCCCGAGCCCAGGATCAGCTCCAGTGGTTATGGCACATGGAAGCAGAGAGCATAATTTCTCAACAATCTATGCTCTGCAGCACTGCAGCAGGTTCGTGCTGGGAAGGGTTATGTTGCCTCTCGATAGGGCTAAGCTCAATCAAGGAGGAGATGAAAGATCTGAACAGAGAGTGGGGATATTTGATCCTAGATTGAGACATTTTCAGGTGAGGGATATGCTTCTGTAAACCAGGGACAAGAATTCTACAATAGGTAGAGAAAAAGTGCTGCATACCACTGCATTTTAAATATGGCATCTTCATCATGAAGCAAGGGATGTCTTGAAAACCCTCCTCTGGTCTGACCTCAAGTAATTTGCCCGTGGATTTGCAGGACTTGTCATCCAGCAAAACATGACATTGTAAAATAGAAGCAAATCCAAATCTTGCAGATTGACAGAACAGTCTTCCCAGCATAAGTGATAACAGACTGAAGAAAGAATGTAATACAGGAGGGGGTTGATGCAAGCAAGCAGAGAGCAGTGAGAAAGCAGTAAGTACTTTCCTGATAAGCTCTCAGGGAACATCTATACTGCAGGCAAAAACAACAGAGCTGGCAGCAGTGCATGATGGATGTTACAGAAAATGTGGTTAACACTTATCTGTACACAGGCCAGGAGCCACTGTTGTAGCACTAAGGCTGTGGGAGTTTTGACAAGGAAAACACAAGCTACAAATATAAAAATCACAGATTATTAGAGAGGATTCAGGGTTTTTTTCTTCAGGTCGCCTTTTCTTCACAAATGCAATGAAAGGCTGGCAGAACAAAAATAGTAATGGACAAACTCTTTTGTTCCCCTGATGTTTTCTGATCCCATAACTTCCAGACAGCCATAATGTGGGGAAGAAGATGGGGCACTTCCACATTTCCCAATTCCTTATCTTCCCTCAGTCTTTCTATCTTGTCCTTCCTACCTCTTTGAAAAGCCCTCCTACCTTTCCAATTCCATTCCTGCCAGCTCAGCCTGCAGCATGTCAGCAGAGGCAGCAGGAATTACAGAAGTTCTGGCATTCTTGCAGTCCCTTGATACCCCTCACTTGAGTGCAGGGTGCATATCTCTCTTCCCCTGCCCTGGGGAAAGCAGTAGGGCTTCACTGCACTGGAGATGAATGCCCAGGAGACATCTGACCCAGGGTGCAAGAAACACCTTCTCCTTGCTGGCAGGAGATTCTCCTTGCTGGCAGGAGCAGTGTAAGCTGCCCCACTGGTGAGCTCTGTCTGGGTGAGGTTCAAGAAGTGCTTGAAAAACTGTCAGCCTGCCATTGAGGCAGCGGGATGCATTTCCCTGTAGTCAGGCTCCAGCAGACAAGCAGAATCAGCCTGAAAGCACAAGCAATGGCCCCAGAGCAGTAGCCAGAACTTATTAGGATCTCAGGAAGAATGAAGTTGGCAGGCTCAGGGAAACATATTGCTAAAAATACACTTGGCAGTTGGCAGGAGAGAAGCGAGGCAGAAACTGGTTTCACTCAGAACTCTTTGGCCACATACCCTTAAAACTGCAGGAGGCCCCACAGCAGGAGTTCCCTGAACATCATCCTCCATTTATTACTCAGTGGGACGGAGTAATAAATCTGTATCAGTGAGGCCACACCTCAAATCCTGTGTCCAGTTCTGGGCCTCTCACGACAACAAAGGCATTGAGGGGCTGGAGCATGTCCAGAGAAGGGCAGTGGAGCTGGGAAAGGGTCTGGGGCACAAGTCAGATCAGGAGCAGCTGAGAGAGTGGGGGTGTTTGGCCTGGAGAAAAGGAGGCTTGGGGTGACCTTTTCACTCTACAACTCCCTGAAAGGAGGTTTAAGTCAGGTGGGTGTTCACCTCTTCTTTCAAGTAACAAGTCACAGGAGGAGAGGAAACAGTTTCAAGTTGTGCTAGGGAAGGTTTAGATTGGCTATTGGGACAGATTTATTCACCAAAAGGGTTGTAAAAAATTGGAGCAGACTATGCACAGGAGTGGTTGAGTCACCATCCCTGGAAGTCTATGTGGCACGTAGGACGTGGTTTAGTGATGGGCTTGGCACTGCTCAGTTAATGTTGGACTCAATGACCTTATAGATTTTTCCCAATCTACACAATTCTATGCTCTTATTGTGTCTCACCTGCCAGCTATATCCTGGTCAAGGAGAGTGGGGAAGGTATCAGGTAATTAAGTAACAAGCTGCAATTGCATTTTAACTGTCAAAGTTATTTCTCCAAACTTCCAAAAAGGTGTAATTTTGTCATCATAGCCTTCCATTTCATTGTGAAGGCAGTGAAGCAGGTCAGTCTTTGGGTTTTATAAGGAAAGTTTAAAAAAATCCTCCTCAATTGGAAAGCTAGAAAGGAAGAGAACTTGGGGTAGGAGAGCAGATATGGAGGAGGAGATGAGGGGGAGGTGATTTTTATTTACAGTCAGGGGTGATATTGTCTCCTAGAAGAGGAAAAGTGCGCAGCTCTTTCAGGGCTTCTGCTGCTCCAAGTATTTGTATCCTGCCTCTTACTGCCTGGTGTGTGTCACCCACACAGCATGGTAAAACACTTGACCTCCTTTTGACATTCTCTTCTAGGGAATACCATCCAGGGGCAAATGGAGAGCGTCTGTGAGACAGATTGGGACTCCTTACAAAGGCTTTCAATAAATCATTGCACCTTCTTGTCAGATTTTTGCATCCTGGATGCTTCTGTGAGGGCAGAGCTCCTATACAGCTTTGGGGAAGGTGAATCACTCCATCCCAGTGGCAATAAAGCTTAAGGAAGAATTTTTCTTCCTTTCTAAAGCACCACTCGCAGTGTCTTCTGACTTCTGACTCCTCAAGGGATAGGCCTGGTAAAGCAGACCCAGCTTATTTATCTTATTTCTCCTGGTTATTTTAAGTCCTCCACCTTGCATGCATCTGCCTTGGTCTGGTAACCAGAGTGGGAAGGTAGGAAAAAACTGCCTCTGGCAGCAGAATGGGAGGAGAGAATGTGCTATCTCCAGCCTTGCAAAGTACCACAGCATTTCTGGTAAGAGTGTGAGTGTCCACAAGTGACTGCTGATGATGGTCTGTGTTGGAGTGAAAAACACCCTTCAGTTTATGAAAAACAGCAAAGTGCTGGCAATCCTGAATGAGCACCACATAGTCTTTTGGGGTAACGCTATGGTAGTTTGTGCTCTTCACAAATACAAATGGCCAGAAGAAAATGTGCAGGGATGTAGTAGTGACTCAGAGCTTTAAATCTGTCCTCTTGCTTAATCCAAGAGCTGTGATTGCAGCACAACACATTGCTGGCAAAGCACAGTTCTGCTAAAAGAAAACTGCTTCCTGTGGGCTGTTCCGAATAGAGAAAATCTCCTTGGAGAGCTTCTTAAAAGGTTAGTAAAAGAGACCCCCTACTAAGTTCTGCTTCACAATATAAACCCATGTTACCTGCTGTTCAAATGATTCCTGGGAGGTGACGTTTCAGTTCAGCAAAATTTAGGAACAAAGTATATCAAACTGAAATTATTACATTAAATTGCATCTGAAAAAAATGTTCTTCTATTTGACCAATTCTTAGTCAAAACACTTATGACTGGTCAAGTCTAGATTTTCTGGAATTGATTCAAAACAATCTGTACCTTTGTGTGATAAGAAGTTTATACAAGGTTGGGATTGGTGTAGGGCATAAGGAGGAGAAGCATGATTTAGCCTATTCAACTATTTATTTTTGTAAGTATGCCTCATATTTTCTAAAATGTTTTAATTGTAGCCATTGTAACACCACAGATGTAAATACTCGACAAACTGGATGAAATACTGGAGTCAGATTGAGAAAACCTCAGGATTTCAGATGATGTTTTTACTCTCTTCTGTAAGGTACTGTAGACGTTCCCTGTCCCATATACTCCTTGCTGCTTTCCATCACGTATGGTAAAAATGTGTAAAATCCCAGTAGTGTATTAATTCCATTTTTCTCGCTGTTCAAAAGCCATGAAGAGTCTACTTCAAAGTGTTCTGTATTTTACCTGTGATAGTTTCAAGTCCTTGCTACAGGATGCTGATGTCCCCGTCTGAAATGAGGAGACAAACCCTGCAAACAGGAGTGCTGCAGCTCCCTGCCTGTCATTAGTACGTGTCAACACTTCATTAAACTGTCCAGAGCCTGCGAGCATAAGACAAATGGACTTGATTCTGCAAAAAAAGCAGGAGCAAAAATAATAATTTTTCATTCTCTGTGTTTAGTGGATTAATTGGACAGACATTCAACTGATCGGGGTAAGAATCCAAAAGGACAAGAAAAGCAGCAGTTTAAAATATCATATTCCTACAGCTGGAAGTCGGGTGTCTGCGAGCCATTAGGCCTTGTAAAAGCTGAGAGATTGATGTTTCCTGGCATGGGCCATGAGACAGCCACCTCCAGACACCCTGGGAAAATCAAAAGCTATCATGAGGTCCATTAGCTGCAAACTCCAGTCTGTGAGGTCAGGTCTGAGGCACAACGGATATAAGAGCACATGACACATTTAAATTGGTGTTGCATCTCTTTTGTAGACAAAAATCTTCAGTCTCTGGTGGTATTTCTCCTGCTGAAAGCCATTCTGTATCCCTGAGTGTTCATGATTTCTAGATGCAAATGTTTGGAGCTGCTGAATTGCAGTGGTGCATTATCTGTGGGTAGAGGCATTCTATGGAAACACACTGACCTCAGAGCTGAGGAGTGAGAAAAGGCAAGAGAAATGAAGCAGCAAAAGAAGCACATTCATGAACATGATTTTGAAAATGTAAAGCTAAAATAATATTTTGTAAAAATTAATTTATTGCAGACATTGAACATACTTTTATCAGGTTAAGAAGCAAAGGCAAATCATGATTAGGGACTGAACTTATTTTTAGTCTACAGGAGGAAGAGAGTCAAGCAAAGAGGATAGAATCATGGTAAAGGGATGCTAGATAATAGTAGTGTGAGTGAACATAGATGAGAAAAAGGATAATTATCAATCTGAGTGGAAAATGAACCTTTGGGATGACAGGGGTTACTGTGTAGGATGGCTCAAGCCTCTTTATGCTGTTCAAATTCATGAATGACCAAAACCACAGCTTGTTTGAAGTCATCCTATGTTCTCAAAGGAAATCTAAAGTACTGTTTCTTAAAACTCTTGGCCAGTTTTTAATTGGCTGAAAGATGACCTGTTTTTCCATGTCTATCTGATAAAACCTGTTTTTTTTTTTTCTCCCTATCACCCTCTTAGACCAACAATATTACTACTGGTGCTTTAAAACACTGGGTGATGAAAAAAACTGAAATAATCAGAGTGAAAAATACAACAACACTGAAGATCAGGGAGGAAAAATGCAGCTTAACTCTGTGGCAGTTTATGGGGAAAGAAATTCTTTAGGTAAAGTTAAACTAGATTTCCTTGAAAATCACAGATTTATTGCAGGAAGACAAAAACTGTTCAGAAAAATGGTAACAAGTGCACAGTCTGTGACTGTGAGGTCCCAAAGAGATGCAGAGCTCTGGTCCAGCCATGTCCCAACTCTACCCTAAGGCACAAATGGGTATCCACCATCCCACCCAGAACAGAAAGCTGGGTGAAGACACAGGATTTGCAGATCTAAATAGTTTTGCTGTCTCACAAAAGAATAAAATCCTTTTATTTAATGTTCTGTGTCCAAAGGGCTTTGCACCATCTCATACTGTATTTCAAAATCGATCTTCTCCTGCTCTGCTTACAGAAGTTGCAGCTTTAACACTGGAAATATTATAAACAAAGGCTGAGGGAGCAGACTCATGGCTCTAGCTCCTGCTCAGTTTTCATAACACAGACCTTGCTACTTAAGAAAATGGGAGCTTTCTTCCTAGTGCCTCTGGAAATTTTTTTTCTCTTTAATCTCAGTCTACTTCTTACAGACTGGGAAAAGACCTGGCTGGGCAAGACAAGCAAATATAGCACCAATACTCACAAAATTACAGAAGGTATTCATGACCATCACACAGGTTTTAGAGATTTCTACTGCTAGAAATTATCTACCAGAATATTTTTATAAGTTTTGACATTTTGACAAGCATGAGACTAACCCTAATAAATTACTTATGAACTCAGACCTATCAGAACTCATGCAGCAGCTGTCTGAGAATCTGAGAAGGGATAGCAAGCTCCTGAGCAACTGATTTAATTGAATGCAATTAAGGACTAAGAGGTATCAGATGCATGCAGTCATATCCTCTCGATCTAGAAATTCATATTAGCATCTCTCAGAGAGCATTTTCAAATTTGCAATTTGCTGGTGCTCAATTTTTTTGCGTATGTGAGATTTATTCCCAGGATACATCTCATTGTATTTAACTAGCAAATTCTGATTTATTGTGTTGTTATTTATTAAAATTCTCTTCAGGGAACACAAGCCAGGCCTAGCAAATCCGAAGAGTGAGGGATTCTCTCTGTCCAGTGGAAGCTACCAGAAAACTAAAAATACTTGCTTCAAAAATTTCCTGTGAGTATAAAATACAGCCCTTAAAAACCATGTTTGGACTCATTATGTAAGTAACTTTCATGTGTTAACTACATTTATTTGCTTTGTCTGACACATAGATTGGTTACCAGTTCTACCTCCAAATTATTTTGGCACAAGTTATGCAGCACCCTTACAGAAAATATAGTTTGGACCATATTATGAACTAGAATGTTGGAAGACCTAACAAGTAATTCCTCTTTAGCAAATAACAAAATAGAAACAAACATCAGGTATTTACTACAGAGGAATATTACTATTTCAAAGCTTATTCTTTAGAAGTAAAATATTGAGAGAATTAGACCTGTTTGGCAAAATATTAAATCAAATTACTATTCCTACCCATAAAGTTGAAATTTCTTTTTTTAGGTGATGAAGAATCTCTCTTCTGCTTGATATATTACCCCTTACAATTTCTTTAATCCACATTCCAGAAATAATTGAACTGAAATTACTCTGTGCAATGCAGAGTAAAATAAAGATAATAGTTTAAGAAGCTGAACATCAGTTTTGGCAAAGTCAAGCTGTCAGCACTTATTAAAAGCAGGTTGGACTGTGAAAGAACTAGAGTCTCTCTAAATAGAAAAAATCAAAACCCCCACTTTGCTGAGTGCTTCCTTGATGGGGGACTGTTTGTCAGCATCACACAAAGACAAAGGAGAGTGAATATTGTGAATATGTAGAAAGGCTGAAAACCTTTCATCTCCTGCTTCACTGAAGATGCCAGACAGCTTGAACCCTCTGCACCACTGGGTGTGCCCAGGATACCATCCAGGCATTCCAAGTCTCCCTAGGAATATTGCAAAGGAAGGCCTGGGCTCTCTAGAATAACATTGCTCTTCTTTTATTCTCAATGTTGTTGCAGAGTGTGAAAGGACAAAGGCCATTCCTAAGAAATGTCCCTTCTGAAGGTGGGACCATCCCATGGCTGCCAGTCTGGGGTTCCTTGAAATACTTCAGGAGCATCTGAGCTGACACAGAGGGATGCACACAGGAGACACTATCCATTTTTTTGCAGTCCCTTCACTATTTAAATGACTTACATTTCTCTTAGCTCTTGCACTGGTAGAGTTGTTGTTCTGTAGGAACTTTTAGGGAATACTGTAAAGCCTACAGTAATTTTATGGTCAAGGCAGTATAATGCAGTTATTTTGGGGTCCAGCTCACAGTGCCATACAATTACATCAGATTCTGAATTTCCATGAAAAAGAAATGGCAAGTTTCTTGCCACAACAGAAAGCTTTAAGCTCTAAAATATGAAATTGATGCAATGTCATCTGCCTGAGGGCCTGAAACAAGAGCTCTAGAGAGACTGATGCAATGTGATATGCTTGAGAGCCTGAAATGTGTTCCAAGGAGTGTGAACTCCTGTATGCGACTTCATTTCATATTTATTCCTGAATCCATGATCCCAGCAAAGCTAGCAACAACCATCCCTGCAAAGAGCAGTAAAAAGGTAGGAACAGATAATTGTGGCAAGCCCTGCCTACTCACTAAATCATTGTACCCTGCAAATTAATATAGGCATTACAGGTTACCCTGTTGTTTTTCCTGCTTCTCTTGCAAAAAGAGAAGAGGCTTTTATTTTCCACTGCTACTTGCATTGGTTAGTATGACCAGGAGCAGAAGGCTCCTGAGTACAGAGTCATGGAAGGCTCGTTGGCAATACTTATGGGCTCTGAATTATTTTATTCCAGCCACCACATATTTGGAATGTCATTTACTAAAAGGATGTAATGAAAAGTAATGTTGAAAGTTCATGAATGTTGCATAGCTTGGTAAACTGTTATTTTTTCTGTGTAAAGAGCCCTGGAAATACACATGGGGATAAAGGAAAGCTGAATCTGTCAGGAAACCGTGTTGAACAATTAGGTACTTAAGGCTAGCAGTAGAAAAAAGCCAGGACTGCAGAAAAGTAGAATTAATGAAAGCCATTCTTCCCTTTGAGCCATAATGTTATCAGCCTGCTTTACTCCTACTTTATAGAATTGGCTTGTCTCCATTTTTTAAACTCAATTTTGTGATATAACCAAAAGCATCATCTGGTCTTTTGGTACTTGTTACTATTTTCATCTGTTAAATCATTTAAGTATTTTTTGTAATTAATAAAGGCTTTTAAGTGGATTCTGAGGCGGGCTGGGGGGGGCATCCTTGGGCAAAGCTGTTGTAATTGCTCAGCTTCTAATCAGCTAACAGTAGCTGGTTTGAATATTTGAGATCTGACAGTGTAATCTCAAGGGACTGAGAATATGCTTACTTCTGATTTACTAGAAGAAACCATGACATTTAACTGACTGAGGTCTTTCTCCCACGGTGAACTCAATATAACCTTTGGTATACTACTGACTTGGAGAATAAAAAAAACCTTAACAGGAGTTAAAATGAAATAGAACTGAAAGGGGGAGTCATAGTAAAGCATCTGGAACTAACACAGAAATGTAACTATATAAGTATATGTGAACACATTTCTACTTCTCTCTCAGTAGCCCCATTTATCTGGTTAAATTTCTGAGGAAAACATGTTGAAATAAAGAAATGCTCAGACTTTATTTGTTTTTAGGAAATAAGGGAAATAAATTGACAAACAATAGAAGCAGAAAGAATGGAGACAGCAGCGTAGGCTACAGCCATATTTGCTGCTGTGACTTCAGTTAGGTAAGAGGTTAGAGCTGGAACTCTGCTCACCACCTCCCCCTCAGTGTTACTGCCTCTCCAAGATCTGCAGGCGTCGCTGAACATGCAGATTTGAGTTTTGTTCTCTGACTTTGGGGAGTCACTGAGTGTGTAACCCTGCCAGCAGCTCCAAAGGTAGTACTGCTGCAGGGGCAGGAGCACACACCCAAGGATCCACCCTTGGGGTGGTGGTAACCCCAAAAACCCAGCTCAGCTGCCAGGACAGCACTTCTGACCAGCTACACTGGTGTCACACCAAACCCACTCGATTTTTACTACTGTAATAGGAGCAGAATGTGACACATAAAAGCTGCAAACAGAACAGGAGCGAAAGTGCATCAGTTTGAAGGAATAGGAAATGAAGGAGAAAAAGTTAAAAGAAAAAAAAATTAAATGAGACAGAATCTGGCTCAGATGTATAAACCATCTGTAGTGTGTATCAGTGTAGCAACAAGGATCACAGAAGCCCAGAATCACAGAATATGCTGAGCTGGAAGGGACCCATTGGGATCACTGAGTCCAGCTCCTGGCCCTGCACAGCTTTGTCCAAATGTTTCTTGAGCTCCATCAGCCTTGGTGCTGTGACACTGCCCTGGGGAGCCTGTTCCAGTGCCCAGCCACCCTCTGGGTGAAGAAACTTTTCCTGATATCCAACCTCAACCTCCCCTGACACAGTTCAAGCCTCGGGTTCTGTCACAGGTCACCACAGAGGAGAGATCTACAGCACTACAAGCTTCAAGGCCACAAGGAAAATGAAGAGACTACAAGATGCAGTGGTATGTTTATAACCAAGACCTGCTCCAGGGATTCAAAAGGTTCCAGGATTCCAGAGGAGTCTTTGGCAGTAATCTGTGCTGCACAGGTTGCTAGTGAGTCTCCATGTTTAGAGAGTCTTTTTTTGACCTTTAAAACTATAAGAAACAATACTTTTGCCAGATAAATATTTCCTCTCTAAGATGCAGTGCAATTCTGCAATCCTGGATTTTTCCTGCTTGAGTATGGATCTCACAATTTTGTCAATAAACCATGAAATCCCTGTTCACCCTGCACACAGAGGAGTGTGAATGGAGGTGCTGAGGTGAGACACTGAGAGACCACTTGAGCACCAAGTCTTCCAGTTGTGATGCCCTCAGGATACCTGTTTCAATGGGAAAAACCACTGCTGAGTCTTCTCTCAAGAGCCAGTTGAAATGTGGGAGGGTGCTTAGCATCAAGCTAGTCCTCAGCACAGTAATCCTATAAATCCAAATAAGTTAAGGGAATAAAGAGAGCTTTTTGTTATGACTTGAGAGCCCCCTGTGGCTGCAGATTTGGCAGCAGCATCTGACTTCATGTTCCAGAAATCTCACAGAAAATCTTTATGGTGGAAAAGCGAGGCGCATTAGATCCCTAAGCCTTTAACACGTATTTCTCATTATAAACCCTAGGGGGTTTTGTCCTTTTCTGCAGGCTTGTGGATTAGTTTTGAATGTCTTACATAAAGATGGCAGCTTAGTCCTCCATACTACTGTGCCCTCAATGTATACTTGCTTTCATCTCCTACAGTATTTGCAGAATTGGCACCCCATAGGCAGTCAAAGTGTTTGACATTGTGGGTTGGCTTTTACACCAAGAGGGAAGGAGTCTTGTGCCAGTCCAGTTCCTTTCTGCTGGAGTTACTCCTTGTTTTTTATTAAGAATCAGTACTTTTCAAATTGGCTTCCACAGTTATGAGCCTTTCCAGCACAACACAGATTTGAGATGTCATTTGGACTGGGCTGGTGACTCAGACAGAAGTGTGTCTTTGCTAATTCACAGTTTATTCTGTATTTTAAAAAGCTCCACAGAAGGGGCTGTCACTGTCTGTGAGAAGAGACTTCTGAGAAGTGACTACTCACTGTCATTTCATGACTTTCACACACAAGTAAAAAGCGTGTTCTCACCTCTATAAAATAAAGGTAATATGAGAAAACTTTAGATTGTACCCAGGAAACCTGTGAAGATGAGCAACTACTATTCTTTCCACTTTTAAAACCCCTTAGTCTGGTACTGAGCCCACCCTGCACTGGGGTGACAACTCTACTGAGCTACTTTTAATACTGCAGGGATTGACCAGCCCAGACTTTACTGAAAATGTGGAATACAAGAATAGAAGAACATCCTGGCTGGGTCCAGCTGTTGTGTGCATCCAGACCGAATGCTGTGTCTCCAGCAGTGGCAACAGGAGAGACCCTGAGAGGAAAGTACCTGAGCCTGGGCATTGTTTGCAGCACATTCCCTCAGTACTCACAACTGTTGGATTGGGGCTTGTCCTGCTGTTAGCTAGGATGGAATTAACTTCTTCTCAGTGACTGGTACAGGGCTGTGTTTTGGATTCAGAAGGAGAATAATGGTGATAACTCACTGATATTTTGGTTTTTGCTAAGTCATGTTTATTCTAAGTCAGGGATATTTTTTTCCCCCCCTCAATGCTCTGCTAGGGCGGAGGTATAGAAAAGAAAAAACGTGTGAGGGGGAATAGCTGGGATAGGAGACCCAGACTGGCCAAAGGGATATTCCACAGCAAAATCATGCCCAGAATACAAACTAGGAGAGTTACCCAAAAGTGAGAATGACCTGAGCTCAGGAATGGGATGCAGCATTAGTCAGTGAGTGGTGAGCAATTTCATGGTGCATCATTTGTTTGTTTCTCTTTTTTTCCATTTTTAAAATCACCATTATTTACTATTTTTATTATATTTTACATTGTTTTAAATTATTAAACTGTTCTTATTTCAAACTAAATGTTTTACTTTTGAGTTCAGACCTTGCTATGGAGAGCAGTACATCTTTCTTTTAAACCCACCCCCTGTTAGTTTCAATTAGTGTCCCTCAGCCCCCACATCGCACAACTTGCTGAGTAACAGTTCCCCATCCAGCTTAGAGTGACTTTGTAAGCCTCAGCTACATCCCACTCCTCCTCCTCTCCTCACCAAACAGCCCCGTTTTGGTCTTTGCCTGCAGGGCAGTGGCTCCATCCTTTGAGAATCTCCTGGCTGTGTCCAATGCCTCTGCCCACGCCGAGGTGCTGGGAGCAGACCTGCCAGCAGGCAGAGCACAAGCAGTGGGTTTGCCCTGCTCCTTTGTGAGGCACCAAGGTGCCATCTGTTCTGTTTCCAGGCCCTTTCTGTTTCATTGCTTTTCTGGCTGTTGCTGTGTTCTGAGCCAAGGATTTCCATGATCTGCCAGCGGTGGCTGCGGGAGCCCTTTCCCAAGGGCTCAGCTGCTTTGGAGTTCAGTTTCACGTGAGAGTGACTTAGATAGACTAAATATACTTTTGTCTGCACTGAAGTGTATCTGCCACCTTTTTGACCTTCATCATCTGCCATCTTTTTGACCTTCAGGGCTTTGTTTGACTGCTAATCTCCATAAACTTGGGGATTTTCATCCCACCAGCCTCCCCAGGTTGAATAAAGCCTGCCTCACATCCAGTGTCTGAGAGAACTACTGTTGACCCTTCTCTGCCCTGAAAATGACAGTTTTGCCTTTCTGTTTTGCTTCTTATCCCATAATTAGATTTCAAACCATAAAAGCACCTCTCCTCCAACCACATGGAAACCTTATTTCTATAGTACCTTTTCATGAGGAGCCTTGTCAATGGATTTTTGAAAACCCATGTCTACTAACAGTCTTTCCTGTAATTCACAAAATCCTCCTTATCCTTTTAAGCCATCAACACAAAGGGTTACCACATGAGAATTAAGCCCACTTAGTTCTGAAACCACTTGTCTCGTGGTTTCAGAATTACAAGCACCTTTAAGTTGTATACTTTCATTTCTCAATTCCACTGTGAGGAATAGTCCAGGTTCCCCTCCCACGTGATGCACCTGCAAGCAGAAGGTGAGTGACAGAGCCTCATTTCTATTTTGGCAGCTAAGAGATTCTGTAAAATGAGACCTAAAGAAGCAAATATGTCCTTTATTTAAATAAAGAAGAGGAACAAATACATGGGGTTTAAGGGGTGATTATTTAAAGTCTAGTGAAAAGAAAAGTCTGGGGTTTCATCCTGATCGAAAGAGAAAGCAACAATGATTTAGGACAGACTAAATTGTTTTAAAACCAAATATTATTATTTTGTTAGGTTTAAATATACTTTCATGCCATCTTAAATAGTTAACTTCAAGGCTAAGCATTATATTTAAATGAAAAAAATGGCACACCTCATTAAAATGTATTAAAATAAAGTTTTTGAAGTTTTATGAAGTTTTCTGTATTTGTTGATGACGCTTACTAGCCAAATTCCAGTCTGGATTTACAAGAAATTCCAGTTGATCCAAAAGTGCATTATCAGCAAATGAATTTTTGTATGAAAAATTTCAGCAAACTTTATATGCAGATCTCCCCATTTGTAATCACAAACAAAATTCTGTGTACTACAGTATCATGTGTTCTGACTGAACATCAAACTACAATGTTGTAATTCATGCACAGAGAAGTCTAGTTTGAAAGTAATTCATACTTCTTCCTCTCCAAACTGTATAAAGTCAGACTTTCAAACTGCTATCCTCACACACTCACTGACATTGCTCTTGTTGATCCATGCCACAAAGCAGAACTAAGTTGGTGATTTGGTGCTCAGGGAGCTGGAGCCCCTCTCCTGTGGAGACAGGCTGAGAGCTGTTCAGCCTGGAGAAAGGAAGCTCTGGGGAAAGCTTAGAGCACCCCCCAGTATCTAAAGAGGGCTACAGGAGAGGTGGGGAGGGACTTTTCACAAGGGCCTGTAGTGACAGGACAAAGGGAATGGTTTCAAACTGAGAGTGGGTTTAGATTAGATATTAGGAGAATTTTTTTACAGTCAGGGTGGTGAGGCACTGGCAGAGGTTGCCCAGAGAAACTGTGGATGCCTCATCCCTGGAAGTGTTCAGGGTCAGGTTGGATGGGGCTCTGAGCAGCCTGGTGGAAGGTGTCCCTGCCCATGGCAGGGGGATTGGAAGTGGGTGATCTTTAAGGACCCTTCCAACCCAAACCACTCTATTATTCCATGGATTTACAGTCATTTTATATGCCAATCCTCTTAAAAGCAGAGTTGTTTTGTACCGTAACTGTTTTCCAGTCCTTAAATCTGAGAATCCCTGGAATGTCACCTCTGAATATACCTCATATCGTATCTAAATTCTGATTTTTTTTTTTCACTTATAACACCTTAGAAATCCACGTTGCAAGAGGATTGTAACTCATTGATACTCAAATCAAGGAGTCAATCAGAAAGGGATTTGCACAGGGTGTAAGTGTGGTATGAAATCACAATCAACTATACATGAATCACTCTTTCAGAAGACAAATGCAGGTACTTAGTGATCTAACCACACGCCTAAGGGAAATTAACATGCCAGTGATGTACTCTCCAGAATTTAATAATGCATATGCATCATTAATGTGCTACTTAGCAAACCTAGGGAATATCATTTCTCAGTCAGGCAGAATTTCCCTTAGCTTCATTTTTTTTACTGTTACCTCACACTACAATTCAAAATGAACAATCATCTAACTTTTACTTGATAAAAATTCATTTAAAAATTCATTTAAGAATCATTTTTATTGTTGGTAGGGGAGCTTTTGCTTATCACACAGTAACTTGGAGATACATTGAACAGTACAAATATTAACTGGCCTACCCTTTACCAACAGCAATAAGATTAGGGAAAATAGGTACAAAATATTAAGAGTCTTAAAATATGTAAGCAGGGAAAAAAAGAACATTTCAGCATGGCATAATTGAAAAACATTTAGAAGAACCCACTACTGGCTGGGCTTAGATTTGAAAATACCACAACAGGGATGTTCCCCCTGCAAACTTCTTTATAGTACTATGTAAAATTGGAACTTTCCAAAAAAAGATTACAAAAATCTGAAATATTACTGTTTTGGTTTGAGTCCTTTTTTTTTTCCTACAAAACTTTGGAAGAGGGGAAATATTGAGCAATCAGGCTAACCAGTAAACTCCATGTGTTATACAGGGATATGAGAAAACACAATTTATAATATCATGTAAAGGACAAAATTTTTTTCTATTTTTTGATTTTTAAATGTCTTTAGAAGTCCAGCTCTTAGATGCTAATATATATATATNATATATATTTTACTGAAAGACACTTTACTTATATGATCAGTTAGGGATGGTGATGGTGTGGCTCCCTCTACTGCAGGATGGTGTTGCTGGTCCCTGCCTCTGTTCCTGGCTTGGCTATGAGAGAACAGAAGCAGTCATTTTAAATAAAAACAAACCCACCAAAGATTACACCAATAGATTTTTGCCTACTCAGAAATAGCTTTATGATTCTCTGGAGTGAGTCATGAAGACCAGTCTCATTTCAGGCAAGGCTGACAGGTAGATACAGACACTGTTTAAAAGAGATTCAGGTGCAGCTGGAGCCTTGAAGCTCCTTTCAAGGCAGGGAGGCACCTTAAGGAGAGATGGGGTATTCCTCCGGAATCAAGTCTTAAGATTCCTTTCCCTCCTGCTTGCACTGATTACTCTTCTCTTTTTTTAATTACTTTTATTTTCCTCTCCTATATCCTCAATAATCTTCTTGTTTTTCAGATTTTTTTTTAATTCTTCCTGTCTTGTTTTGTGTGTGTTGTGATTTTTTCCTCCTCCATTTATTGTTTTGGTTTTATTCTTTTTGATCTTTTTGTCTCACCACTTCTTTATGTGACAAAATTCTGGGAAAGGAGTTACTGTTTTTTTGAAAATAGCATTGACCATTGCCACAAAATTCTTAAAGTGGAGAAAAAGGCACTGGGAGCCCAAAGAGAAACCAATCCTGCATTGTTACAGTGCACCAACACCACAAAAATTAACCACATTCTTCTACCCACACAACCATGAGAGGAAGGATGCTGGGTCAGGTCTGTGCTTCTGCATGTGCCCTATCTCAGTGTGGTGGGACATCAGTGTGACCTGATGTCACACCCCTGTCCTACACAAAGCTGGCTGCTCTCAATCAGTCAGGTGGAAGCAAATGGACTGGGGGCTGCATTTAGAACTGGTGTGGGAAATGGTTGAATGGCAATTGGCACTTACTTTAGGTAGACCTGCTTGAAAACAAGCAGTAAATTCAGTCCTGCTTTGCAGGCACCTGGAGTGACTGCAGTGCTTGTGCAGGAGGTCACTGCTTGGCCTCTCTGCAGCAGAGTGATGCTGTGGAAGTGCTGTTGCTCTGGTCCTGGCACCATCAGTGAACATCTGTGACCTCAGCTTGCATCTGACTGTGGAAATAACTGACAGTGGAGCTGATCACCTCCATCTGACACAGGTAACAACCATCCAGCTGGTGGATGACTGTGAGCACTGAGCTCTTGTGCCCTTCCCAGCTGCTCCAGGCAGGTCCATTGGAAGATGTACAGCTGCCCCCTCAGGCTCTCCCTGCCCACAGGTACTTCCCACAGCTCTGTGGAGAGTTAATGGAAACAGACTCCCCTTTGTCCACTCCTGGAAAGTTGATCCCTTTTTGGGACAGAGAGCTTTCTGAATTTAACACCAGCTGTCTGTGTGTACAGGCACTAACCCATACCCACAGGCACACGCAGTAGATGTACCCCAGGAAGGTGCAGGACTGTCCTGTTGTGCACTGCCAGCTGCACAGTTGCAAGTCTCGGGGTTGTTTTTCTATGAAATTCACAACAGATGACACCTTCTGTGAAATCTTGGTTTTAAAATCCCCAGGATTACATGAGAATTTATTTGAAAGGAAAGCAAGTTCTTGACTTTCATTTTTCCAGGGAAATATTTGAAAATTAGACCACTCAGTGCCTTGGATTGAAAAATCACCAGGCAAATTTAAAAGTTCATTATATTTTAACAACTTGTTATTTTTTAATGCCCAGAGTTGGCAATGTAGCATAAGTCTGCTGTCAGCTCACAGATTTTACTTAAATTAGATACTAAAGGACTTCAGCAGTCCTTAAAAAAAAAAAAAAAAAGAAAAAAAAGCCATCTGTTACCAAAGAGTTTTTTCTAAAATTACAATTCTCTGTTGCAAGTGCTGCCCAGCTGTAATTGGCTGTGAAGTAAGTAAGCCACCACCTGAGGGCAGAGGAAAAGACAGTGAACAAAAACACTCAGAAAATTATCAGATTTTACTGCATCTATTTAGTCATTTTTCCAAGAGAAAATGCTTCAAACTAATGAAATGCATTTTCCATTCACAGAAAAAAAGACATGTAAAAATATATGCATTAGAAAGTACCAATTCAATGAGCTTGTTTAAGTGTGAAGCAGGATTTTCTCTAAAGAGACCCTGTGTTAAGATTTAAGGAAGAATGTAGGAGGAGACAGCAGATGCTCCGAGAGAAGTGAAAAGGATTTAGGTGTACTTCTATTAATACAAAACCTGCACTGTATTATTACTATGAGCACAGGATGTTCAAGACACGTGGTACCAGACAAGTCAAGCAGTGACGCGGGAGCCTTCCGGCTGAAGATCCTTCCTGAAACTAGGAATAAAAGAGAATGTGTCAAACAGAAGACCATTAAATGTGAAGCTAAAAAAAAAAATAGTAATGAAAAGGAAGTGTGTGAAAATGAGGCCTTGTTTCCTGGTAACCCTGTGGAAAAGTCAAATATAGTGATAGAGATTATGCCTTAAATTATGCATGAATGAATGTCACAAGCATGAACAACCCAGCTTCTGAAGTTCAGGCAGCACTGACAGCAGCAGACTTGCCATGCAAGTAGTGTAACCTTCCAACCACTCTGTCAAATATGTGAAAAGTAGGAATATAGATATTTGCTGTCTGGCACAGACACATGAACTCCATTTCTGATGAAATCACAGTTCACAGGTTATAGAGTCCCATAGACAAGATATTTATCATTCATGGCTGCAGCAGTTCTGTTCACAGAGAGATAATTATCCCACTACAATTCAGCAAAAATATCTAAAACCCTGCAATTTTTTCAGAACTATATACTTTGTATATTTTTGGTGCCTGTGTTATAGATACAATGAACAGAGGTGGTGCCCATTATTTTTTAACAGCCAGCAATGTTCCGCCATGAGAGTTAGCTGGAGCTGGCTCAGCAGAACCGTAGGAAGACTGTAGGAAGTATAGGGACTATTCCTTGGATGAAGAAGAGTGCCAGCAGGGTCATCCAGTGTTTGAGGGGGACAGCAGCCTGTGTGGGGTCTGGATCACACCAAGGGGCTGCCTGAATGTCAGCCTCAAGGCGAGCACGTGAGGACTGGCTGCACATCTTCCTCAAGATTTCACATAGCAGGCCACCTGTTCTGTCCTGGCAAAAAGCCTTACACGTGGCTCTTCCAATTTCTCCACAGGAAAACAGACAAGAAAATACTGCAGTGATCCTAAAAATGAAGCTTCAAATAATGTTTTTGCTCAGTCCAGACCAGTAGGGCTGCAACTGTCAGTGCAGGACTGCAGGGTTCCATGGTAATACAATTGTCACTGGATCATGTCTGGATTGTTGGCTTTAGCAGGCAGTTAAAGGAAGGGCTGGAGGAGGACACCTTTTTATATTAGCTTATTTTAAATATCAATCAATCTTAGGGGTTTTAATTAAAATAGAAACTTGCTTGAGAAAGAAAAAAATTTTTAGAGCTGACCTATGGAAAGGATTAGTGTATTTGGCGCTGTCCCAAATTTGTCCTTACCTGAAATGAATTAGTTTTTAAATTCTCGGCCTTTCCAAGGTAGGCATGCCAGCTGCACAAATAGATCTAACAATTCTGTACTGCAGGCAAATTGTCCCCATGTCACCCCTTACCTTACTGCTTCTCCAGCCTGCTTAATTGCCATATCATGCAAGAGCTGCTATCTGGGTACACCTCATGTATTTTCATTTTCTTTTTACCACTACAATAAGAGTTTATGAAGATGACTACAGGTTGTAATATAACTTACCAAATTGTGTACCAAAACAATTAAAATAGCAACTGTTTTCAATAATAATTATTAAGGACCCACTAGAAGTACCAGTTTTAGTACTTGATGCTTTGATATTTTTCCAAATATTAAAACAGTATTAAAAATAAATCAACTGGACTTTATATTCAAATGTGGTGGTATTTGTCTGCAGGGTTTGCTGCTGTTTCTGTTCAGTTAGGGTGGTCAAAACTTTGTGAAAATAGGAGGGGAATGAGGACAGATTGATAACCACCTACAGATCAACACCTTACAGCATAACATTGTCCTCACGTCTGTGAACAGCAGCTTGGTGGAGAATATAATATTAGCGCCCTGCATGGCTTCCTTCTCAATGAGAAAGAAAAGATAAACAGCTCCAAGTGGAGCTCTTGGCAAGGACTGGAAAAGCCTGTAGAGGAAAGTGAGAGTTACAGGAAAAACTAAATAATGGGAAACCTTGTGTCTGTAGCATGTGAAGGGAGATACGGTGTATGCAGCAAAGGAACGGAGATAACCACAGAGAGCATCCTGCACTCCTGAGGGCAGAAAAAATGGTATGGACAGAAGCAAGTGAAGTGACACACAGAGCACTGCCATGTACAGGAAGGAGAAGAGATGTGCTGTCATGGGGGTGGGCAGGATGAAAGCCCTGGTAATTCCACAGCGAGCTCTCAGCCTCCATGTTTCCCCTGGTTTATATTCTAACAAACACACCAGGGAAGGATCCCTGCTCTACCTAGGGCCAAGCACAACTTGTTTCAAGGAGAGGTCATTAGTGCCACCTCAGAGATCTCAACTTGTCTCCCTGGAAGATTCACGTTACGTGGCTCCCAAGCCCGTCTGCTGAAAGATAACATGATAATGAAAACTGAGCTGCATTAAAACAGCAGTGTTATAAAACTGAGGCATCTTACAGAGTGAACTGCCAGGTTAGAGAAACAAGAAACCAGCTCCCTCATGCACCGACAAACACATGGGCAGTCAATTTGATGAAAACAAACTCACATTAAGCATTTGAAATCATGTTGTGAGTTCCTCTGCCCTTCTGCCATCTGTACTGCTTTACAAGCAGTAACCTGGTCATTATGGGGAAAATTCATTTCTAGACTCACTCCAGTGAGCTCTTGACTGTCACAAGCTCAGTGTGTACATGCTTAAAAATAAAGTTACAAAAATACAAAGCTGTTAACAAAACAGAAACTTCAGGAAAGAGACCTCTCAGAGCATCTGCACAAAGAAGTCTGCAAAAAAGGGCTCAGAGTAGTAGTACTAATGATTTATTAATTTCCTATTAGTAGGATGACTGGTTACCATTTCCTTCTACAAAAGCATGCTCATTCAGAAAAGGCTCATAGTTAAACTCACCCTTGCTAGGAAAAACAGTTATCACCTGAGGTCTGAGTCAGAGGATGGATCTCATGTGGACAGGGCTCCTGGGCACAGCACTCCTCCAGTGTGAGACTCAGAGCACCATGTGATAGCAGAACAGGCCACCTCTCCCCATGCCACCTCACCCTTGTCCCAGCCTGCACCCGCATCAGAAAAACAACTTTTGGAAGATAACTCCTCAGATTTAGTGCCAAAATCACTTGGCAATAGATCAGCTCCACATAAGGAGCAAAGTTATAGATTTAAAAGGAAATAAAGGAGCCTCTTCTTGTTTTTTTTGCCACGTTTTAATTAGTGGGAACCAATCTTCCTTCAGCTCCCCGAGCAGTATCTGGCAGGGATGCAGGACTGAAGCATTTAATGTGACCATTCTGCTTCTTCATCACCAGGCTGCTTCCCAGTTGCCTCTCTCATGCATCACTAATGCTGACAGGTGACAATTCTGAAGCAAGAGGACATCAGGAATGCAAAATACAAATAATTTCTTTCTGCAACACCGATTTACTGATTCAGTATTGGGAAAAAGCTTGGAACTTGCTTAACCCTATCCATCCAGTTTGAATTAATGTCCCCTGCCCTGACAGCTGCAAATATCTCATGGTACTTTATTAACAGACTATTGCCATTATCAGTCTTTGCAAACCTTTACATCAAAACTCTTTGTTTTCCACAAGAGATTATCTGATTTAAACAGGGATTGACTCAGGGAAATTCAATGTCAGGTGTTATACAGATCAGACTGTTTGAGTTCAGTTATTTATTTCCTCTGGATTTGCAAGTTATTTTTTCTTTGCAAATTGAAATTACCAAACTGTATCAGTGAAAATTCTACAAGTGTTCATACTATTAATAGAAGCACAATAAAACAGAAGGCAGGAAACAGGAGAACTGTGGGTGGCTACTACACTTTCAAATAGCAGGAGCATCTTGAACCCAACAAAATCAGCGGATGAATGTTCCTGTTCTGTGGGAGCAGGATGGAATCATGGAGAAGAGTTTGAGTTTGATCATCTTCAGCCCTGACCCATTTTTATTTTGATTCCTGCTTTTTTTTTTTTTNTTTTTTTTTTTTTTTTTTTTGGACATTCTATTATTATGCACAAATCTATTTTGTATCACATGAAAAACATCCAAATTGGAGATGCAGTCTGTCTGCAGTCCTGGTTGGGAATTAATTTCACAGGTTATGTTTAGACTCTTGATTTTTGAACTCCTGTTTCTGGTAGTTCTGCTGTATGCTGTTCTGGCAGCTCTCATCTCACTTCAGATTTACATCTACGAGATGGCACAATATAAGCAAAGCATCCTAAATGTAATTTATTCAGAATTCTTACAATTCCATCACTTCTTTTTGGTGCTTTGTCATAAAAAAAAAAAAAAAAAGTTGAAAGATTTTAGTCATACAGTGACATTACAGGGACCCTAAAAAAACATGCAGTTCTTGCTTCATTTCTCACTGCTGTACAAGCTCTTCTAAAACTAGTACAAGGAATCTGCCTGTCTACAGACATGCAAAAAAGCAAGCAAAGAGGAAATTAATCATCTTCTGCTACTAAAATAAAGGTGGCTTCTCAGCCCAATTACAGGACAATGAGTTACTCATGAACTGTCTCTGATTTACGTATGCTGGATGCCAACAAGTGGTAAACTTAGCACTGGGGAAAAATGCCCTTTAAACACACTTTTAAAACACCCTGCATTTTACCAGGCCTATACAAAATGAGTGTATTTGAATATGTGATTTTTACCAACCTACCAGATTGATTTTATTTAGGTCAGAATGACCTCAGTATTCATAAACATTTTGTCGTATTTTTCTAAAACTTAACAATTTCACTGGTTGCCTTATTTGCAGCATTTACCTGACACTTAAATTCTCCTTTGGGGCAGCTTCTGAGGAAGGTGAACATTGCCTTCAGGCCTGTCTGTATCAGCATGATGAAACTATTCCTATGAATTGTTCCACCTCACAGTCTAAAACTGGCCTGGCAGCCTCTGTCCCTGAGGTAAGGCCTGCAGAGCACTTGGAATACCCCTGATCACGTCACCTCTGTAGAGACCAAAGCAGCTCAAGTCAGCCTCAGAGCAAGGACACACATAAATCAAATGTAGCAGTGGACTCCTCTTTCCAATCCCCAGAAGCTATTTGAACACCAGAGTTATTTCACTTATTTTTTACTGGGTGTTTGCAGCAGCCTTATAAAACAAGCTAAATCCCATGATCTTTGTCCACAGTCATTTCTTGTGCCAAGAGTGAAAATAAAGGATATTAAAAATTTTGAGAAAATGTGTTTTTTAATAAAGGAGAAAAGTGAAAATCATTACATTTGTCACAAATGTAAAATGCAAAATATTGGGATGATAAAATCTTAACAGTTTTTCTCAAAATGAGAAAATTCTACCTATAATGGATAGGCCTTTGGGGTTTTTTTCCTCACTTATAGAGATTTCTGTCAGCTCTGGAAGCAAATTTGTCACTCAGCTCAGCTGACACATAGAGAGGGGTAGTGCAGAAAGCTGGTGCTTCAACACATACCAAAGTGAAATTTCCTAGACTGCTCTTGATATTAATTCTCACAGATAACACTCTCTTAGCAAATTTTGTCTGAAGAGCTTCCAAAAGTTTGATATCAACATTTCTTTTTGCCTTGAGGACCCAGCCCCTGCCTGAGTGATGCTCCCTGCAGCCATGCCTGCCTGCAGCCCTTCCTCCTGGATTGACCTTGGATCTGATCCATGCCCTCAGCTTCTCTGGGGCTGCTGTGGTGACCAGCACCCTGCTCAGCTCACACAGCTCAGTGTCCATGTGGAAACCAGGAATGAGTGGTGCCCCTCAAACTGGGACCAGCAGTGTTTAATACCTTCATCAGTGACATAGACAGTGACATCAAGTGCAGCAGCAGCAAATTTTCAGAAGACAGCCAAGTGGTGCAGCTGCTGTGCCTGAGGGACAGGTGACATCCAGGGGGACCTGGACAGGCTTGAGGCCCATAAGAGTCACACAAAGTTCAACCAGACCAAGTGCAAGGTCCTGCACAGAGGTCAGGGCAAGCCCCAGTACCAATGCAGGCTGGGGATGAAGGCGTTGAGAGCAGCCCTTTCACGAAGGACATGGGAATTCTGATGGATGAAAGGTTGAATGTTGTCCCTCCCAGCTCAGGCTGTTCTGTGATTCAGATGCTGGGGGTCTGCATCAGCTGGGTCAGCAAAGGCTCTGCCTCTGCCAGGAGCAGCCTTGCTCCTACTGCTCCCTAAGCTTCACCAGTTTGCTCTTGACTGTACCTGGCAACTTCAAGAGCAAGACCCTTCACCTGAGAACGACTTTTCCTTCCTGATAAATGTGTCTTCCAAAGAATATTGAGAGATAGCAAATAGTACAGAAGATAAACAACTGGGCACCTGGCCTCAAGAGCACTTTGCTTTTGTGTTGTTATTGTTTTAAGTATTCTTGATATACATGACTTCATTTATTTTCCAGAAAGGCCTCAAAATTACCTTGTTAGCCTTTTCCTTATTCCAGCAACTAACAATATAGAAATGAATTATTCTAAACTCTGGATGAAAGCCTATGTATAGCAGAGGGTCATTGGATAGTCTAGAAAAGCTAGGTAGAGCCAAAGTTGTTTCAGTTTCAAAAATTCTGAGGTATTATCTTGAAAAAAGACAAAATCTTGCCATTTCCACTGTTTCTAGAATGGAAAATGTTCAGAACCCCTATGGGAGCTAAAAAGCTTGGTTGAGGGCTGTGTGGGAGTATATGCTTTATGCATTGTCAGGGAGAGAGAGAGGAAAAGAACTACAATAAATACAGCATTTTTTGGTGTTCAGATGAGTTCTGTGTGAAGTCTGCACTACAGCAACTTTATAATTCCCGATGGCTTTCTCCTCAAAAATAAGAAATTTAACAAAAGGGAGGAGGACAGAGGAATTTGTAGAGTTTTCAGTAATAACACCTTTTGTAGCCTCCTACGAAACAACTTCAGACTTTCATTTTTTAATTATTCTACAGCCTACCCTGTTGAGATTGGCAGAAAAACAAGTAGAATTGTGTATTTTACTAGGGAGAAGATGAAGACCCTGTCCTAAACCACCTCCCCCACCCCCCAGCTTGAGTTAACATGAATGGCTCCACCAAGGAGTGTGGATGGAGAAATTGGCACCAGGAACAAGCAGGCTGAAGAGAGGGGACATGTGTGCCAAGCAGCAGCATCCAAGTGTCTGCCAAGAACTGATAAGCTCCAGAGACTTCACAGTCCTGCTGAATCCACAAAAACTGATAAACTGAGCACAGACACTCTGCCAAATCTGTCCAAACTCACTGGCATCAGCCATGGGTGTTGTACAATGCAGGCTACATCCATGAAGGCTGCTATATGCAAAACTACAAGATTGTCTATCTATCTATCTGTGGTTGTGAATATATAAACACACACATATAAATGATGAAACAAAATGATCTGGAGGGACTTCTTGAACATCCTGACACATCAACATACACCTCTGCTTTTAAGTAACTAACTGGGGTTGGTGTCCCAACTCCTGCTCCACCCATCAGTGCAGGTGCTAGTGAACCACACAAAGAAATAAATGAATGCAGTGTGTAATGAGTCCCTTGCTATTAACAATGGCATAACAAAAGGTATCTAATAAAGGCTGTGATCTGTGTTTTCCCCAGCCTGATCCCAGAGAAAAGGGGATATACACCAACCCATTACTGCAAATTTAAATTTCTACATTTTTGTGGATATCACCTTAGCAAGGCTGTCTGATGTTGGATCAGACCTTCTACATTACAGGCTTATGTATGTTTCCAGTGTGGCATTTTTCAAGGGGCTGTCACCATAAACGGAGGCATGCCCAGACACAGACACAGACACAGGGACACTCCAGACTTGGAGAACTGGTATCATGGAATGGGACAAATTAAGAAGTTGCCAGGCCCCGTTGTCTGTAAAGTCTAAGGATCACAGTCTCTTCTTGAGTCAGTCACAATGTTGCCAAATCAGTAACCTGCTCCTCTTCTAGCAGAGTCACCAGGACTGACTCATGCTCCTCCCATCCTGAAGAAACCCCAGGGCTACCAAACTCGACCCCAACAGTAAGATTACTTCCATGCCACTCATACCACCCCGGCTCAGGAGGCCACCAAATTCAGATGACCCTTCATGTTTTCCTGTCATCTCCATTCCTCATATGAAGAGACAAGGGTCATCTCCAGAGAGATTCCATCAGGAGTCTGATTAAAACAGTCTTTATCTTTAAAACTGGGCCTGCTCTCAGCATTTGCCCAAGTTTTCCCCCTTCCTGCCTCATCCCATCTCCCCGCTTCTACCTGCCAGATGGATGATAATTGTAATTTTCCATAAAAAATTAAATTGTGTTGCCTATATACAGAAAAAAAAAAAAAAAAAAAAAAAAAGACAAAAATGAGCCACCCAAACGCTTGTGCAGATACTGGTCCTGGTGAGTGTTTCTGATAGGAACCTGAGGGGGTTATCCTGCAGCATGTTCTACTTCCAAGCACTTCACAGGCTGCATGCAGTAGAATCCTCTGCATTTTTCTCAGGAAAATAAATGTCCTTGCTTTTGTACTTCAGTTGCAGGCAAAGACCACATCAGATTATTTCTGAATGCAACACATGACAAGTTAAATGGAAGTTGTGCTTTGAAGTTAAAAGGAAATAGTTCTTTTAGAAGGAACAGGCTTTCAAAACCCTTCCGTATCAGCTGGACTTGCAGGACCTCTTGTGGTTAAAGCCCTAACTTGCAGTTCCACGTTTTTGATGGCAGTGGGAGCGAACCTGTGGCTTTTTCTCCTACAGTTGTGCAGAAGGGACGGAGAGACTTTGGCTTGAAATGCTAAGCAGCAATGTTAGTGGAAGCAAAAGCTGTGTTAAACTGGCAACTGGTGACAGCAAATAATTTTTCTGTGGTTTTAAGCTTATTAAAATAAGTTGTTATTTTTTGTCGGTGCTCTTTATCTCAAGCATACCAGCCAAGATCCAGGAAATGGAATTGTCTTACAGAGTCACAGAACCACAGAATACTCTGAGCTGGAAGGGACCCACAAGGATCATCAAAGTCCAGCTCCTGACCCTGCACAGGACAGTCCCAAGAGTCACACCATGGGCACCATGTGTTAGAATGCATCAGAAAATTGCTTTTAAATGACATGACCTCACCAATTAATATGAAAAAAAAACCCACAACCCAAACCGTCAGAAGAGATCCTGTTATTTTAGCTGCCACATTTTAGCTCTGCGGTGCCCCTGTCAGTGAAACCAGCTGAGAAGTGGGGCCAGCAGTTCTCCAAGCTTCTCCTCTGACCATGTACCAGCTTCTCCTCTTCCCACCACAGCACTGCAGGGGAGGAGGGAAGTTCTCTGATGTCAATGCCACAACTTCTCCTTCCCTGAGGATGTTTTTGTGGGAAGGCTCCAGCTCATGCCATCACACCATTAATCATAACACGTGCTGTGACCCCATGGCAGGCAGGAAAGTGTTCAGAGGGCAGTAGCTGTTGTCCAAAAATAGGTTATTTGACTTGGTATGTGAGAGGCCAATCCACACAGAGTTGAGGTATTTGATTTATTCACAGTTCTGCAGAGAAAGGGGTGCTGGGTGGCAAAACCACAATGCCAGCATGACAACTATCAAAACCTTTCAATATTTATATGTTTTAGTAAACGAAGACATTAATGTTCATTGGCTAAAAGTTACATAGTTTGCTTATTCATTAGTATTCTATCTTCTGCTTATTAATAATTCTCTCACTTCTTCTGCTAACTAGTCCCGTACTCAGTCTTTCTCTTCTTTTGGGTCAGTGGCTTTCTTGGGTCTTGGTGAGTCAGTGGACACCATCTCTCCCTGCCAGAATTAACTTTTACCCAGCTGGAGCTGATACAGCACTGTTGCTGAGTTGTCTTTTTAGATTTGGGATCCTGCCAAATGTCCTTGTGGCCCACAAATTCTGCATTCTTTGTGTCCACTATCAGCAGTGCATCATTCTCCCCAAGCTTCGTCAACCTCCCCCGAGCCCTAAACCTAAACAAGGTAACTCTACCCACAACTAATTTGTCTTTTTAACACCTGGACGTCACGCAGGGATTGCTTGTAAGCGGCTGTTTAAAAGGAGTTAAATCTCCTTTGCTATCGATGAGGTTTGAAGGCATGCGAAGATCGGACATCACAGAACGTCCTTTCTCATGGAAATTTGCAGTCGTTCCACGCGTTGCACCAACGGGGCCGACAGGGACGGCCGGCCCTCAGCGTTTCCCGCCAAGGCTGAGGGCGGGGCGCGGCCGGGGCGGGGTCAGGCGCGCTCTC
>WEIU01007843.1:825856-888993 GCA_013389925.1 Aegithalos caudatus | reverse complement strand
GGGCCCGGGCGGGCGGGCGGGACACTGGGACAGCTGCGGGGACGGCGGCGTGCGTCGGGTTTGCTGTTTTGGAGTAGTGTTGCACTCGTGTTTTAAGTTTGTTTTCTGTGATGTGTCATAGAAGGACGCAGTGGGTCAGGCTGGAAGGGACCACAGTGGAGCATCTTAGCCTAACCTCCCTGCTCGAGCAGGGTCATCCCAGAGCACATGGCCCAGGGTTGAATTGATAAGTTTCAATATCTCTAATGAGGGAGACTCCAGCTCTGGACAATCAGTTCCAGTGTGTAATCACACACAGAGTCAAGAAGTTCTTCCTTGTGGTCTGGTGGAACTTTCTGCCCTTTGTCTCTTGTCCTAATGCTTGGTATCACTACGGGAAGCCTGGCTCCATTCTTGGTAACCCCTCGTGTAGATATTTATACATATTGATGAAGTCCCCTCTCAGTCATCTCTTCTCCAGGCTGACCAAGCCCAGCTCCCTCNGGGCCCGGGCGGGCGGGCGGGACACTGGGACAGCTGCGGGGACGGCGGCGTGCGTCGGGTTTGCTGTTTTGGAGTAGTGTTGCACTCGTGTTTTAAGTTTGTTTTCTGTGATGTGTCATAGAAGGACGCAGTGGGTCAGGCTGGAAGGGACCACAGTGGAGCATCTTAGCCTAACCTCCCTGCTCGAGCAGGGTCATCCCAGAGCACATGGCCCAGGGTTGAATTGATAAGTTTCAATATCTCTAATGAGGGAGACTCCAGCTCTGGACAATCAGTTCCAGTGTGTAATCACACACAGAGTCAAGAAGTTCTTCCTTGTGGTCTGGTGGAACTTTCTGCCCTTTGTCTCTTGTCCTAATGCTTGGTATCACTACGGGAAGCCTGGCTCCATTCTTGGTAACCCCTCGTGTAGATATTTATACATATCGATGAAGTCCCCTCTCAGTCATCTCTTCTCCAGGCTGACCAAGCCCAGCTCCCTCAGCCTTTCCTCTTAAGAGAGATGCTCCAATCCCATCAATCATCTTTGTTGCCCTCTGCTGGGCCCGCTCCAGGAGCTCCAGCTCCATGTCTCTCTTGTGCTGAACACCATGATGGCAGGTGTCCCACATGTCAGCAGACTGAGTGTCACTGGTTGTTGGGCCACAGTCTGCAGGAGTGTCCCAGCCATCTTCTGTGGGAGTGTGGCAGTGGCTGGGGTGAAATCTATGGGAAGGAGGAGAGAGCAAGTAAAGCTGCATCAGGTGCTTTGCAGTGCAGATGGAGTTTTTTATTTATTCATTTTTTGTAGCCTGAGGGTTTTTTAAGTCTTACTCTTTTCCTTAGGTGCCTGGTTAAAAATTAGTTTCTACAGGAAAAGGGCATGTAGTGACAGGACGAGGGGGAATGGCTTCAAATGGAAAGAGAGTAGGTCTAATTGGATATTAGGAAGAAATTCTTCACTGTGAGCTTGGTGAGACACTGGCACAGGTTGCCCAGAAGAGCTGTGGATGCTCCATCCCTGGAGGTGTTTGTTCAGGGTCAGGTTGGATGGGGCTTTGAGCAATCTGGTCTAGAGGGCAGTGTCCCTGTGCATGGCAGGAGGTTGGGATTAGGTGATCTTTAGAGTCCCTTTGAACCCAAACCATTCTATGATAAATCTCTGACTCTGTGGAGATCTGGCAGAACTTGGAGGAGCAAACCAAAAAAGTTCAGGAGAAGTGTTGATGGTGGTATGAAAGAACTGTATAATCCAGATTGCACCCCCTAGGAGGCTTCCATAAGCAGGCAAAATGGTCAGCAGCAATGTGCAGTAGGATTTATGAAGAGAGCTGTTCCAAGTGTCTGTGTTCCTTAAATTTGACACCTTTGTTGTCTCTGCAGTGTCTCCTGTGATTATTCTCCTGGGGACTTGGTGTGGGCCAAGATGGAAGGTTATCCCTGGTGGCCGTGTCTCATATACAACCACCCCACTGAAAGAACAATAGTCAGAGGAAAAGGAAAATCCTCTCGTATCCACGTGCAGTTCTTTGATGACAGCCCTACAAGGGGTTGGATCAGTGTTAAATACCTGAAGCCATATAAAGGTAAGAGATAGAAACAAAACTGTTTGAAATGGAAATAGCCACTTGTTTTGGAATTACAGGCTTGGAATATAGGATATATTATTCTCGACAGAGCAGCAAAACCAAGAGTAGAATTGAGCATGTTTTGTGCTTTGTAAGTGACAAGTTTTTGAGGGTTACAGGTACATTTGTGTACAGATGTAAAAAAAAATATACTTCTTGAAACATAGAACACTAAGTCCTTTAGTTTATTAGATTAGAACTACTAATTAAGCAAACTCAAAGCTTGCTAATATTTTAGAGATATTTCCTTTATTTTTCCCATCAGTTTAAAAATTACGTAAAAGATAAATCCTGTATTTCCTTTCTAGCCTTGAAATCCTTAAAATATTAGGAGTGTCAAACCCAGTTTTTAAGCAGGTATTTAGGAACTGCAGTATGTCCAGAATTAAAAGGCTAGGCCCAGGATATCGGGTAAATAAAATTAATGTGCTCCAGTCTTTCGTCTCAGCAGTGCAACAGTTTTATAAATAGAATATATAACTTGAGAATTGAGTGTTGGTGAGGGGCAGTGCTTGTAGTTACAGATCAGAGTTGGTGTTTGTGATACTGAAGAAATGACTTGTGAACTAACTAGTGAAAATTAAATGTAATCAAGAGTTAACATTTTGCATAATAAATCTCACCTTTTTAATAACCATAATCCGTTTTCCTCCTTTTTTCATAATTTTACTGTTGCTGAAAACTAAATAATTGGCTGTAAACTGTCATGTTTAAGTCATATTGCTGTAAACCGTCTTGTCAGTCAATCAAATACTTCATATGTAATACAGTATTTCTGATGCCCTGTAGGATTTGCTTGTGTCACAGAAAAAAACTGAATTTAAACAGTTTCTTCCTTTTTACAAGTTTAGAGTTCCATCTCATGTGATCTTTTTTGTCTCCTCTATACTTCAGTGTACTGCACTTTAGCCATAGTTTTAAATTAAAACAGTAGTGTTATTGCCATGAGTGTTTAGCATAATGTATGCAAATAAATCGGTCCATGGTTATGTGTGTCTTTCACAAAAGTGTTTGAAAACAATCAAAATATTTTAAGAGCTTGCAGTTGCACTTAGAAGCAAATACAGGTAAGGGGAATTAATCTGTTTACCAGAAGAAAATCACCTCCAAGTAGTTTAAGCACAGATTCACAGATTTATCACAGGAAAAGTGTTGAATGCAGAACAGAGTAAAAATACTTAAAATACCTGGTTTGCTTTAAATTCAAACAAAAAGCATATTTATATACAAAGTAAGAGTGTTGGAGTCTTTGGGTAAGAAAATTGAGACATTTCTTGGGTTGTGTTACTTTTTGTACCTGAGTAAATGCAGACAGCACAGGGCCAGACCTGTGACAGGTGGGCATGGAGGAGTGGAGGTGCATAGCAGCTGGTTAAGTGAATATGCAGGTGTTGCACACTTGAGTGTGCAGCTCAATTACATGAGAAGATTTTTCTCCTGACGTTGTTCAGTTGCATTTAATATTAATGCAAAATATTTTTAGACTGCCTCATTGCATTTGGAAAACTAAAAGGGAGATCTGCATTGTTAAAATGTTGCCTTTGTGCTGTAGAAGCAGCTACCCTGCTTCTGCAAACTGGCCGTTGACTGTGAATAAGTTTTGAGTTGTTCCTGGGGTATTTGGCCTCCTCCAAGTCCGCTGCCTCTGTCTGCCACTGGTTTAGAGCTGAAGCTTCAGTCGGTGGTGGTGGATGATGGGATTCACAGGAGTGGGAAAAAGGACCTGAAATCAGTCTGTAGATTGGTGGGGTGGTGTTTTTGTGCAGGTGGTGGCAGGAGGAGCTGTGGTGCGTGGGGGCTGTGCAGGAGGGTGAGGGAATGGAGCAGTTATTAATAGCAGGCTTTGTTCCCAGCCCTGCAGTGTCAGGCTGAGTGGCCAGCGTGATTGGCCATCAGCTAATCTGGATAATGGGCTGGGAGCCTGGCTGCACTTAGAGCAGCAGTTTGGAGACCAGCAGAGCTTTGAGGTCTGTGGCATGGGTGGCTTGTGCCTAGAAAGTGAAGATAACTCTGGTTGAAGTTACCTGTCATTGCCAAAACAGCCCTGTGGTCTCTCCAGGCCTGTCTGCTGCACTGCCAGTGTGAAGCATCAAATTCAGCACTAACTACAGTCAGGGTGAGGATGTTCAGAGCTCAGCTTAGGAGTGCTCACATGTGCTAATGACTTACAGAAATAGAAGCAGTTCTTCCAGTGTTCATGTAGGTTGGCATTTCATTCGTGAGTGTGTATACCTTCCCCTGGGGTAGTTTATCAGGCTGAATAGGTCGCTGTGTTTAAGATGTGGTGGGAATGAGTGGTAGCAGCTCAGAAGTTTAGTTATCTGAATATGAACGTTAGTTGTCTGAATACATTTAAATGTGAACTATGAACACTGGCTAAATGCTAGACTGGCATCAGTTCCTAACAAATCTGTGGTTTTTACAGGTTCATCAGATGGGGAGACGATGAAGGGAGGTATGTTTTACAGCACAAAGCCTGAAATTAAAAGAGCAATGGTGCTGGCAGACAGTGCCATGAGCAAAGACAAAACCAAGAGGCTTGAACTGGCAGTATGCAATGAACCTTCAGACACAGAAGAGGAAGAAAATGAGGTAAAATATTTCTTAATTGCTGTCATTTGCAGAAATATTGCTAGAACTTAGATGCTGTGACTTGAACTAAGCATGGAATATCCTCCAATTCTCTGGTACAGTAATCACAGCTTATCTCCTCATTAATCTTGCACACATATGTATCCATATGTCTCTTTTTTTTTTTTTTGTACTGCTTCTGTGTTGTCAGGTCATATGCTGGTCTCTTATCTTTTCTAGTTGGAAAGACAAGTCTCTTTGGTGTTCTGTATGGTAAGGACTGATTTCAGAATCTACTTAACTTCTCTGACACTCTCTTCCCTCATCACTCCCTGGTGACCTACTTTTTCACTCAGGAATGCTTTTTTCTGGTGCATCATTTTATCTTCTCTATTTGCTATTCATAGTTCAAGTTGCCCTAAGTTTGATCTGAAGTTTTAGTGTGTCTTAATGTATAAATTTCTATTTTTTTGACTATTCATCTAAGGCATTAAATTTTTGGAGTCCACCCTCAACTTGTGGAACACTGAAGTACCAGTTCTTGCACTGTTAACACCAGTCTTGGTGGAGTAACTAAAAAGTGATGTTTTATTGTATTGTATTCATGTTTTGTTGATTCACCTTATTATTTCAGTAGCACCATATGCCTTGGAATAGATTTCTTTGGAGAGGAATGGTATGATGAAAGTGTCAGTGGGATGCTGGTTTCCCTTAGCTCCTCAGCTCAGTCCCCAGTGTGACAGTAGCCTGAGGGACAGGTGCCACTCCAGGCATTGTGTTACATGCAGTGGCACTTTGTACTCACTGCAGTCCCTCCACTGCTGGTTTTCCATTAAAGTTTGAGGATGAAAAGGCAAATAATGGAGTTGCTTTTCTTTTTCCTGCACATGCCATATTCTTTTTTTGTGTAGTTTAAATGCTTTGTTCATCAGCATCACATATGCACAGTAATGAATGAGCCTAAGGAACACAAATAAGAGTAATTATGCCACTGGCCAGTAGCAGTTATCCAGAAAAAAACTGAATTCTGTTAAGCACAGATTAATTGGCTGTGGCTCTGCTGTGGCTTGAAGCATCATAGGTACTATGTTACTGCACATTTTTGCACTTCTTTATGCAGCAGTATCTTTGAAGCCAGAATTATCTACAGACAAGATAATTTATTTTTCCAGGAGATGAGTGAAGATGCATCAGGCAACAGTGAAGACGGCGATAGTGAGGAGGATGTGAAAAGCAAAAAGCGAGTGATGAGTAGGGAAAGAGCTGTAAAAGCCAAGAGAAGGAGAGTGTTGGATTCCGACAGCGACCACGATGGCTCTGATGTGGAGTTCAAGCCTGACAGGAAAGAAGCAGCAAGCAGTGAAGAAGCCAGCAGTGGGGTGGATGAAAATGAGTCTTCTGATACAGGGGCAGAGAGTGTTGCAGAGAGCCCCATGAAAGTCCCTTCTAAACGAAAGAGAAGTGAGGTGAAAAAGCCTGCTAAAAGGAGTAGCTTGGGAAATGGACGTTCTGAAACACCCAAAAGAGCAACAACAGTCTCTTCAGAAGCCAAGTCTAAGCTGACATCGTTTGCAGCACCTGAAAGTTTTGAGTCTCAAGCAAATTCTCAAGCTAGCAGTGGAGGCACCGGTGGCATCTCAGTGTGGGAACACGAAAAGCTCGACTGGCTGCAAGAAGGGAAGAGGAGAGACGCGCACAGGAGGCGTCAGGGTGACCCCAATTACGACCCCTGCACTCTGTATGTGCCCGAGGATTATCTCAACAAGTGCACGCCAGGCGTGCGGAGGTGGTGGCAGCTCAAAAGCCAGAACTTTGATGCTGTGATTTGCTACAAGGTTGGAAAGTTCTATGAGTTGTATCACATGGATGCAGTCACTGGCGTGAATGAGTTGGGCCTGATCTTTATGAAGGGCACCTGGGCCCACTCAGGTTTTCCAGAAATCGCGTTTGGCCGATTCTCCGATGTCCTGGTGCAGAAGGGCTACAAGGTGGCGCGCGTGGAGCAGACGGAGACGCCTGAAATGATGGAAGCGCGCTGCAGGTCCGGGGGCCACTCTGCCAGGTTTGACAAGGTGATGCGCCGGGAGATCTGCAGGATCATCACCAAGGGAACCCAGACCTACAGCGTCATGGACTGCGACCCCTCCGAGAACCACAGCAAGTTCCTGCTGTGTGTGAAGGAGAAGGGCGACTCGGCCGGGACGCGCGTGTACGGGGTCTGCTTTGTCGACACCTCCGTGGGGAAGTTCCACGTTGGCCAGTTCCCAGATGACCGCCACTGCTCCAGGTTTAGGACTTTGGTAGCTCATTACACCCCTGTGCAGGTGCTGTTTGAGAAGGGGAACCTGTCTGTGGACACACAGAAGATACTGAAGGGCTCACTTGTTTCTTGCATTCAGGAAGGGCTGAACTCGGGTTCCCAGTTCTGGAATGCATCTAAAACACTAAAAGTCCTTCTTGAGGAAGGATATTTCAAGGAGAAGCAGAATTCTGAAAATGGATGTTCTCTGCCCTCTGTAATCAAATCTCTGACTTCAGAGAGTGACTCTCTGGGATTAACTCCTGGTGAAAACAGTGAATTAGCTTTGTCGGCTCTTGGGGGATGTGTCTTCTATCTCCAAAAATGTCTGATTGATCAAGAGCTGTTATCACAGGCAAACTTTGAGGAATATATCCCTGTGGATATTGCTACTGTAAAAAGCATGGGTTCAAGTAGTTTGTTTGCCAGAACTGGCCAGCGGATGGTGCTGGACGGAGTCACCCTGATGAACTTGGAAGTCCTGCAGAATGGAACCAATGGAACCACAGAAGGTACTTTGTTGGAAAGGATTGATTCTTGTTGTACACCATTCGGGAAGCGACTCCTGAAACAGTGGCTCTGCGCTCCGCTTTGTAATCCTAAATCCATCAATGATCGTTTGGATGCTGTTGAGGACCTCCTGAGAGTGCCAGATAAAATGTCTGAGGTCAGTGAGTACCTCAAGAAACTGCCTGACCTTGAAAGACTGCTCAGCAAAATTCACAGCATCGGGTCACCACTCAAAAGCCAGAACCATCCTGACAGCAGGGCAGTCTTCTATGAAGAACTCAAATATAGCAAAAAAAAAATCGCTGACTTTCTGTCTGCCCTGGAGGGATTCAAATTAATGAATGAAATCATCGAATTCATGGAGGAGATTGCCGGTGACTTCAAATCCACAGTCCTGAAGCAGTTGGTCACCTGCAAAGCTAAAAATCCCGACGGCCGCTTCCCAGACCTGAGTGAAGAGCTCACGAGGTGGGACACTGCCTTCGATCACAACCAGGCTCGGAAGACAGGAGTGATTACCCCAAAGGCAGGTTTTGACACCGATTATGACGAAGCGCTAGAGGATATCAGAACTATCCAGGAAGATCTTCGGAAGTACCTGGATAAGCAGCGCAAGCTGCTTGGGGTGAAATCGGTGCAGTACTGGGGGACAGGCAAGAACCGGTACCAGCTGGAGATCCCGGAGAGTGCCGTGTCTCGTAACCTGCCCGAGGAGTACGAGCTGAGGTCGAGCAGGAAGGGCTACAAGCGCTACTGGACCAAGGAGATCGAGAAGATGCTGGCTGCCATGGTGAGCGCCGAGGAGCGCCGCGACGCCGCCCTCAAGGACTGCATGAGGCGCCTCTTCTACAACTTCGACAAGAACAGCAAGGACTGGCAGACAGCTGTGGAGTGCATTGCTGTGCTGGGTAAGAGCTCCGCCTCCTGACACAGGAAAACTACCCCTGTGCTGATGAAATCTGATCTGGGGAAGCTTGCTGCCAGCTCTCAACTTGTTTGAATGTTCTCGATTGTGGTAATGGCATTGATAATAAGCAGGGATTCCCTGTTTCCTTCCTGTCGATAAATAGCAGGACAGTTGCTGGGCCTTGGATGTTTGCAAGCTCTTTCTCCATTCCTGTTGTGTGGTTGTAGATGTGCAGCCAAGTGTTTCTTCCAGTTCACTGTAGCCTGGTGGGCCTCACTGCTTCCAGTCTTGTGTGTGGATTAGTAGTTTCTTATTAAATGGAGGTATAAAAATCTGGCAAGTTTCCTTCCATCTGAGCAGGATGCTTTCTGGGCATCCTTTAAAAATAAAAGTGCTCAATGTCAAGCCTTGAAGAAGGTAGTCTACTAAGAAGGCTTCCCCAAACCTACCTTAAATTTCTGGGATAGAACAATCTCCTGTATTCCCTTCTCAGAACTGGCATAATTCCGTCCCATGGACTTTCTGCAAAGATGAGGCACTCTGGGATCTCTTTGTTCCAGGAAAAAATGAAAGTACTCTCTGAATGCCATTAGAGCAGAAAAGGGAGGGCAGGCAGGCAGGGAGTGTTGGCTGGGAATGGATTTGCTGGGAGAGCTGGGAAGCAGTCGCATCAGCTACACCAGAGCCCAGGGAAAGTGCTGAATTGGTTCCCAGCAGAGAGGAATTCAGTGTCCGGGCTCAGCTGTAATGTGTGTACATAGAGCTTCTAAAATCATAACAGTCTCATTGTGTAGGTGATCAGCTTTTAGAACCTCAGGGCTCAGCTAACTGAAGGGTCTTGTGCTGCTGTTTCCTGCCTGACCAACAGTTTTAATATTCATACTGTTTTCCTCTGGCAACTTTCAGGCAGAATTAGGATTCTTCACAAAGTAATTCACTGTCACAGAAGCTGATTTCCTCCTTGTTTTAAATGAAAAAACTGCAAGAAAATAGTATTTTATACATGTACTTTTGAAATGAAATTGTGTGGATTTTAAAGACTTTTAAACTAAAAAAACTTCAGGGGAGCATTTTTAGCTGTAGAAATCTGGAAGGAATGACGAAGACACTAAATATTACCACCTTTTACTTGTTCTGGAGTCCTTCTTGGGTGTTTCCCTTATGAGGAAAATGAAATATGATAGAAAATTGTTTCTACAAAATTGCTGTTCAATGAGTAAATGAATTTCAGTGTATGAAGAAATTTGAAAGTGTGACTAACTGGGATTTCTCTTTAACTTTCTAGATGTCTTGATGTCCCTTGCTCACTACAGTCAAGGTGGTGATGGACCCCTGTGCCGACCTGTAATCCTGCTGCCTATGGATAATGCTGCTCCCTTCCTGGAACTTCGAAATTCCCGCCATCCGTGCATCACAAAAACTTTCTTTGGGGATGATTTTATTCCCAATGACATCGTGATAGGCATCAAGGATGAAGGCAGCAGCAGTGAGGCCTCCTGTGTGTTGGTAACTGGCCCAAACATGGGTGGCAAATCTACGCTCATGAGACAGGTGATTGTCACATGCTCCAGGGTACCTCTGGGGTTTGGGTGAGGGAATTACAGGGCCTGGCTGTCATGGGTGTCACAGGAGGTGACAATAGCAATTGCACAGGCTGGTAGAAAATGCCCTTGTTCAGACACATTTTCTGCCTTAGGGAAGGGTAAGTTTTATTGGTCCTAGGAGAGGTGGTTGGGAAAAATGCAGTTTATCTTTTTCAAGTTACTCAAGATTTGGCATCAGCTGGCAAAAGATGCTTCTGCAGGTTGAACAAGATAAAACTAGAGATCAGCAGGGAGGTTGCTCTATAAACACTGCTTGCTGTGGTAATTTGTGTTTTGAAGGCTTTCAGAGTAGTTCAGTCCTGCCAGAGATGATGCTGCTGCAGCCTGGAGCTGCTAAAGCAGCAGGAAGCTTTATGTACTCCAGCCCTTGTTTTAGGGGAAACAGAGCTCTGTGCCCTCACTGTGTGTGTGTGTAAGTGAAGCTGCAAGCACTAGTGCAAATGCCAGTGTCCCTGTTTGCTGTGCAGGCTGGCCTCCTGGTGATCATGGCCCAGCTGGGGTGCTACGTGCCCGCGGAGGCCTGCAGGCTCACGCCCATCGACCGCGTCTTCACACGGCTCGGCGCCTCCGACAGGATCATGGCCGGTGAGTGTCTGACACAGCTGCACACAGGGCTGTCGCCAGCAGCTTCCTGCTCTTGCTTCCAGTGGCAGGTTGGAAAGGGGACAGTATTTTGCAGGAAGAGCAGGGCACTCTTTTCTCTTGTTCAGACTGGAGACAGGATTGTACTTAGGCTTTTCTTTCATGTGTGCGTCCGTTTGATTTTTGACGGACTGGATCACTTCCTAATGAATTTTAATATTAAAATCCTAACTCACAGCTGAATGCAAGTCTGAGGAATATATTTTTGTAGAATTGATTCTATTCTACTCTCATTGCTATCTTTTCTAAGTGCTCTGAAATAGCACAGTGGTGTTGGGGCAGCTGTTGCACAGTTGTTTTCGTACCTACATGCAAGGACTATAGAAGTCCCTTGTTTCAATCAGAATGCCTTATGTGTGAAATGTGATTTCTTCTGACGAGGAAGAGGTGGATGTCCTTGGAAGCAGTAGTTGACAGTTCTTGGAGTATTTTTGTTCATTTAATGGAGAGGAAGAAACAAGTGGAGGATGACACGACCAGTGGAATGGTAAAGTGTGCCAGTGGTGATGGGCAAAGTGCCACTGGGCTAGAAAAATAAAGTGATTGTTGTGGTAAGAATAGTATCACTGCTCATTTAAGGAAGGCACAGATTTTCTGTGATCTCTCTGCTGAAAAATGTGGGTCAGTGAATATGAAAGGAGTTAAGCCTACTGAACTTGTTGCACAGAAGGAATTTGGAAATAAATCACTCTGAGTTCTTAATTTAAAAAAGTATTTACACTTCCCCAAATCAAGGCTTTTTTTTTCCCAGCTACAGAATGTTATTAAGGCTTTCTTTGCCCAGCTTGTCTCCATTTTGTTAATTTCAGTACAAGAAAGAATCAAGTGTGGAAGAATACTGAAGGTGCTTATGGTGGAGATGAGAAGGGCCCTTCCTTCATGAGAGATGGTCTAGCAAAGCATAGCATTTTCAATTTTTTTCCAGTTAACTGAGAGCTGTACTTCTGATTTGACATTCCACATTCTGAGGGTGAACACTGCACAGAATGAGCTTTGCAATCTGTTCTTCATGCATTTGTTTGCACACTGTGTAGATAGGAAAGCACAGCAAAAGTGTTCCACAGCAGTCACTTTGTAGTGGATGTCAGCAGGATTTTCATGGAGTTAATTTTTTCAGTAATATGATTTTAGGGCTTTATTTCTGAAAAGAATAAGTGGCTATTCTTAAATACTGTTTAAAACATATTAAATCCTGGTAATTTCTTTAAATAAATGCAGAAAATCAGGATTGGTGGACACTGCTTAATAATTCATATTGGAAAGCTTACATTATAGAAAAGCAGTGCTCATGCAGCATGAGTACAGGAAATAAATGCTTGCCTTTAATGGAATAAATTGCAGTAAATGCTGCTACTTGTGATTATTTGTAATGATCCCCACAAACAATAAGTAAATCCTGACTTTGTAAGTGTGGCTTTATCATGTGGAAGGGTGTGAATAATTCTGTGCTTCTGCTTGTAATCTGCTAAAACCAATTTCAGGTGTAAATTTCAGGCCTTGTATTATCTGGGTTGCTGAAACTCCCATGAGATGCTTGAGCCTTAGCAGCAGAATATTGATTTTGTCATACTTCATTCAAGGAGAGCATGTACAAATAAAGCCTTTGTTATCCAAATAGTTCCCTCATGACATCACAGCCCAACCAGTAATTCCAGTCTCTCAGATTTTCTGCTTGTTTTTTTACTGGAAAGCCACACACCTTTGGCCGGTCCTGTGCATTTAGAGCAAGAACAGGACAAAAAAAATCCCCCATCTTGTAGCCCTTGTGCCCTCTTTTTGTCCAGCTGTTACTTTTGACTGGTGCTAGTAAAAGTAAGCAGGTGTCTCAGCCTGAAAACTTAATTGTGTTTGTGCTTCTGCCTGTACTCTAAAGGAACCAAAACTTGTTTTTTTCTGGTGAATGGGAACCTGCTGTTTTCACACTGGGAAACTGTGTCATGTTCACCTTCAGTTTGCTACTGAGTTTCACTTTAGCTTAACCAAGATTCTAGTGCAGATTAAATGGGGTTTCACTTGTGGTTCTCAGATCTTTGACTACTTCATGGCCCTTTTTTTTTTTGTCATTTCCTTTAAAGGTGAAAGTACCTTCTTTGTTGAATTGAGTGAGACTTCCAGCATTCTGCAGCATGCAACAGAGCACTCCCTTGTTCTCGTGGATGAACTTGGTAATTAGACTATTTTGTAATAGATGGAAGCAAACCTGAGGGATGAAAGACTGGCTGCAAGGTTTCTGGACTGTCTGAATGGCAACCAAGTACACAGGGCCAGTTTCATCATCATGCTGCTGGTGTTTAACTGGTGTCTCAGCCTCTGCAACATGAACACATCTTGGGTGCCCTGGGAACTCATCACCACCTCCCACCCCCAGTCATTATTACCCTATTTCCAGCTGTGGTTTCCTGCTTTTCCTTTGTATAATTACTTGCAGCAAACCTCAGGACAGCAGAAACATCTTTTTTTCTGCAGTTCAGAAGAGGGTGAGTGTTATGGGGCTCAGGTCACTTCCCAGAGATGGCTCTCACCCCGCACCGCTGTTTGTCTTGCGCACAGCGGGGAGGGGAGAAAACGAGCACTACAACTGCGTTGCTGCATTTGTCTTTAGGGTGCCTGTCTCTCCAGCAGCACGTGGATTGACTTGGCTGTGCCAACGCTGTCCCGTTGTGTCCCCAGGCAGAGGCACGGCCACGTTTGACGGAACAGCCATAGCGAGCGCGGTGGTGAAGGAGCTGGCGGAGAGGATCCGGTGCCGGACGCTCTTCTCCACTCACTACCACTCCCTGGTGGAGGACTATTCCCACAGCGGGGCCGTGCGCCTGGGCCACATGGTAAGTGTGTGAGGATGGGATCTTCCCTGCTGGGATTTCTCCTGCTTTTCTGTGCTCTTCTGCCCCGAGAAATGGGTGTTTTGAGAACAGGACATAATGTCCCACATGCATTTCTTAGGGTGCAGGTCAATATTGCAAACTCTGACTTGCGACTTGCTCTTCCCAGGCATGCATGGTTGAAAATGAGAGTGAAGATCCAAGCCAGGAAACAATTACGTTCCTGTACAAGTTCATTGAAGGAGCCTGCCCAAAGAGCTATGGCTTCAACGCGGCAAGACTCGCAGATATTCCAGAGGAAGTCATTCAGAAGGGGCACAGAAAAGCCAAAGAGTTTGAAAAAACAACAATCTCACTGAGAGTATTTAGGTAAGGCCCTGGGTTTCTGTATCTACATTGCAAATTGTTTATAGGAACCTATTTTACTATTTGGGCAGTGGCTTTTGCTCAATCACAGCAAGAGGGGCAGTTACAACTCCTTTTGTGAACATCAGATGTTCACAGGGAGGTACTATGGGAGGGCAGATCTCATGAGCAGTATTTTAAGTCTTGGGTCACCGGGCCCGTCTGAATTTGCACACAGAGGTGCAAGGGGGGTGCTGCTGGCAGCCTTTACTCCAGGCTCACCGTCCATGTCTCCTAAAGCTGTGGCAGGAATGGGAAATGTTAAGCTCTTCGCCTCAGTGTCCATGTGAGTAAAGGTGGTTATTTCCCTCAGGTACCTATGCCAGGTGGTGGATGGAGCAACCAGTGACGCAGACGCGGTTCGGAAACTCACGGCAATGATCAACGAGCTTTAGAACTCGTGTGGGTTTCTCAAGGAGGTGGGAGCAGACAACATTATGATCTAATAAACTTTATTTTTTAAAAATGACCATTTTTCCATTGTCTTTCCTAGGAAATTAAACCCTTTAATTCATACCTACCCTCTACATAATGGTTATTGAGTACTCCACAATATATTAAGTCTAGATGTTATGGTACATGCATACACTTTCAGGCTGTTGATTACCCACTGTCACCAATACACATAAATGGAAAAAAGCTATGAAACTGTATAGGGCTGTATATATACTTGTCTCAGCTTCATTAGAGCAGGAAATTGCTGTGATTTCCAGCAGGTTATGTAAGTAATGTCCAGACTGTTCAAAAAAAACTATGAACAGAGTAAAGTACAAGACTGTTTTGAGGAGACTTTCTACTGTGTACTTTAAAACATAGTAAAATTTCTTTCACAAAACTTAGTTACATGGGTACTTTGTTTTATAGTGCATTATAGTCTAGGAAGTCTCATTAAAACACTCGCTTTTCTTTCTTTTGTTAGGGTGGTTTGAGTACAGACTATTGCTGGGGCAGGGGAGGAGATTATTCTAACTTCAGAGGACACCAGAAAAATTGCTGGATATAATTTAAGATTAGTGTTTTCTCTTTCATAGAAAGAACGTACATACTGGGACATGAGTACAGTTACAGCAAGTCTAGGTGTGCTAACAAAACAGGACACATTCAAGTACAATAAGATTTTTTGCTTGAAATTAGAAACAAACTACATGAGATTAAAGCATTAAAATCATATTTCTCAATCTGAATAAATGTTAAAAAATCAAAAGAAATGCAGAAGTGCTAGCTCACATTTTTACCATGTTACAAAAGCAATTGGTACCCATGTCCATAAAGGCAGCAACAAAGAATGCTGCTTGTCTACAGAATAGTACTACTGCAAATTGGACTGCGTTTCAATGCTACTTGTAAAAACACCAGCTCTCAGAAGTTGGTATCTGTACAAAATTGCAGCTTATTTTTCTTCACTTCTGTCCCTTCAAAGTCTTTGTTTACACAGTAATGCTAAAACGCCCAGTTCTGTTATCCTGAGTCAACATATTGCCACTTTCTTTTTTGGTAGGTTGAGCTCCATAGTGTCAACACCTCAAACATCCGCTTTAATACAGTCTCTTTCTGCAGAAATGGGCAAGTGTAACTTCCTCCAAAAAAAAAGTTTTAATAGTTATGATATTAGAATGGCAGGACTTTCTTTCTGCAAAGGAATTCAGTTGTGCTGCAATGTATTAGATTCTATAGGTGGAGCAGAGTCATATAGTGTATCTGTATCATGTGTAGGCTCTCCGGCGAGCGTACAAGGATTGGAGAGTGTTCCAGCACCACAGTCACAGAAAAACCTACAACAGAGAGACAGCTCTTAGTGGGCATCCCCTCCTGCTCTGGGAGCACCACCCCACACCCTGGCTGGAGACATACCTATCATGTCTAATGAATTCTACGTCATGTCCTTGATGGCACTTCTTGATGCAATTCACACAGATGGCGTTACGGTCTGTGGTGTTGCAGGTGTGACATCTGGGGGGAAAAGCAGCACGTTAGGCAGGAACCAAAACCTGACCAGTTCTCGAGGGAAGTGCTCCAGGAGGCTGGAGGGCCAGAAATGCACTGAAGGAAAGAGGGGGCACAGGACTTTAGAGTTTGAGAATTTTACACAAACTTGGATTTCACAGCACACTTTGTTACTTGTGTCACAAACAGTTGTGGCTGTGCAAACCCCTTTGGCTCAGATTCACAGAAACAATCTCTTTTCCTCAAGCCCCAAGTCAATTCCAGAAAATGGGAACTTGTTAAATCCTCTTCCGTTAGAGCTGAGGAAGAGCACACATTTTTGTGTTCACTGACACCCAAGAACAGCAACTGTTGTAGGGGCCTTGCTGTAAGAGAAAGGGGCTTTGTTGGAAAGCCTTACTGGAGGTGATGGGAAAGAACCTGTTACCTGTAGAAGTCATGCATCGGGTAGCTGGTGTAGCTTGAGATCTTATATAAACACTGGCCTCTACTGACAGCTTTCTCTATGGCATCTTGATTGTTCATTATTTTGTTATCTGTTGGGGGAAAAAAATCCAGGACTAATCACATCTGGATCAATGACTTTTTTTTTTTTTTCTTGAGGCACTGAAGCAAAGAGCCTGTTAGGAACAGTTAGTTCTATATGTGCATTTCAGTTCTGGCATTTAAGAATATAAAATCCTCAATACCCACATGCCCAGAGTGCCATGCACTGCTGAAGCAAGTAACACTCTTCCTCTCTGCACATGTGGCATGAAATACCTGATAGCCTCCATTTAAATACTTTTTGAACCTGGCTGTTAATAAATGCTTAGAGACACAAAAGGCTTCCTAGCAGGTGTAAGTTTTCTGCTGAGGAGCCTGAAACTCAATGTTTCAAACCCTCTCACCACAAGGCCTTTTATGCTTCCCTTAGAAAGGGGATAAAGATGGCTCTTTCCCCAGGAAAAGTTTAGGAGTAAGGTACTTTCCAACACAGTGGAAGTGGAAATTAGGTCTGACCAGCTCTAGTACTTCAAAGATGTGTCCAAAGCACAGCAAATTTGATAATCCCCTCTGTTACTCAACTACCTCATCTTCGTCTAGTCCCAAAGTGCACCTCAAAAAGTTCTGCCCACTCCCAGAAGCATCAGAACACCGACTGATACCATCAGGAAGCCCAAATGCTGGGAAGCAGGGAGCCAGAGCTTGTATTTTAACAGACACAAATCATCTGCATGACAGGGTTTAGCAGCTGCAGACAAGTATGTAAAAATCCTGCTAATTGAACCTTTTTCTTAATAACCTCCTGGAGCTGTCTGGCATTCAAACCATCATTCCCATCTTGTCCAAGAGGATCCTGTTTCATGCACACTTCCCCATTATACAAGGGAATTTTATGTATGTCAACTGTTCATACCAGGATTGTGAATGTTCATGCTTTTAAATCCTAAAAACCAAGTGAGGCATATTTCTTTACCAGACCCTTGTTTTTTGGGTATGTGAGAAAAAGACTTTCCATTGTACTAACTCAGAACTGGAGTGTGAGATGGGCCAAAGATCACAAACCAGTTCAGAAGTGATTTTGAGACAGAAGAGATGATCATGGAGTTTTAAAATGACAGCAAAACCTTAAGTTACCTTTTAATGCATGTTTGTCTAAAAATCTTTACACAGCTTAGTGTGGCCCATTACCTTTAGCTGAATCTTAGTCACAACTCTGGTTAGGGTGGTACTAGCTGTGAGCCACAAAGGGTAGGATAAACCCAAGACCCAGCACCAAACAAATGACCAAACACAAGCCAGGAGGACTCAGGCTCACCTTTCATTGTGACATTGACACCAGATGCGAGAAATAAACCTCCAAAGCGGTTGTTGAAAATCTGATTGCCTTCTAATGTTGCCGTCGCGTGATTTGTTATTTCAATACCTTTAGTGGGTTGGGGGAACAAAGGAGAGAAAAAAGAGTGGCAAAGTTAAATCCTTGGTGGTTGTGCATTTGTACCTCTCATAATCTACAGCTTTGCTGGTTGTTTGGGTTTTTTTTTTTAGCTGTCAAACTCAAGGGGAAAAAAGGAAAATGACATAGCTACAAAACTGCACTGTAATTTGCTATAAAACAGGTTCAGATGCTGCTGTTGAATCCTTTCAAAGAGCTATGGCTGGCATGCACAGTTTCTGGGAGGAACAACACATTACTTACTAGTTTATCTGATAATAAAATGGTACTATGATCATGTTTATTTTCAAAGGGGCTATAATTTTGGGTGCTCAGAGCTGTCATCTTCATGTACATTTGAAAGTTCTTGTGCACATACCTTACCCTTTCAAAAATATCTTTTTAAAAAAGTTCTCAAGATGGGCACCTAAAATTCATTTCTTTAATTCTTAGCTTTTATCAGTAACCCGTGTCTTCCAAGTCATTTGTCCAGGACTGCTCTTGACAGCAACCTATACTTCCCCCCCACCACACTGAAACAACACCTTTAGAGGCTCTTCTCAGTAAACTTGGTTCTTCTGAAAGAAAGATGGGAGAAAACTCAAGAATGCAATTTTAGTTGAAATGGAATGGAATGCGAGACGTATGAAACTGTGATAATTAAACAGTAGAATTGCAAAAAAATAGTTAAACATTCTTCATCTCTTTTGGAGAAAGAAACACTCATTTTTACAATTTTTCAGCTTTGTGGAGTGAAAAAGCTGAACTTGAGATGCAAATCAAATCTCTTTAAATGTCTATTTGCTCTGTTTCCTAGGTTTTAAAGCAGTGATAAGATATTCGTACCAGCATCCAGCACATCGACTATGAGCATGTACTAGACAACTTTACCAATTGCTTCTAAAATGAAAAGTATTCCACAAAAAAAATGACAAGACAGAATATGTGTCATTTCCCAACATGCTGTAAAATACACCCTGACTACAATTCTGAATTCTCAAATGACTTTTAGAATACACTGAAGAATATCCCAGTCTCTTTTAAAACATCTAAATACCATCGGGGAAAAAACTCAAGAGTAGAGCTCACTCCAAGCTCCCAAATTTGATTTAAATAGCACAAACCTGCAGCAAATCCATCAAATATTCGGTTTTTCCTTAGCACAGGGTGGCTGTTGGTGCTGATAAGAACACCAGCTTGAGCATTCCTGAAGATATCATTCTCTTCCAGAAGACCTATGACAAACCAACGTGTTACATTTCAGCTTGAGAGCATTTCCTGACCTGTAACCTTTGTATTAATTATTTTCAAAGGATCTTATGTGTCACAATCCTACTAATCACTCCTTTCATTTGGAGAATATGGAACATTATCACTGACATCAGTGATACCAGTTTAAAGTACTTCTCAGTGTATAATTTTGGAAGTGTATTTTCTCAGTGCACAACATGGAATTTGTGATCATAGGCACCACTGCAAAAAACTAAGTCTTTCTACTTTCCAAATTTTTCTAACACCTCTCTCTTCTTGTCTTCTAACATGAGCAGACTGCCAAAGCCAAGCATTTTTTTGTTATAGGGCAGGATTACTTTAAAATGTTGAGTTAAGAATATATCAAACTTAGAGCAAATGATTATCTACAGAATATCAGAAGCTGATAGCAGGAGACAACAATCAGGGGATTTCAGACAGGGACTACTTCTGAATTTACAAGTATACAAAAGATTACTTAAAGATCTCTAGGTTTTTTTCCCCCTGAATCTTGAACACTCTGGCAGAACCTGAACTGCTCAGATGCACGATTTTGACTACATGACTTGAATTCAACACCGTGTTTCAGTCAAATGGCAAAGCACACAAAGGCAAACGGGATAAAAGGACTGTCCCCTAAGCAGCAATCTAACAGTTGATGAGATTAATTCCCTCTCTACCTCCCACAGATTTCAGTATTACTAATGTAATTAAGGCTAAAAAGCATTAGGGTATGTTCGCTATAACTATTTTATCACTTCAGAAGACAAGAGCTGTGTTTCTAAAGAGCACTTTAAAAAGAACACAGCTTAAACTGAAATTCAACTCTTATCCAGAACATTCAGTGAAAAACAGTAAGGGGAAAAGTTACCTCTTCCCCCATTAAATATACAGATGCCTCCATCTCTTCCATCATGGATTTTATTTCTTCTTAGTGTAGGATTACTGTCTGTTTTAATCCATACACCAGCCATTGCATTATCAAAAATTTCATTGTCTTCTATAAATCCTAGCCCTAAAATTGAAGGAAGGGTAGAAAAAAAATAAAATCAAAAAGTATAATAAATAAGAAGATAATATAACACCACAGAACACAAATGATTCTGGGTAAACATGAAAAACCTACCAGAATTATAGACAAGAATACCACCATTCTGACCACCCCAGATCTTGTTGCGTCTAATTTTGGGGTTGCTTCCAGTTCTATAGTGAAATGTAAGCAAAGAAGTCATTTAGAAGTCATTAAAAAGAAGTCATTTATAGTCATTTACTATATCCCAAGGCCAAACATCTCAAACACCTCTAAGAAGTGCCCCATGGATCTCACTGCTTAAAAATCTTAGTAAAGTACAGCTCTTTCCAAACATGCAAACATAATTTAGCTTTACAGACTTCAAGGGCCACACATTCCAGTCAATACCCAGGCTGTATTTGTGGTAACTTTCTTGTAGGTTAAAGCAGAGAGTATTCAGACATACTGGATTTCAAAAAAGTTATTTTTATAGACAAAATGACAAGAACAGCTAAAAAGACACAATAGAGCTCATAACAAGCTACGTCTGTTTTGGCATAAAATCAGAATAAATGTTACCTTATCTGAACCCCTGAGTACATGTGATTATAGATGTCATTGTCTTCTAACACGCCGTGTCCATTGTCATAAAAATAAACTCCAACCTAACACATTGAGAATGATATTATTAGTTCCAAAGTAATGAGGCATAAAGCCACAAGACTTTCTTTTCTGTGGCCCCCTTGTAACCACGGAGCAAAACTCACTTGTTTCCCACTGTGTATTCTGTTTCTCCTCAAGACTGGAGTGCTCCCTGTTGTCACCCAGACTCCAGCCAATGTATTGCTGTAAACTTCATTTTCCTCAATCACACCTTGTCCTTTTTCATGCTAAATACAAGACAGTTTAAGAGTTAAGAAAACATGCTAATCACCAATACTCTTTTTTCCTGCTGTATCCATCCCTCCCCACCCCTGGCTTCTTTACAGTAACAAAGTAATTCCTTTCCATTTGAGTAAGCTTTTTCACTTTTTTTCTTTTTTTTAAAAAATAACAGCGTATGATGATTTTGAAAATTTGCCATGAAACAAAGAACACCCTGCATGTAAATTATTCTGTTGCAAGGCTCTGCAGTGGTATTTGTAAATGTCTGCTGGCTGTTGGTAGAAGAGGTGCCTCCCAGTGCTGTGCACTCACATGAAAGCCCTGGCTCATGGTTCTTAAACCTACACCCAGCTCTGTCCCCCAGATGCACAAAAAGCTGGCACAGCTCTGAAGGTCACCATCCCCACCACATGAGGGGTCAAACAGTTTTTCTCAGTCAGGGGAAAATGCTGTTCTGGTTAAATTTACTCAATGAAGAGATGAAGCTGCACACTTGCAGCATTAGCTGGACCTTAAGTAACCTTTGGCAGAAAGACAGACATATTTCTGAAAATCTGGTACTGCTTAAGGGAACTTGACAGCTCTTTCAGTTCAGTTAGCAGAGCCCTTGCACACATTGGGAACTGTGCTTTATTTCACACTTTTTCAATATAACAACTGCAATTTCTATCATCCTGAAGACAGTTTAAAAAAAATCTCTGAGGTTAGTGATAAACACATTACACTCCAAAAGAGCTGAACAGACTTTTTTTTAACTTATGACATGCTACTATGAAAACTAAGCCTTTTCAAAAAGCTTTCAACCAAGCAATGATAAAATTCTGTAATCTATTCCATTTTAAGTATTTTACTCTGTAATAGGAATAATTTAGTGGCATTCATAAAACCCTTCGTCTTCTAAATAGCAGCACCAGCTTCAGTCCCTTACCATGAACCTGGTTTATAACATAAGAAACTCCAGCATTGTATGCACAAACATTTTACATGTGGTACTTTTTCCCAACATTTCTAAAACAGAGCACAGTCTGTGCCTGTCCTAGGCTGCACTTACTACATAAATTCCTCCATGTTGACCATCATGAATCTTGTTGTGTCGAACGATGGGACAGCTGTTTGTTCGAATCTGTATTCCTGCTAATGCATTACCTGTCAACAAAAGTGTTATTTAATACAACTTACACATTCATTTTTCTCAGAAATCAATATGCAGCAAGCAAATCAGCTTACCATAAATGTCATTTCCTTCAATAAGGCCTCTTCCATCACCAAAGATATAAACACCACCTTGATTCCCATTAAAAATTGCATTGCCCCTATGAAAAAAAAATCAACATTATGAAGTTATTCTAATACACTGTACAATACTACATAAGTCTGTGGTGGCCAGGACTGTACCCCATTCAGATTTAAAATAGAGAACTTATGTCCTGTTGCTTTGAGAAAGATCTACCTCAAACTGCACACAGCAAATTAAAAATGCAGTTCGACTGAACATAGACAGAAATTTGATTTCTACATATACAGGAGTATTTACAGCTCCTCATAATTGAATTAAATTAAATTAAAGTGCACTTATTCCATCCCCATCAAATCTCTTCTTCTATGTAAAAGAATACTGAGGAAAACAATACCTTATTGTTGGGTCACTGTTTGAGGTAATCCAAACACCTGCAAAATTGTTTGCATAGATTTTGTTCTCTATGAATTGTCCTCTTCCTTTTTCATGCACATAGATTCCTCCAGTCTGGCCGTGATGTATTTCACACCGCACCACTGTTGGGTTGGCATATGCCTTCACTTCAAAGCCTGCTATCCTGTTCCTATGGATGTTGCAGCTTTCAAAATAACCCTTAAGACATAAAACATGCAGTTTCCTGTAAAAGTCCTTTTTTAAATCAAGGTTATTACCTCCCCTCCCTCCCCTTTAAATTCAGTCCTCATTTAAAAGGAAATGGTACCAAAATTGACAACATATAAGTACTTACATAGCTAATTAAAACAACTACTGACACTATATAATTTCATTTTTCCAAAAATAAAATACTGTTTCAAAGACACTGTGTTTGCATTGCTATTTATGACTACTCATGGAATACCAAGAAAAAATGGCAACTCTAGATATAGCACATTGAATAGGGCTCAGTATCAGGTTTCCTCAGCAGCTCCTAAGGATCAGACTCCTTTCAAAGGCCGTTAAGCCCACAGGCCCAACACAGAAAGGACATGCTATGGAGAAGGCTACCTGCTTGTTTTCAGACCAGAACTACATACATCTGGCAAAAATATGATTTTTTTAGGAAAAAGTGTGCTAAATTTCTTTGAAACAGCTGATCAAAATAAATAACATTAATGTGGGACTTCAGTAATTTTTCCAGGGTTGGATTGGTCTGAGTGGCCAAGTGGTACAATTCTTTCCTTTTTCAAAATGGTGTACACAGACACTATAACAGTACCAATAGACCTACAACACAACTGTATTTAAACAAGAGCATGATAAACAGTATTTCTATGGGCAGGGAACAAAAAGGCCACAAAGCCATCCCAGGTACACTCCTTCCATGCCAACCATGGAGTAGCACCATGAACTGGCCCACCCAAAAATTCATCTGACAAAATATTTGTCTCCTGCCTGATGATTTCTCAGATTTTACTTCCAGGGCCTTGCTGAGTAACTCTGTCACCTCTTTCACAGCATTTTCCTGACATGGTCCAAGAACATTTTAATATTCAAATTCAACCTATTCTTAAGGTGAACTTTAATGTTCTTTCATACCCATTTTGCCCAACCAGAAGAACAGAAACTAAACTGGAAGACAGGAAGCATCTCTTATTGGAGATGGTAGACAACCACCAAGTGATATGCTGTAATTTGTGGATGGCTTAGATGCAAGTTCCTGAAAGATCTAACCCAAGACTGTCTCCAGCAGGCACCATTTTTCCTGTAACCACCTAAGTTAGTTATTTACACCTGCTCATCATAAGACTTGTTATACTTGTGCACTAAACAAAACCAAAAACCCCAAAACACAACAAAAAAGAAACCCAAAAAACCCCCACCCAAAACAAAACCCCAAACAAAAAAACCAAACCAAAAAACAAGCAAAAAAACCCCCACCCCAAAAATCAAAAACCAAAGCCAACCCAAATATAAAACAGAAAGCCCCCACAATTCCTGCTACTGCTAAGAGTAACTGGATTCCATGCTCACATGATCTACTACCAGGAATGCCTCAGGTCTGGAGTTCCTACTATCATGTGGAAATGACTCAATTTACTGCCAGAATAGGCAGTCAGCACCCTATTTCACTGTGCTGTGAATTACTGCAGGACTCCATCAAGCATTGACTATAAAAAATCAGAAATACATCCAGTTTGAGGAGGAAATCAAGGCAGCCTGCTCTTCTCCCTACTCTGATGACTGCAGTAAAGAAAGGCAGTGATGGATTAAAGATTCTCCAAAAAGGACTATCCATGTGTACAGCTGGCTCCTCAGATTCCTCTGAGTAACAAAGTCAAATAGAAGACACCCACTTTCTGTAGATATTCAGAGTGTATTTTTTCAAGAACTACGAAGAAATCCAATCCTAAGTTAGTCAAGATGGTTTCAGAATTCTCAAGAAAGCTACATTAACAGGGGAATTCAAAGATGATATCAGAATTATGTCTTCATGCCAACAGGCAGTCTTTTGGCTTCTTATCCTTTTTTCCCCAAATTTTCTCTTAAAATGAAGCCCTCAGAGAAACTTACCTAAAATGACAATTTGGTATATAACATTATATAATAACAACATACATGACATTCTCTGTTGATACCAACATCTTTTTTGGCCCAAATTCACCACCTAGAAAGGGCTAATACTGACTTCTGTCCTTACGATGCCCCCAGGCAATCCCTGGTATCTTTTCAGCCACCAGAGCCACACCCCTTCAAAAGGCATTACTGTGCCTCTGAAATAGAGCCTCTCAAAGAGCTCTGGTGATGAACTTGTGGATCCCAAAAAAATCACATACAGCTTCAGGCAACATTTTTTTCCTTTGGAAAGTCAGTGAATGTTTTTAAAATGGAAACTGTGTTTCCAAGCATGGAGTTCCCTGACCCACAGGGTCCACCAACTCTGCTAACAGGAAGCTTACAGTCAGCTCCAGCTCTAACAAGTTACCACCATCAGACACAGCTGCTCCTCTCATCACTCCTGTCCCCCAGCAACCCCTGTGCTCTGTCCAGCTGTTGGGCAGCTCAAACCCAGACCCTTTAGGGAGACTCTGCCAGGCAGCTATGGAGGTCAGGAAGGTCAATACCCCTCCTCTGCACAGAGGGACTGCAAGTCTTACATTGCATCCACCTTGTTCTAAGAATGGTTTTCAGGTGTGTTTGGGTGTTTGACTTGGGTTTTGTGAGGGTTTCTGGTTATAATTCAATAACCAACAAAAAGGGAGAACCTGGAAGGGGCAGCACCAGACAGTACCAGGACTGCTAAGGAAAAAGAGGCCCCTATGATAAACAAGAAAGAATAAAGGATGCATGTGGAGAAAATATTACAATCTTGCACAAAACTACAAAGTAGGTATCTGCTTGAAAATCCTAAATATTGAAAACCAACTCTGTACATCAGATTTATTTAAAATCCCTGGCAGAGCATTAGCTGTGGACACAAAATGACAGCTACACTGACAGCATGTTTGGACAAGAACACTGCTGCAGCCTGGTAAGATCTGAACAGGTAAAGGAGTCAGAAAAACACCACAGCAATGATAATGCTGATGTTCCCACCTGGCACACACTGTACAGAAAAAGATGTGATCCTGCACAGCTGGAAAAACTCAGAAGACTTTTAACATCAAGACTAACTCAGTAATTGAACACGGATGCTTTTTTCTTTTTGCATGTTGTCTACTCTAACAAACATGGCTTTGAAATGCTTTAGAGTTAAAACTTTTCACTGATGAGATTTTCTTGCTGCTTTTCTTCTCAGAGGATTCCTCCCCCCTTTATTTCTAAAAGGGATTTTTTTTCTTTCTGTTTTGAAGATTACAACATTACAGAAACACAGAGGCCTTTCATATTACTGTTTGAAAAACACATGCATCAAAAGAAAAAATATAAAATTGTGTAAGGTTTAACATTTCCCAAATACTTATTGACTGGTATTCCCAATAGGGTAGGAAAAAAGAGAAAAACAAAATTTTTAAAAAGGCAACAGGAAATCAATACAGAAAAGTAACTGCCTATGCTTATAAAAATTTGTCTTCCAAACCCTGGAAGGGTCCTTATTTGAGAGTTAGTTCATTTTATGAAAATTCAAATGCAACATAAAGAAAAACACATCCAAGATGTAAAACAAACCTTTTATGCACAGCAAAAGGCAAATTGAATTTTTAATGTAGCCTGTATAGAATCTAGCATATGCTTAATATCTTTTTTGGACTTTATACACACATTTCCTTAAAATGATTTGATTTGTAGTACTTAGAAGACAGAGTAAACTAGGCATGATCACCCAACTTAGACACATGCTGCTACACTTTCATTTCATTAGAAAAAAAAACAAACCCAAGCTTCTCATTTGGAAGCAATGACAATAAAAACTGTTTTGCCTAGAGTTCAGGTTTAATGGTAAAATTATGCTTATTCTTACATTAAATTGGAACTTCTCCATTGTTTGCATACAACTACAAAATACAATTTATGACAGATGCCTGGTAACTTATCTCAGGCACCTGAGAGGTCAGGGTAAGGCACCCAGGGCTGTCAATGCCACGCTGCATTGTTAATGCCAGATTGTTACACATTTGTCACTGCACTAAGGCAAACCTCAGCTAGTTTAGAAGTAAGAGGTTAAGTTTTTACAAGTATCAAAACACAAAGAACAGTCTGAGAACATGAAACTGAAAAACAAAGCACTCTTGAACCTTTTTGAGACAGCAACTCCAGCACAGAAACCCACGGGAAAAGAACGTGTAGGGTAGGAATTCAGCACTGGAATGCACTCATCCCACTTCACAGTCACAAGCAATATAAAAAAATTACAGAAAATAACAGAAGAAAAGTGAGAGAAGCAAAATTACAAAACCATTCATTTGTTTAGGAATATAGGATTTGTATCTGAAGGGTATCATGTCACTTAACGAGCATATGAACATTGCCAATGATGTCATTTCATTGACTCCATCACTAGACATGATGCAAAAGTAGAAGATGCTGCTGAAGCAGACTTTGAGACATGGGGGGACTGAATCTTTCAAAGGAGTTATGACTGTGAAATATTTCAATAATATTTGCAGCTGAGATAAATACTATTCACACGTTCTCTTTAATGTGCTACTGTTTCCCTTAAACAAAAGGGAAACATTTATTTCTATTCCATTTTACTTGTGATACCACACTGATCACAGCTCTGAAACAGGCATTTCATTGGTAAGAAAACAAGATCAAATACACTTTTATTTAAAATTAATCAAGTGAATTCAGCCTGGCTTTTTATTTTTTTAATATTTCAGTACTCATATTTAATATTTATACTTCAGTACTTAAACAAGAAGCAGCTCCTACCCAGACTTTCCAATTAACCCTCAAGCCTACACACAGATACCTCCCCTGCAGGAGCTGCTGAAGCACTTTCCTTTACCAGTTTTTCTACAGCTGAAATCACTTCATTCCATGTTTCCAAGCCTGTTTAAGTCTTGAAGGGATATATGGATATACATACCCACTGAAGCGGATTAGAAGTGCTCGTACAGTATGTTAACACAGCTTAATGCAGTCCAAACAAACAGATAATATAAACCAAAGACATCTGCCACCACTCTTTGCAAACCAGCCAAACAACATCACCTCTGGAGAACAGAAAATGACATAAAGCCACCCTCTCAGCTGGTGCAATCTTGGCCAAAACAGAACAAGTATGGTCCTTAGGATGTAACTACTAGAGTGGAGAAGAGGCACCTACCAGCAGAATCCCACCATGTTTCACCTTCCACTGGCAAAATTTTATGCCGGCAGCAAAAACAGCAGCCCTGTGCCGTTTGCCTTCTACTGAAACCAGAAAACCACAAATTCAACAGCTACAACTAGCACTGCCTCAATCCTTTATCTCTGCCTCCCCAGCAACCTGGGCAAAAAGGAGAAAGGCCTCACTAGATTCTATCCACACTGAGTTTCCTGTTAATGCTATTTCCAGTCTGCCAACTCTCATCAAAAACCTGAATAGGTCTGGGTTAGAACTTGCTGAGGGTGCACTTGATCCCACTGTCTGTATCACTGATGAATGGTACCGGTCCCAGTACAGACCACCAAGGGACATGATTCAGCCACTGGCATCTACTCTCTGGATGCAAATATCCAAACAAATCCTCATCCACTGAGCAGCCTATCAATCAAATCTACATCTTTACCATTTAGGGAGAAGGATGTTGTAGGGGAATGTGTCAAGGCCTTATAGGAATCCACATAAATGACATGCATAGCCCTTCCTTTCTCCACTGATGCAGTCACTCCATCACAGGTCACTGAGCTGGTCAGGCAGGACTTATCCTTGGTGAAGCTGTGCTGGCTGTCCCCAGTCACCTCCCTGTCCTCTCTGAGCCTTAGCACAGCTTTCAGGAGGAGCTGTTCCATGATCTTCCCAGGCACAGAGGTGAGGCTGACAGTGTCCTCCTTTGTGCCCTTTAATAAAAATGGGTGCAATGTTTTGCCAGTCACCAGGGACTTCACCTGACTGCCATGACTTTTCAAATGTCATGGAGAGTGGCTTGGATCTTACATCAGCCAATTCCCTAAGGACTCTGGGATGCATCTCACTGAGATTCATAGAGTTTTGTACATTCAGGTTCCTCAGGCAGTCACAAATGTGATCTTCTCTCACAGTGCAAGTGACTTTGCTCCCACTGTCCCTGCCTTGAGGTCCATCCACTAAAGAGGTGTGGGAAGACAGACTGACAATAAAAACAGAGGCAAAATGTTGTTGAGTGCCTCAGCTTCTCCTCATCTCTTGTCACTGCTGTTGCTCATGGGGGGTGTGGGTGTGTGTGTGTGATGTGCTTTTTTTATTTTGCCATTCCTTTTCTGAAAGACACAACCTTCCCGGTCACTCCTTACATGCCTTGCCATGTTCATCTCCATTCACACCCTGGCCTTCCTGACCCCATCCCTACACAACTGGACAGGGTTCTCTGGACTCTTCCCAGTTCACCTGTCACTGCTTCCACTGCCTGTGCATTTCCTTCTTGCCCTGTAGTGTCAGCCCAGGAGGTTTCTTGCTTTCCTTTCCTGATTTCTCACACCTGGGGATCAAGAGCTTTTGCACCCTATGGAAAGCATCCTCAGAGATCTGCCATTTTAAGAGTGACTAAAAGAAAACTGCTTGTTTTGCCAGCTGGGTGTGGGGAATTGGGATTTTGTCATTCAAGCAGGAAAAACAATGATTTGGCACTCTTTGGAAGACATGCAGAATATTTTCCTAAAACAAATCAGCAAATCACCTTTTATTTCAGAGACAAAAATCTATTCAATTTCAAGGCCTACGAATGCCATTTCTCACTACTGTAAATGTACTTGGAAATTATGAGCTTCACCCCACACAAATAAACATATTTATGAAAGAAGGCCTGAATTCTGAGATGAAATTCTGTGTTAAAATTACACAACTAACTCCCTGCTACACTATTCCGCTTCTCAGAGAAGGTGTACGTACCCTGTTGCAGAGTTTTAACATTAAAATAAGGCTAAGTCTCCACAAAGCATTTTTTTCATTTCTAAATCATCCAGCACCTTATTTTTGTTCAATTTCAAAGAGAAAAGAATGAAGTATGAATGTAAGCCTACAGTTTACATCCTATTTCAAGAGGTATTTTGTCACTGCAATATAATACAATGTAAAAGGATGCCAATCAATTGCAAAAAGCTTGCTTAAACCTCTTTCAGCTAAAATTGTCTTTAAAGTGATGTCTCCCACTTAAGGGCAAGAGAACAACAGTAGGCATATTTAAAAGTATATGTTCATGAGTAAATGCACACTTTTTAAAAGGCATTTCTCCAATGACAGGCAAAATTTGAAGACTTCAGTTCTACAACATCTGTATTTCTTCCTTCAAAAGAGAACATATAGGTTACCATTCCGTGGTCAAAAGTGAAAACGCCAACGTCACGTCCGTGGTGAATGTGATTCCGTCTGATAATGGGATTTCCGTGGTTTTTAACCCAAATCCCTGCTAACGCATTATTGGATATCTCATTGTCCTCGTATATTCCCTGGGAAATAAAAATGTAAATTTAGACTGGAATCAAGAACAGTAAACAACTTTATCAAAGTAAAGAAATTAATATGGAAAATTACCTGTGCGTGGTCTGTAATATAAAGTCCAACATTTTCACAGTCACTGATGTTACAGTGTTTAATAGTAGGACAAGCTCCCTGGCCACTAACACATACTGCAGAGCCAACTGGAAGAAAACAGTACAGTTACCATAGCTTCAAAGCATAGTGTATTTATAAATAGTCTGGCAGTGCTTTCATAAGAAAAGTTAGTGTGATATTTAAAAAAGATTTGGTGTGCAGAGAGCCAAAGCACTGCAAACCACTGGCAGAAAAACACTAATGTCATCATTTTGCAGACGCAAAAACCATGGTAGGAGTTGCTTTAAAGTCACCCTGCCAAGGTTAAACAGCTGCCAGGACAATGGTTTATATATTAATTCATGCTTATGAAAGTTCTCACTCATTTATTTCCCTGTGTTAGGCCCACTGTGTACTGACTGCTCATAGCAGAGGACAACAGAAATCTAACAAAATTCTCAGCTAATTACTGCCTTGTTTTGCTTCCCTTTAAATTTTCACAACTCAGTACTTCAAAGAGGCCGAACAATTTTGTAGCATACAAAGACACACTGTCTCCCCAATGTTCAGCAGGACACAGATGCACAGTCTCCTGAATACAACAGGTCTCTTCCCAGCTGAAATACAAAACCCCTTGAATTTCAGCTGCCATACCAAAACCAAGAAAATAAATATTTTCCAGGAAACTAGGACTCAAACTGCTCAGGACTTCAGCAGATCAGCTCAATTCCCTGAACTCCAGGAAGTGTGACAACATGAAATTCCACAGCCACTAAAATCAACTGTTATTTCTGAAAGGTCATCTCAGGGAACCTGACCTATGTAACACGTGTACCCCACAACTAAGCATCACTAAATAAGCAAGCCAGTGCCTGCTCTGTTAGTCAGTTTCCATATAACGCTTCTAGCAAAGCACCACAATGACTATGCTTAAATAATTCACAGAGTCATTTACAGAGAGCTTATTTTTTTTAATTCCTAAAAGAAATTATTTTGATTGTCTAGTCTGACCTTATGAATAATACAGGCCACACTAATTCCCTGAATTAAGTCCTGCTTCAATTCTAGTAGAAGGAACTTCAGCACTATCTTGTAGAAACATATTTAAATTTTGATAACTATGATTTCCAGCAACTGAGAAACCAGCATAAAGCTTGTTAGCTGGCTAGAGGGCTGTTGTCCTTTTAATTTACACTTTAATTGCTCATCTGAATTCCTCCAGCTTTGGCACCCAGTTCTCTTTATACCTGTGTATGCCATAACCAATGCACGCATATGTTCAGTGCAAGCAATTTGCTCCTTCTTCAGCTTTCTCCTTGATAAAGTAACAAATTGCAGTCACTGTGTTTTCCACTACAACTGAAGTTTTCTGCTTTACCTTATATGACTTTTCATTGAACAGTTTCTAAATTTTCCAACATGTTGCTATGGACACCAGAAAAGAGCACTTTATTGTGAAGCAGGACTAAGCAGAGGCATTAGCACAGTCTCTCTACTTCTACTTGGTATTCCCACAGGTGTAACTAAGGATCACATCAGTTCTTCTGGCCACTCCACCACATGAGGGCTCAGATTTAGCAGTGTATCCACAGTGACTCTAAGCTTTTCCCAGCTTTCCAGGAGAGGGGTTTAGCCCTCAGAAATAGGAACAAAAGCAAGCTGCTTTTTTGTGTGTAACTCTGCACTTAATCAGACTAATATGAGTGGTGTTTGACAGTCCATCTACCAGGAAACTCATAGCAACCCATCCTCCTGGTTATTTTTAAGATTGTAGTTATATTACACTCATATTTATAACACTACTATAGTAAAGTCCTCATTGTCTACAGGTGTCATTAATATGGATCTTACTTCCCTTATGCAATAACCACAAAAAAGCCATTACAGTTACCCTTAAAGTGATTTTTCATCTATTTGTTGTAGGCTCTGGGTGCTCCATAGAACTCTAAGATTTTAATGCATTATGTGTTATACTGGGACTGTTGCCTTCTTTTGGTCAAAGAAAGTAACCAAAAATGCCAACAGTGTAATGCAGCCATTATAACTTTCTGTAAACATACACACTCATTTGATTAATCATAAATTTTAAACTCTTGATTGACCAAACCCCTACATTTATACCTCATCATTCCACCCAGGATCAACAAGCAGTACTCCTGCCACACTTTATCCTGTGTAGTCTCTCCCCTGCCACCTCCCCCAGGGACAAAGACCATCTCATCGAGGTTTCAAGTTACCATTGATACACAATAGGAAGCCAGAGCATGTCTTGGCCAGTTCTTTCTAACCTCCTGCATTATTTTAGAATGTCCATTTTTACAGCTGTTTAATCTCATCCACAGTTACTGTCAAGAGTGAAACGTCTTTCATTATCCCTCTAGGGGATGAAGGCATTTATCATTCCTGCCTATTCTCATTAAATATGGAACAAAAATTACACAACACTTTGCCATTCAAATTTTTCCATTCTATGATGGATAAGCATCACTGCTAAAACTCCCTTTGTTCCCCAAATTAAGACACCAGTACTGTCTCTTCTAGACAGATGTTGCATCTTGTCTTGTTTATCAAGTTCTTTGGGGCAGTAAAGTGGTGTGTTTTTACTCTGGAGGGAGGTCTCCACATTTTCCTTCAATTCCTAATTTCCTATTTGTATTAACTGTTAATAACTTATTTCTTGTATTTCATAATTACTTTCACTCCTCTGCCTCTCTCTCTTTTTGTGAGACTGACAAGCTATGGATTTTTGGAAATTAGTGTGATGTTCTAAAAGCATACCTCTATCACATTTTGCTTATTTAAATTTAAAGCAATCTTTATTCTGACTCACTTGGCTGGACTTGAGTAGTGATCATGTGAAACTGGTCCTTTTGGAGTACAAAGCACATGTAGTACTGGTTTAAGCTTTATTTTGTTTACTCAGAATATAATGACTGCACACACTTTAGCAATATAAATTTTTTTTGGAAAAGGAACATTGCCATCCGCTACTTTATCCATTGAGGTGAGTACTAACACAGATTTCTTACACAATGGATGCAACAGAACCTCTAGACTCAGGATCTTGCCATTTAAACTTTATTTGAAAATATTTCAAAAGATGCTTTGGACTGGCACCAGGAACCTCCAGCTTAACTCACTTGCACTTACATAGCTTCCATCTTTACATATGACATACATAAAAAACTTTACAGATGACAACGTAGAAATATGCTTTAATGCAACTTGGACATCTATAGAAAGGGTATCAAGCATGTGCTAGGAAAGAGGTCTTGAATGCCTTTGGATCAATACTTCAGAGATGTCAATTATCTGAAAACAGTAAATGCCTTTTCTGGCAGATTGCCATTCTTCCTTCCTTTTTACACAAACTCAGTACTTCCTGAGTAGGTAAGAATAATGCTCGGTAGGATTAAAAAGCCAGTAAAACTTGATAATCTGTAAGTGATGATAGTATAGCCTACACACAGCCTCCAAAATTGACCAGAAAGTTTAATTCTGCAGAAGAGAATCAACAATTGAATACAGTAACCATTCAGAAATCCAGTCTTGGAGGGAGCAAAACTTGAAAACTCTCAGAAATGGAAAGTCATCATGAACAAAATTATGAAAACTTAATTTTCTTAAGAACTTTGGCAAAAATCTGAAGTCATGCAGCTCTTCAAACTACTTTAATTATCAAGCTGAATGTGGTTTTATCTAATTCTTCTCACTGGTTGCCAGGATCCCCAGTACTGGTATATGATAAGTTCCAGAACACCTTTTCTTCATATACTTCAACTTCCCAGTATTAGCATTAACAGTGAGATAACTGGGATGCCGGGAGCAGCTCGCTGTCCTTTGCTCCTCTTTTGTCATTTTTAACACTTCAAAGTATTCACTGATGTGTCTCCAATAAAAGAGATGGTGATGCAAAGCACAGAGCTGCAAAGCATAGAACTGCCTTGACCAAGTGCAAAACCAAAAACTTCAAGAGAGCACATCATCTTCTAGAAGGCATACACCAGGAACCCTTCCACCATTTTCATCATAGTTCCCTGCAGTATTCTTCACAGGCAGTACCAGAAAAATGTAGCTTTTGTACCTCATTGGAAGAGCTCTCTTTCCTTGCCTTTACGTTGAGCTGAGCAGCCTCCGTGCACAGCCTGCTGCACAGATCCATTCCCTCTCCCTAGCTGACCTTGGGGAAGTTCATGTGGCCGTTTCCACGCAAAGACTCCCTATCTTATTCTCCTGAACCTCTTCTTTCTGACACGCCAACTCCACTTCATCTGGCTGCATTCAAAGATGTTCAACTTGCAAAGTCTTGTGCCTAGTGATTGCAAACTGTCATGCGCTGCCAGTGACTAAGCTGCCATCCAGCTCCTCACTTCCAAACACCGACCCCTTCTTTCCTCAACCTAGACTACCGTTTTTTCCCAGCTCAGGAGGTATAAATTCCTCATTGTCTCTGATGGTGAAATCAGTCTTCCAACACTTTTGCCTGTAGAACTACTACTCATCCTCTGAACATGTCAAATCATTCCTCTGGGAAGTGAGCTGAGCTTAGCAGTTACATATCGTTACTGTTTAATGCCATTGGTCCCAATACTGAGTATCACAACGAATTGAATGAACAAGTCCCATGTGTAACCCTTTCAAATGCCCCATCCTGCCAGCTACTACTATACACCAAACTCAGGTTTTATTTTATTTAACTGTCACTTCTCAACTTTTTTTTTTTAAATTTTAATTTAACTGTCACTTCTCACATTTTATTTATTTAATTTTATTTAACTGTCACTTCTCAACTTCAAACCAACTGCCCAAAGAGTCCAAACAGATTAAAACAGAAAACCAAGTACACATTATCACAGAGGCTTTGGACACAAAGAAGTCACTCTTAACTGTGATGCTCCAAGACAATTAAGGATTGTAGACCTGTATTGAATACCTGCATCAAAAAATAAAAATACACCAATAGCAATCATACTCCATTTGTTGTGTTTCTTCAAACAATAAAAAGCCCACCAACCTGTACAAGTACTTCGAATAATACAATGATCTATAATTGGACTGCAGTTCACTGTAATCTCTAAGCAGTGGTGTGCATTGTGGTGCTGAGCAGATTTGTCATCAGGGTTGAACTGAAAAGGAAGAAAACAGAAATGTTGTATTTAACTGGTCAGGCACCAAAATATTTTTTTAGAAGATCTGCTGAAGGATGAGAGTCTTACCCTGATTGTCATATATCCAACATAGGCATCTTCAGAACCCTCCATAAAAACGAAGGTGGAATCTCTAGTGTTTTCTATTATAACTTTATCTGCTACTTTTCCAGGTGCTGCAAAGAAAACAATTAGTAAGCCTTAGTTTATGCTGCTGAAAAAAAATCCTCAAAATACTTACAGAATTCTGTTCAAAGCAAGAAAGGAAAATCAACACCATTGTCGGCACATAAATAGTCTTCCTGTCAAAAGGATCTTAAAAAAGGAGGTTTCAATGACAACGAAGAAATTAGTCTTTAACACAATCTGGCACCAGTTTAGTAATATCTAGTACCATGAGAAAAGCCTCCTCTTTCAGAGCTGGTTTTTGACTACTACTTACAATGAACTGAACAAACAGCTTAAACATGGCTACCAGGCTAGAGGCAGTTTAACTCTGTTCCAAGCACAATTTCTTCTGGTATTCCAAGCCCTTTTATTAATGCTAAAAACATACATTCCATCAACTGACATGATGCACTATTTACTAATCTGCTCATGACCTACATGTGACCTCCCCACACTTCTCAAATGTCAGATTCACCGTTTTGAATTGATATGCTCATTATTCTTTATGAAAAAAAAAATCTTATTGAATTAGACTGAACTATACTACTGGCAGTATGTACAGAAGGTTACAAAGTGGTTCACTTGCAAAGTGCCATAATGTGTCATCTGATTTCCCGTGTTACCAGCAAGGCTCTGTTCGATTCTTTACCCTTAATCCAAAGGCAGGTGATGTTTACATTGGGATAACATGAGCCAGCAGAGGGAGCACCAGTTAACCTCAGCCACCCACTGGAATAAATTCAATGACGCTCATTCACAAGCAAGATGGTTTGTCTGATTCAAACCTGCACATTAAACATGCAAGCCAGAAGCAACCTTCCCTCAACACACCAAATATAAAGGTGGAAGTTTCATGTACTATAGGAGATAACTTATCTGATAGCATTTTAAACCGTTCCCAACTCAACACTAACGTGCAGGTATTTGTCCTAAATTCTGTATTTTATTGAAAAGCCTACGCACAGGATTCCTCATGAGAAGATCCTTTTCTGTTGTCTGTTGACATTAGTACAGACAAGCAGTATGTCCTGTTCTTTATCATTCTGGCAGAAAGATGTCAGTCAGAATGAAGCAACATTTACATTATTATCCAGCTTGTTCTCACTATCTAAAAGCCCAATCTCCGCTTTCATTACTGCAGAGCTGCAAATACTTTAAGGTAGTCTGGCTCTCCTCTACACCACTATTCACTTAGTACTAGATAACAACTAAAAGAGGCTTTGATGAGGGGTTGTGTCATCATACAAAGCATATTTCTGTGGTTTAGTAACATTTCTATATATTCACCATGGTGCAAAAGCAGCAGCATAAACAAATCTGTGTTTCAGCACATAAAAAGGAACAGCACCACAGTACTGCAGGTGACCCAAACCCAGGAAATAAACAGAGCCCTTAGGAGGACACAAGAGCCATAAATCAGTATCAGAACTTTTGGGGTGGCACAGAAAAACTGCACTTCACATTGGATGCTCTGAAACACTATTAAACAGAGATTTGTGGAACTGTATGCAAAGCACTTGGATCATGTTCTCTATGGACACTTTCCTCTCATCATATGAGTTCCTATACAAGTAGTAACTTCTGAGTTGGGAAGGAAGGTCCCAGAATGCCCATCACAGAAGATGCCAGTTAATAAGATCAATGCACTTAGATCTCCCTAGGAAAATAGTGAAGACTTCCTTAAGCATTAGTTTCATTTCAGATGCACCAATGAAATTCTCTGCAACATTCTACTGAACCTTTGTGAAGTCATCATTCAGAGAAATATCTCTATTTCAGCTTTTGGCTTACACTGCTTTAGAATAAAGAAACCAGTTGGAATTGGAAACGGAAGGAAAAGGCCACTAATTTTGTAATCAAGCAAAACACAGTTCCCAACAAGTCAGTTTGCTGGAACCTAAGGGAGTCATGTTTCCCAGGATCAGAACTCATACTCAGCTTAAGGACTATGGATAGACCATTCAGAAATAATGGAATGGAAAGCCTACAGTGAGGGACTGCTGAAAGAAAGAAATAAATTAACTGGATATTGCCTCAGAATTATTTAATTCCTCATAAGGAATAAAAGAATTTCACTTTTACCTGCATTAGAAGACAAAAAAATCACTAGCTTCTGCAGGAACTGTGACCCTGTCCAATTGTACCGAGCAAAAACCAGATACTCTTTTATATCATACAGTATACATGATGTAAATCATAAAGGTCTAAACCACTCCAAAATAAAGCTTTCAATTCAAAGATGCAGAATGGCTACATAAAGAACTCAGGCACGTGAAAGTACTCCTGCACTCTAAGTAAAAAAATATCCAATTATAATAGTTTTCTTACCATTTTAGATTTTTCCACCCTTAAAATGACAATAACCATTCTTACTTGGTTTACTAATTTTTTTTCTTGACTGAAGGATCTTTTGATAATCCATTTTCATTTACCTGCCCATTATTTAAGTCAAATGGAAAACAAAGGGGGGAAATGAAAGCTGTAGCTCTGAAAATACACATTCAGTGAAGATTCGCATATCAGGACATGTCTGTACAGCTGCTGAAACTCAGCATTTGGGAGGTTTTGTGTCTTGAGTGAGATGAGCACTCCATGGAAGGCTCCTATTCCTGCAAACACACCCCCCTCTCCAACCCTGGAAAACAGATTTTTTTTAAAAAAAAATATCAAAGGTATTTATGTCTGCTGAACCAGATACAACAATTTCCTTACAGAACCACTCCTCTTGCTTCTTTCTTGGCAATTCAAATATGCCACAGTGCTAGTAATACTTCCAAAGCCTTCCTTATCAACCAATTCCTTCCCACAGATTTAAGGGAAGAAAAAACTCCAAAATTAAATAGAATAAAAAACTCAGGATACCAGGCATTATTCTGTAAGCACATTTTGCTTATATGACCAGAAGCTTCTTCCAAGCTCAAGGTATGTTAAGCTGCCTTTCTAATAATATGTGCTACTTCTGAAGCCAGAAGAATAAACTATTAAAGAAATTTGAGTAGAAATGCAGAGAGATTTGGTGCTGCCTTAATCCCACCATTCTGGAAAGCATGCCAGACTGAACAGAGAAGAGGTAGTTCTCCAAGGCTTAGCGGTTCACTTTAATTTGTTTTCTTTTCCAGTCAAATGAAAATTGACTCTCTACAATGTCACTCACCATTCAGTGGAGAAAGTCTGAGGAAGTGAAGTCAGCAGTGCCAAAAACTGAAATATAAATACATCTAGCATTGCTGGATTCCTCTTGGAGGTTTTGTTCCCCAAGATAGCTATTCTGTTACAAAAATACACAATAAAAATCCCTGGCTTTTAAAGGACTGTACTTAAGATAACTGTTTTTCTGAGTAACTTAGGTTAAATCCAGAGGAAGGGAAAGCAGATGGCTTTTCAAAACTTAAAGCAGAGAACACACAGAAGTTTACCCAGATATCAAAGATACCGTTTCAAATGCCATGAAGTAACTGTGAAATTTTATATCTTAGGACAGTGCTGATCCAGTTTCTCTAGATTTTAAACACTTCACTAATATGACCTGCCCTGTTTGTACTGTCATCCTCCCTTCTGTGAAACAGAAGCCAGAGGTTATTTGCCTGTGGCCACATGTCCATTAGCAAGCACTGCAGCCTAACAGAGGAGTGGTACCACAGAGGGAACCAGTGCTGAGGATCACCCCCAGCACACACTGCAGGACAGGGAGGGCAGGAGAGAATGACTTTGCACCAGTCCTCACCCTGTCCCTCTGACTGAACACACACTGGCTACTGAAAGGCAGTTAACTGTATTCCAGGAACATGTCTCTTAAATTGGTCTCATCCAAAAGGAATCCAGTTTGTGCTCCAAGAGCTGTCCACAACGCAGACCAAAGCACTGTAAGTGGGCATGTTCAGAATGTTAGATCCAGAAACGTAGTCACAAACTGACAAACTCGCATACTAACACAGCCACATCTTGCAGATCTGTGGGGACAATTTTTCAGAATAACACTAGAACAATCTGACTGCATTGCTCAAAACCATTCTCCCTGCCAAGGCTGCAAAACACAGGCAAGAAGTGCCAGAACAGTCTCACTCAAGAACAAAACAATTGGTATTGAGAAGAGATTCCCAAAAAGAGAGACTTTGAAAGAGGGATTTTGCAAAGCAATGAACATATACATATGAAACACACCCACCAAAACAAACAAAAACCCCCACCCTTACAAACAAACAAAAAAAAGAACCCCAAGCCCACCACCCTCAATAAAAGCCACAACCCAGTAAACACCACCAACCCAGAGAGATAGCTTCTCAGAAAACATAAACAGCAGGTAATTCACTTCTGGATCACCACAGGAGCAGGAGGGCTGAGACCCCTTAATTAAAATCTCTACCAGAGAGTAATATAGCCTGAATTCTCACCAGTTATCATGCTACTGGGAATGAGCATGCTCATAGTAGTGACAGGAAAAGCATGCAGCTCCACAAGTACCACAGTTTGCAGCCTGGTATATTATACTAACTTCCTAAACCTTTTCTATTCTCTGAGTCTTATTTTCTTCTCCATGAAGGTTTTTGTTCAGAGGAACAGTTGGCAGAGAACAGAGAAAGAACCTTCAGTCTCAGAATCTTTCTGCTGGATGCTCTCATTTCCTTCCTCAAGATGGAATGATGATACTGAAGAAAATGGGACAGATACTAATTTGGGCTTGTTCCCACTGCTGGTTTCTACTCTGGAGATGGCTTTCATATATATATATATGAATATATATATATATGTACATGAAAATTTCGACTGTACTATAACTGAATAAGCTTTCTGACAAATTCCATTTTTTTACTTAATGAAATAAAAAGATAAATTAAGTTATTCCAAGAACTAGCAAGCAGACAACAGCACTTCAGTCTGAAGCAACAGCTACTTTTAAATTAGTGACACTTGCACAAAAAATACTTATTTGCCAGGCAGATGAAGAAAGATGGGCATTTTATACTGGATATTTAATACGCCCAAGTATCATGATAATTAAGGAGGTAATTAACACAAGCTTGAGACAGTAATGCTCCCAAGTTCACTTACCTGCACCAATCATGGTGATTGGAGATTCTATATATATCCATTCATCAGTATATATACCAGAGTGAACAAAGATAAGTCCATCAAAATGAGCTTCTTGAACTCCACCAAGAGCATCCTCAATGGTATCATAATACTAGAAGAAAGGGAGCAAGTTTAGAGTAACGTCCATTTCCATTTATGTAGATATATAAATAGTTTTAAGAACTGTTTTGGAAACATACCAACATATTTTCTCTTCCTTTGTATCTTGCGGGATTACTGTAGAAGTGTTCAGCAAAACCTGGCTTCACATGTGCTCCTTTGTACTGAAACAAGGAAGAGAGAGAGCTTGTGGTAAGATAGGTGGGTTTGGACCCACTGACAGATCTACTAATTCCCTAATTAACAAGCCATTTGCTGATATCAGTTTGTTGCAGGAAGTAAGGATCATATACTGACCTCCCACTCCAGGCCCACAGTTTGAAATGGCAACACCAAAAATTGTCTGAGCCTAAGGGAGTGATCAGCTAAGCCCCGAGTCCAACTACTTACACAGCCATAAGCCTTGAACCTGACTGAAAAGCTTCACACACCTGAATCATTCCACAAGAGCTGTTCTTACTTCCATCTCTTGATTCCCTAGCAGCTTGCCACAAAAACTGCATTTATTTGGTGAGGAAAAGAGTCCCATACCTTCACTAGTGATTGAATACTAAACAAGCCAAGTCAAGCATTTGTCCTCAGTGCACTTCAGAAATTCATTGACCAGCAACACAGGGCATTGTGTGATACACACACCTCGATGTTTATTTCCTTTCTTTTCCTACTATCATGCCCAGGCATTCGTTCAATTGAGTGAATGAATGCATTTGAAATTTTGGATCAGAAGTGCAATCACATTCCTTAAAGAAGATCTGTTTATCTCCAGTCAGGCCAGCTGTAAATCACTATTTAGCCCAAGTGATATTGCCAATGTATGTTTGGTTCACCAGAGGAAGATGCACACAAATCTGATAACCAGCACACACACTGGTTTAGCAAGATATGACAACAGCATCTTCACACTGTGAATCTCAGACCATGACAGTCTTGTACACAAAACTTCAGTGATGCAAAACCCAACACAGAGGAGCTGGAGACTCAAGAATTCCACTTTACCATGTAGTATCTCCCTGAAGTGTGCCTCAAAACAGGAAATAACTTCTGAATTCCCCCTACTGCACAAGACCACAAAGCCTAAACCCAAGATAATTACCATTATCAGCCACATTTCAGAAGTTGGTGTTTTTACTTTTATAAATACCCATAAATTTGAATATAAATGAATAAAACTGTTACCAGCTGCTGGAAGCTTTCTTTCCAGGGATTTGGATGTTCATATTCTTCTGGATTAATCTGATAAAATTTACCAGGTTCAGGATGCATCATTGGACGAGTGTACTCAAATACTTCCATATACAATCTTTTCCTGAGCAGAAGAGAAAATTAATGCATTTCTGATTACTCATCCATTTGAATATAAAACCAAAGGCTAAAGCCTGGGGGCTTTTTGAACAGAATTTGCCTGTGACAGTGAATACAAGCAAGGTCAGTATCTACCACTTAAAACCAATTTTTTTCTTGTACTGACTTGTGTTTTTCCGACAAAAATTTTCATGTTTTACAGACCCAAGAGAAAAAGTTGTCAACATGCCATTTTCATGAAGAAACTTAAGCAGTTACACTGTTTGTGAATCAAACTGTGCATTAACTACAGCACTACTTTAACACTTACAAAAGCTAGTAGCACAAATATAACAAAACTTAAGATCAAGCGTGCCACCACCTCATCCTCACCTTGCCAAAAAAAGACTGAAAAATGCATTCACCGAGAACAAGTGATGCACTGTATTCCAGAAAGAGTTCATCAGTGAACAAATTACAGTGGTTTAAAAAGAAGAAAACAGCACACAGCAGTTGGATTCTTTTCATTAGTGCCAGAATGCAAATAATTGCAGTGTCTGAGCCTGCTGATATTAAGCCCAGACTTACAGGATGCCACTGAATCACAGAAGTTGTAATTCATCTGACAAGGCATCCCCAAAGCTGTCTTTAGGACAGAAAAAAGGGTAGTTCTATGATGTTGTTTTATTATTATTCTTTTAGTCTTAATCTTTACTTTTAAAACAAAGCAGCTTAAGAAATACATTGGTTTTTCCCTCATAACAGTTACAAATTTAGTATTCCCATTTATTCAAACTCTCAATAAACCAGGGGTAGAGCAGACTCTTATGGGGGAAAACAGCCCAAGTATCCAACTATTAAACAAAACAAAACTCAAACCAAACAAAAACCCCATTTAAGTAACACTAGACAAAGCTTGCATCTAAGTTGAAGAAATGTTTTGTTCCTTCTGTGTGAATAACACAATCCCCTTAAGTAGCCTAAAAAGGTTAAAGGGGGAAGAAGGAATGGCAACTGAAGGAGCTGATTTTTAAAACAGGCACTGTTTAACTAGTATCTACACTACTACAGAATCAAGGTTTACTGTTTAATACACATAATCAGGTACTCACAAGCAACAATGCTTAACTAAACTAGACATAATAAAATACAACTGGTTTTCCTTCAACTAATTGTAACCAGCATTTCTATTTTTCTATTGTACTGACATCTTGAGCAGCACATCTAGTATTTCCCAAGATAATGAGGAATAGCTTTTCACTTACCACAAAATTGGATCATTAGCCAGCTCACTGAAGCGTTTACACACACAAGCTGCTCTACAGAGATCCTGCTCCAGCAGGTAGGAGAAGATCTTTAGAACCACTTCATCTGGCAACTTCTCCTGAAGATATTGTTCTGCAGGGGCTGCTATTAAACAGTAATCAATACAAGGTTATTGACATATTTAATGAGCTCAAATCCTGACTGCAAAAGACTATGAACTTGTCACTTGAAAGAAATGTCAATTATATCAAGGCAGCCTATTTTAAATCTTTGTCTTCTAAAACCAAAGACAAAAAAATCCAATAGAAGTTACAGACTTCAAGTCCTCTTTCCAAACTTTAGTTCACTTTTTCTATTGGAAGAATCATTCTGCAAACAAGTGCAGATGTTAAGCAGGCTACTGTGCATGTTCCAGAAATGCTGGCTTGCCATTGCTGATCGCTTCATTGTGGTTCAATTAACCCACATTATCCATACAATAATAATAATGTAGTCCCAAAGCCAAAATGTCTGCAAATGTTTTTAAACACAAAAGAATTTAATCAGAAATAGTCACTGTCTGGAAAAACTACTAGGAAGACTTCCTTGTTCTCCCACAATGAACAGATGAGGCAAAGAGACATCTGGGATGTAGGAAACCAACAACCATCAATAACTCCCAAGTCTCCTCCTTCCACTTACTCCCATTTACATTCTTCCTTTTAAAATGAAAAATCTAAACCAGAAGAAGTATTAGTCTTGCCAAATGCATTTCTTCAGAGAGGCTGGAGAAAGTTTTATTCCCATGTCATTGTGTGGAGACAGGAGTGGGCTTTGTTAAACCCATGCTCACGGGCACATAGACACACTCCACATGGGACAGTTCCTTTGGGAAAGCCCTGCCTGCAGTTTGTGTTCTCACCAGATCCTCCTGGGGCAGGAGTCCTCAAAGCAGGCAAGTCCTGCTTGCAAACGTCACCTGTTTGGCTAATGGCTTTAGGATCCTTTCTATCATCCTAAAGGCACCATCACATGGAGCAGCTACCAAAGTTTAGAGGATTTGTATGCAAGGCATTCAAAGTTTGTGCCTGCTGAATTCACAGCACAATTACATGCATGTAATGCCCCTCACATTATTTTTTCTTAAAACATCTGAGCCTAAGGAGCAACAGGATTGTCATTTTGGCTACTACAAGAAGCCTACTGAAGTGACCTTAAGAAAGAAGACCTACTAAATATGAAGAAATAACATTCTGAAAAATAGTATCCATGCAAGACTTCACATATAAACTAAACAAACAAACTGCCCCAGGATTCCCCTGGATAAGGCAGCACAAAGAAATGTGTTATTCACAGCTGTAAGATGGAGAAAACAGGAACTGCAAGCACCAAACTGTGGCTTTTTTACCCCTCCTTAAACTGGGGTCTGCAGACCACATCACCAGAACCTGTGTGCTGTGACAGAAGTAGAGCTGTTTTTCCAGCGTGTCATGCTTACATCTCTGATCAGACCAGGCAGTAGAAATTCTGAACTATTCCTGAGATTGCAGCACTTTCCCTGAAGGTGTTCCTCATTGTGCTGTGGTATGAATGTCCCCTTAGCAATTCCAGAATACCAATTTCATCTCAGATGCCAGAGGGGTATTTATGCAGTTGACAGCTGCTCACAGCAGTTATCACAGTTTACAGCCATAAACTACAGGTACATGCCACTTCAGCCCAACAAAAATCTATGCTGTGCTAAAGTGGTAAGTACCAGCACTCCACATGCCCACAGCTATTTTTCCCCACAGTATCCTACACTCCAGAATTTTTTTCATGATCAGCTCCTTGCTGTAGTCCATTGCAAGCTACAGAATTGCGAGCATGGGACACAGGTAAAGAAACAGGAATGAACGCCCCGAAGTTGGCCAAGACAGTTCTCTTCTGCAACAGCATTATTAATGGCAGATTACAAAATTATTTTTATTCAGGAAAAAAACAAAGCAAAACAAAGCCTTATGAGCCAGGCTGAAGCCTGTTAGTTGGTAAAAGTTATGAAATGCAAGTAGTTTGGAAATGCCTTCTGCCCAAGAGATGCTTGGGGAGCCCCAAGTCTGAGGAGCTTAACAGCAGGCTGTAAGGGGAACATGGCTGGGCATCACCAAAAAGTGTTACATGCACTATCAATGCTGGTTTTCAAAAAGGTCTTTTTCCACTGGAGATATAAAGGGTCCTCCCTGTGTCAAACAGACAGGAGCAGTTTGTTCTACAGTCCTAATTACTCTTGAAATGCATCGCAGGATAATTTGATATTGCTACTGAATTAATCTTTTTCTGGTAGCTTTCCAGTTAGATGTAGTAATCTACTGTCTTACTGAAAGCCAAAATGTTATACTGCAGAGGCAAAACAGTAAATCCTCCCGAGTTTTCCATGACCTGTCTTCTCCTTTTAACACACAAATCCCTGAGGCATTCAATTTAAGCAGTTACTTCCATAAACAATCTGCAGCTTTTTTTCTTCCTTTATCTATGTTAGATCCTTGAATATTTTTTACTGAATGGGAAAGCTCACTAATATAGTGCCTTCCCAGTGCTCCAAAGTTCATACTTCTGTTTTCCTCCCTAGGCTTGATTTCAAAATTAAAATTGAAATCCAGATATGTTTCCCTACTGTAGGGGACAAGGACCGACTTTGAGAAAAGTCAAAACATTTGAAATGAAAATAATAATAAAAATTTAAAAGCTTCAATTAACCTTCTTGCCTCTGCAATTTTTCAACCAGCACTTACTTGGAAACTTAGGCACTGCTTTCAAAATGAAGATGATGATTTTACAGGTGTTTGCTATCTCTCACTCAGCTTTATTCAAAATCCTGCAGAAGTGAGCAATTTAATTTAAATTGTCCTTCTGCTCAATTAAGCAAGGTTGATTTAAGATTTCTGCACTCAAATCACTGATACAGTGATTACCAGATGAAATCCTCCAGTATAATCTGAAAAAGCTAACTTGCTTCTTAATGTGAAGACTTCTCTGTATCCAAGAGAGACCTACATCCTTTTGTTCTATAAATCCACACTTCACATCTTGGATATCTTTTAGTAATGTGTCAAAGCAAGGATGTAATCAATGTGTTCTTCCTCTCAGTTTACAAAAATGAGCCAAAACAGTTTTAAAAGGCTTGTCTGGCCACCAAATCAGAAGCATTTAGATGCTCCTGCTCCTGACAGTTCTGTGCCTATTGATGAAGTAAAGGTAATGTACAAAATGCATCCTCATATTAAAAACAACACCCTATGAGTTTTCCAAATAAGTGTCAAAACCAGACAAGAATAAAAATTAAAATGAAGTGTAAGAGGTCATCACCAATCTTTATCTTTGCCCTAACACATGTTGACAGTTAAACTATTATGATTTAGTAAGCATTAATGTACTGCATATCTGAAAGTTAGAAACACTAGTTAGCTAGTTATGTCATTCAGTTTCCACAGGATATGCATGAAGCCAATTCATTTTCAGTTTTGATCATTTAGCTGACAGGGATTAACAAAGCAGTATCAGGACAAAGAGCAGGGAAAGCTGCCTGAAAGTGAATTCCTTCTTGGTATACAGACCAAGAATGCCATCCCAAGAATACAAAACTGTCAATTATGTCTTCTATGGTCGCCCTTTTTCATCCATTTTAGTGGAGAAGATGGAGATAAATAGTTTCTGCTCCATAAGGACATATTTAGTAAAAATCTTTTCTTATTAAGAAGCAGAAATATGTCAGAAACATAGCATGTATTTTTCTTGGGAAAGTATCTTAGGAAATCGATAGGAAAAGAAAAAAAATCAATTTTTGAAGTCAGTAAGTTCTGTAAACTTATGCATGTTCCTACTGTACAGAACAATCAGTGAGTGAGCCAGTAACCTCAAGTCTCAGTATGTACTGCAAATCCATAGTTCAGTGAAAAGAGAAATTTAAAATAGCAACACTCTCAGCAGAACTAACTCTGAAATCTGTATTAAAATACACGTTTTTCCAACTCCTGGCTCCACTCCAGTTGGAAACACTACTTGACTGGCATTTCTCTTTTCAACTCTGAGTTTTCCTCCACTCAGTTTGTACAACAAGGATGGTCTTCCACCAAGAAATTTTCTTCTAGTCCCATGCCTTCATTTCATCCACTGTTCTAAATTAAACACCTGTACAGCCCAGATTACAATACACAGTCACCACTCATGACAAACCAAAAAGTCTCACACTTACAACTCAGTTACAACAGCTATCATTACCTATGCCAACAAAAAAGTGAGGTGAAGGGGACTGTGTTAAAATAAATTTCACCAGAATCAGTATTCCTACAAACTCAGAGGAATCTCTTCAAAACTCAACAGGGAGAATAAAAAATAACCATCACCCATATTGGGAAAGAGTTTTATAGAAAATGGTTTGAGGAAGACACTCCTTTCTTAAATTGCAACTGGTTTGAACACAGTTTTAGAAGTAAAATTGTAAAATCCATGTTTACAATTCTTCTGTTAATGCCATGCTGGAGAAGCCTCCACAATCCCCATACTTTCTCCACATGAGCTCAAGAATCTAACAAATGGAATGCACAGCAAAAGCGTGGAGAATTCCTCTGGAAATCAACGTCATTCATGTTGGAAAGTTACAGACTTGTACTAAAAAAAGGAGCAGGGTAAAAGCATGATGACGAACACAGCAAACAAGCCAATGAAATGGAAGAAAAACTAAGACCTGTCAAGAGAAACAGTCTGTGACAAGACAGGTCTGCACAAGGCTCCAGAGAGCCAATCAGGAAATGAATCAATGCAAAATGACACAGGTTTATGTCCCACTTGCCCTGGCTATTTCAAGAATATAAACCTGAAGTTAAATGGTTCTTAAACAGCTGCTGAAATGAAGAGTTGATCAAAAAGGGGGAGAAGAAAACAAAGAGGGGGAGAAGACAGAGCACTCAAAAGACAAAAACCTATGCTATGGAGAAAATGAGAAGCCAGAAAGAGCAGACCTCACCAGAAGCAATGAAAACAAACCTAGAGCCTTGTGCCAGCTGCTCAGTTTTTTAATTCACAATATTAAAGGGATGTAGACTAAAAAGGACAGAAGCAAGAAAAGCAGGAGAAACCACATTAATGTGAGCTGGCAAGTGTTGGTGTTGATGTTCCAGGCAAAAGTGACAGCAGATCTCCTGGAACTGAAGAGTGTGTCAGGAGACTAGAGATTGAAAAATTACACAGAAAACAGAATGAGCAGGGGCTGTGTGCCTGTATATACCTACAAAGTGTGTGCACACAAATAAAATACACACACAATACAGTTATATACACGTACTGGATGGACGTTTATTATATAGCAGACATTTACGGTAGATGCGTGCAAAGATCAATGTAATTATGTATACACGTATATCTGGGGTTTTTTATTTACAAACACATCAAGTCTCTCTCTCTCCCCACAATGAAGAGCCATGATGACATACCCAAACTACCACTAAAAATGCAATTGAACAATGCCATCAATATGAGAAATGGCAATTAAGCAGTATTATTGCTCCTAAGAGTAGCTTAGATACTACACAGCACTATGAGAATAAAAAAACAACCAAAACATGCCTGCAGTGAAACAAACACAACAAAATTATCAGATTCCAAAAATTCTGACAAAAATTATGCTACCAAATTTGAAGTTCAGAACAAGCTTGTAGTTTTGTTTTGGCATTTTTTTTCCCACTACTGTTTCTTAATTGGAGAACACACAGGAAAACAGTTTGGGGACAATGTGTGTGGGAGAACGTGTGGTGTTAAAATGTCTCTACTCCTTCTCCCTCACCCCTTTTTCTGTACAAAAGTTATTACCTGATAAATCCTGGGATTTCCCAGATACTCTAGCACGTTTTGCTCGGTGACCAAAGTTTTCAGTAGCTGAAGTAGAGGCGCCCTTAAATGAAATAAGTAAGAATTAGTTCAGTCAGTAGATAACTTAAGAAAAATACTAACTATTTCCATATTCTTGAAACAGTAAAATTTCCTTTATAATCAAAACCAAAGAAGTTACCTCCATACTGCTCTTTGTAGGACAAGCTGTTCTTTTAGGTAGAAGAGTTTTTCTGCGAAGTTGGTATGGGCTGTTTTGTGCACCAGGACCTGATTCTTCTGCAACCATATCTGCAGGTACATCATCGTCTGCAAACAAAAAAATAAATTTCATCATTGGAATTGTAGTTTTGCTTTATGCCAGGAAAATACTACTGAAATTTTCAGGTAAGTACATAGTCAGAAGGGTGGGAGGAAGTGTTAGAACAGAGAACTTCTAGTTAAAAAAAAAATAAAAAATCAGAATATTATAGCCTGTGAATCTAAGTTCCTTCATTTGTACTTCCTCCGTACATACACAGCAGCTATACCAAAACCAGCTTAAGAAAAACCAAACAATCAAAACCCTAGGCTTTTGGTTTCTCTGCAAGCATTTAATTCACTATACTAATTCAATCACCTCATCACTTCATTTTTTTTACCTAACACTATCAGCAAAATGAGGAACACTGAAGTGTCAATTATTAACTAAATGTTATCAAGAAATCCTTTAGTAAACATAGCACTTAGTATGAAACTCAAGACTGAGTTTTCCTCAAACATTTTGGGAATAACTCAGGCTAGCACACAAAACCTTCTATAAAATGGAGGTAGCTTTAAATACATACATTCTCTTCACCTAAATTACACTTGAAAAATAAGAGCATATTTTCTCCCTGCCCTTTAAAAAAGTGCAAAAAGTGTCATGAGTATAATTTTAGAGGTTTTGACTCATTAGTTTCAATCTTCCCTGTTCTTTTATTTATGGAAAATACTTGAAACAAGCACAAAATAGTTACTCATCACTGCATGTCCTATAACTAACATTACATTATAAAGCTGCAGGAATTTTAAAAAGGCCAGAACAAAAAGCATCTAGAAAATAAAGTAAAAACAACTCCACTTAAAAATGTATACTTTCTGCAGATGCTTATCTATGAGAAAACAAATTTGCATTTTCTTTTCATTTTAAATGCCTCTCTTCTTAAACTGGGCAAAATGTGATGTGAAAATAATAGCCATAAAAGCAATGCCACAGAGCCAGCAGTTTTCCTGAATATATTAGGTTGAAGAGACTAATGTAAAAAAAAAAAATCCACAAAAGAGAACCCAGTATGCCACCACTCTTCCAATACTACAGTAGTCTGTTTAAAACAAAGCAATGCAATTCTGAAGTGACTCACTCTCATTTCAAAATCTTAATCTCATGATTTTCCTAAGGGTTTCTGGTTTGGGGTTTTTTGACATAAGTTACAAGACATTGTGCTTATATTGCATTATACATATCATGCAGCCTGAGCTGCTGCATCAATGAAAAAAAAAAAACAACCCAACAAAAAACAAACCCCAAACTATTTTTCCCCTTCCTTAGCAGATATTTATAAACAGCAACCTTGCCATGCACCATCAGAGATCACAACACTGCCACAACACCCAAACAGAGGACAGAAGCTGGTGCAAAGACGAAATTCACTGCTGATGTGCACATCTCCACACAGGCTCCTCAGAGCAATAGAAGAGAGCTTCAGCAGCTCATTAATCCACCTGAAAATTAACTTGCAAGTACCTCCACGACCAGCCTTCAGCCAGTCCAGCAGCTGGTCCAGCTCAGCACAGCCACAGGACCATATGACTGGGAAGAACCACCAACAGCACAGGTTTTTAAGGACAGAAATGAACTGTGAAATTTCTGTCAAGACCCAGCACTTTTTACAAGAGGCCACCTCTGAAACTTTAGCTGGAAGCTGGCTCACACTCCCTGTCTGCTGCTTCCCAGGCACACCTTGCATCTGACCACTACATAGGAAGCTAAGTATTTATGAACTATGCAAAAAGCCTAAAGAACACTGATGGATGAACTGCAGTGAATTTTCCCATGAAATGTCTGGCCCAACGTGGGGATCACTGCCTGTGAGAAGTCAGTGACCTCAGAGCAGACTCTGCATACCCATAGGTTCAGTCACTTGGTTTTACCCATTTCTTTGCATCTCTGATCAAAAACACCCTCTCAATTCAACAAGGTAGGCAGGAGACAGAAGCTGCTACAGGAGAGCTCCCAGCCTTCCCTGGCACACCAGAGCAGAAAAGCAGCCGTGGGTGTGAAGCAGGCCCTGCCAGGAGGAATTCAGGCACCACCACCAGCCAAGGCTCCTCACAGCAAAACACAGACACTGCAGCCCTTGTCTCTATTTTACATTTGATACAGTAACTATGATTACTGTTGCTAATATCCCCAGAAGCTACCTGGGGACTTGGAGCATGGTGTCTCAAGCCCCCGATGCTCCCCTATTTTGCATTGAAGACACAAGATGACTGTCAGAACAGTTGGGTTTTTCCCCCTGTTCTGGATGGTCAGTATAATAGTTCAAAATTGCCACATCAAACACAGCAACAGCATAATAAGCCAAGATAATGGGGAAAAAAATAGAAAGCAAAGCAGAGAATTTTGATCTCTCAGTAGGTGATGGAAAGGGCACAGATAAACCCCAGTCAGGTCTTCAGAAGAACACCCATGGAGGCCACAAAGGACGGAACATATTACTGCTGCAAAGAGACAGCAGAAGCCTGTGGGGTAAAATGGAAGGAAAGGTCAAGTTTGGCTGAAACACTAAAGGACTGGCTAAGCAGAAGAGAAATACATTCTTTTTCTTGCAGTGTGTTTAGGAAAATGGCAGGAGTTCTACTAAATATCGCTTTTCTAGCACAGATGACATTAAGGGATATGCACACACTCAGCAGGTATCAGAAGAATTAAAATCTTCCATTTTTGATCTGAACAACAAGGAAGACAAAGGAAGGGTACCATGATGTCTTTAACCAGCAGCTTTTGCCATACTTCTGAGGGGCTTCTGCACAGATTTCTGACACTTCAGGAATAACAACTGATGCTATTTATCCAGATGCAGCCTGTGTAGTTACTGCCAAGTGAAACAGTACCAGGGAACTGGAAGGTCTTGAGTGATCTCTGAGAGCAGTAGCCTTGGTGCTTGGTTTTAGCCTTCCAGATGCTCCCTGGAAGCCCTGAACAGACTAAAGCAGCTACACTGGGAGCCTTCAGAGAGATGCTGCTCATAAAGTAATACTTCTTCAACACTGCAGATTGGCCTTCCCTGAGGAAGCAAACTCAAACCAGATTCCAAGAGCTCTATTTTGAAAATCCTTCCCTAAAAATCACTTCAACATACACCTGCTTTAGAACACAAATATCTGTTTTAAAAGACAGAAGCTCAGTGCCTCCAAAATGTTTTGAAAAACCCTATTTTAAAGCGTAACAGTATCAGGCAGTAACATACATAAAAAGCATTATAATCACATTTGTTGATGATAGAAGCATAAAAGTCAATAAACAAATTTGGAAGAGCGTGTGTATGTAATATTAATATCATCATACAAACACCTGCTGAAATGACTGCCAGATGCTGTCACAATTTTAACCAAGTCAATATGTTTGCAGTTTTTAAGAGATTAAATTAAGCCGAGTCTGCTCTCAAATAAAAATATTTACCCAAATATTTTATACCAATTATATCATATAGTAAGATAAAACAATTTCAAATAAAGTCATGTTTACTGAACTTTGTGACTCTGACAGGCCAAAACCTACATTTAAATTAAGAATTCTCTCATCTGAGAGTTCAAAATTACTCATGAACCTGAATGGTAACACTACAAGCTTTAAGACCCACAAAAGACCAAAAAGGACAAAAACTTCCAGGAGGAAAAGAAGAAGAAAAATCTGCCATTCTGGCAACTGCTGTCAAGAGTGCCTTGTATTTCCACAGATGCTGTGGAAGAGAGTATATTAAAATAAAGAAAAAATAAAATTATACAATTGACTTCTTTTGTTTCATGAAGACATAAGTTACAGAGAAGTGACAAAGTGTTGTCAAGAGCTATTTACTAAGAAATAGGCACTTCTAGAGAAAAATTATCACGTCTAGGACATCAGTTCCAAAACACGTGCACATGGTTTCATTTCTACCTTATATGCATTCAGATAACATTTCCAAAAAGCATCATAAATATAAATGACAGCTGTAAAGTTGATAAATTATTAAAAATAAAAAGAAAAAAACTTTAAATTCCCCCAATAGACTCATCATAAAAAATAAAAAAGGGAGGAGAGGGTCCCAAGAAAGGCAGCTCATAAACTAACCTGTAGGGTTTGATCACTTAAGTTTTTACTCTGCAACATCACATTTTTGTGCTGGTTTTCTCTACCCTCCCCAAATGGGGCAGGAGGAACAAAACCAACCAAACAAAAAGATCTGTAGTCTAGAGAAGCAGAGTCCTGAGCCTGGCAGATATTTCCAAACAGACAAAGCACTGAAATTGCTCCTGCGGGCTGGGAGAAGAAAGTGGTGAGAAATGTAAACAACCAGGTTAAGACAGGAAAATCCATATCAAATTGAGAGTAGATCTAGAAAAGCAGCTCCAAAAAACAAAATTAATCCATACTGAACCTGTTTGAATGAAGCTATGATTCATCTTGCCTATTAAAGAATTTCAACAGGAACAGTTCATCAAACAGTGTTCTAAGTATAACCAGTACAACTTCAGAATGAAATAAACTATTAAAAAATTCCAACACTGTCCATCTTCATAACTAGAAGAGAACACAAATTAAGCAACTAAAATGTTAACTGATAGAGCTCCTCTACTCTGGGTTGAGCTCATCTTGCCACAAATCTGGCAAAACCCACACCAATCATCCTGCCAGCCTGTGAGATGACAGCCCCAGCTACTTGACCGGCTCCACTTCTGGACTCGCTCAAAACTCCAACAGAGAAGAGAGGATGACACAAGTTTAAGGGAGGAGAGAAGAAGTGACCTCCAACAGTGCCAACAATGAAGGTAAATAACTTACAGAACAGACATACAAGGCAGTTCTGTAATTGCACTTACAGCAACATCTCTGCAACAAACTGCAGTCCCAAAAAACAAGCACAACACCCCCACCCACCATTCTTCTCTAAGGAGCAAGTCTCTGGGAGTGAGCTGTTAAATAAATGCATGTATCAGCAGTGTGACTGACACTCATCCTGTGTCCTTGAAAATACTCCTAACAAGTGGCTGACACCTGAAAGCAGATACTGTACCAAAACGTGAAAGATACTGAATACAGAATTTGCACATACTACTCTGTATCTCAGAGTGAAGGTTTCTCACACCAGCAGAGGCTTACCCATTGATTCCAGGCAGCATTTAAGGATTAGTTTAAATTATGGATGGCTTAAGGTTGCTTTTGAAATGGAGACCATTTTCTTTTGAGAGCTATCTGAGGACCTTTCTGAAGAGAAAAACACTGGCTATGAATACCACAACCAAAAAAAAGCAAGTGCACCCCAGAAGCCTCCACCCAAAGCAAACAAAATCCCTACAAAACTGAGAAAGATGACATGCAAAGTTAACAGAGGTCAGACACAACATGATCTAAAGGCAGGAGCATTGTGGTGTTCCTTTACAGTCAAATTCCACTTCACTACAGTGGACTTTGGGGGAAAAAAGGTCCATAAGAAACAGGGGGCATGAATACAGCTACTCCATTTTATGTTGAATGTTAAAAACATGGTATTAAAATAAGTAGCCGCAAACTCATTTGCTACTAACATTGGACTCTAATAAATACTGTGATGTACTTTTTTAACTATTACAGAAAGAAACCCTGTAGTATTTTCCAAGCATTACCCAGAGCAGCTCAGCTCACAGAAAGGTAAAAACTAAAAGGTACTGTTTTGTGTAAGGTTCTGATGGCACTGGTCAATGAGAAGGATTAACCCCTGACTGGAGACAAAGCTGTTTGGAAGAGACCCTGCAAGAAAACTTGAGTCAGAACTGCTACTCACAGCAGCAGGCTCTCAGATTGGAAAGGGGACAGACCTAACATTAAAAATGTATGCTTTCTTAAAAACTACAGAAAGCTCAGACTTCCTGAACGCCATATGGAATAAAGAGATTCTGCCTTCTGGGAAGCAACAACCAGACACAATAACCATTACTGACTACTAGAATATTTTAAATATACATACAATTTCTTACTACCAATAAACCAAAGACAAACAGCAATATGCAAGCCACTGTAGCCTATAACAGTTTATAAAATAAACAAAAATTGTGTGGAATACCTTAAAACTTTCCTGTATGAAATTTATTTCTTAAATTGAAAGAGGGGGAAAGTATGCTTAAAGTCAGAGTACTTGTATAAAGCAAAATTTAAGAAACATATACACCACACCACCTTCCACCCAAAGAATCAAACAGCACATTTTTTGCATTTACATTTTAAGCTTTTAAACACCAATATCAAAATAAGACATCTTATTACTGTCTCTGGAAATAGTTGTGCAGTCATGATGGCCTAAAAAGAATAAGAATAGATCAGACGCTCAAACTCTATCTGTGTTTATCCAGAAGCTCATGTTAATTTTAAACACATTTAGAAGTATTTTCTACAAGAAGAAAAGCAACTACTTTGTGCTACACAGAGTTTCTTAAAGCTGTGATTATTTCTTAGATTATTCTATTATTCTTAGATAAAAATTAATTTCCATGTGATCCTAGGAATCTCATTTTTTCTCCTTCTCAGCACACTGTGAAGCCCACTACAACAATCCTCACAGAGGTCACTCAAACCCTCAAAGGTCTGCTGGGTGAGCCAGCACCTCCACAATGCTGCACAGGAAAACATGGCTTACACAGCAAGGCAGACCCTGAGGTGCTTAGAGCTGGCACACAACAGACTAATAGGGAAGGAGACAACTGGGAAAGATACACTGGCTGCAAGCCCAAAACTTGTCCTCATCTATATTTCTTAAAAAATTATCAACAGTCACAAATAGCTATTCACATCTTTACACTTCATTCCCTAGGGAGCTCACAGTCCAAAACCACCTAGCACAAAAACCATGTGTTAACACCAGTTAAAAAACCCTCCAGCTACTATGCAGAATATATTCCTTTTCAGAAGCCAGAATCAAAAAGTGATAAACAAGGATTTGATGAAAAATTCTGGTTTCTTTCCACAACCATGCCCCAAAAGAGCTATTTAACATCAGGTTAAAGACTGAATTTCTTAAAAAAAAAAAAAAAAAAAAATCGTTAACATGCACATTGTTATTAGACATGGAGAATAATTGTGCAAGTACCCGCATAGTTGAGCTACTTGTTAAATAACTTATTTTAGAAATGGGCGATTAAGATCTTTTTCTTAGAACAAGCAGCTCTAATGATCAGCACTAGCAGGTAGAACTGATAAACTGGAATTAGAAGACAGATTTTATTTTCTAGGGTTTTTTTTTAAACTACATTGCCTTCCCAAACTGATGATACCTGTATTATAGCACCATCTGTAACATTTAGCAAAGTAATAAACAACTCTCCAGGTGGCTGTGTGCAAGTATTAAGGGTACTTCCCTCCCTGCTTAATAGGCAGCTTGACTTCTGCTCTGACAAGCTTTCATTGAGAAGGCACAAGGAACCCTTTTTGGGTGCATTCCTCATTAAGAAAGCAATACTTTCAAAGCTGTGGCCTTGCTGCACGGTTCCTTGATGCTACAGTGAAAAAGCTGACCAAATAGATTTTAAGATATAGAAATACAGTGCTAAGAGCCTTTCATTGTTACATTTCTAAATGACACTAAATAAAATAGAGTATTACTACAAGCTGATTTTTTTTCTTGTCTATTGTGACTACAATACTCAAGATTCCAAGTAGGTCCAATTAAAATTTCTACCTGGCCATATCGCTTCATTTGTTAGGGCAGTCAGATTACCAGTCTCAAAGGTCATCTCCCTCTCTGGTTGAAATCTCATTAAAAATGAGAAAGCAACTTTAATCTCATTAGAAAAGCACAGCTAGTGAGAACAATAAAAAACACTGAAATAAATTCAAGTATTGCCACTTTATTCTGACCAGAAAGATGTTTCTGATCAATCCTCATAATCCAAGTTCAGGCAGTACCTCAAGGTGCTGGAACAAAGAGGTGAGAATGGAACCTCGTGACCACACCCCGGGGCCTACAAAAAATTCCAAAATCCCATTTTACGAGGAAGTAAAGTGTCTCTCAGACAGGAAGGAATTACAGATTTTCCAACAGCAACACCAAAGTCACCAGAATACGTAAACAGAGGAACTGTGGAACGAGTCACTGGTACTTTAAAAAAAAAAAAAAAGGCAAACCCAACCCCCACCAAAACAAACTACCAATCAAAAAACAAACCATCAAAAAAAAAAAATTAAACCCAGAGAACTCACTTTCATGAACAATGATGTCAGTGAAATGGCTGGACATTACCAGGATGAAAACCTGCCTCCAAAACTCAGGGACAAAAATGTTCTAAATAGCATATGTAAAATTAGTAAGAGATACTTGTGAGGACAGATTATTTCTAATAAGCAGAGAGTAGCTGAACTATGAAGTAGAAACCTTCCCTTCTTTAATTAGACTAAGTCTGGATATTCTTGATACCATTAACTCCAGAAAAATAATTACAAGTTTGTGATTTCCTCTTTGTATTAACTTCTGGCAGCAATTATTTTCAGCCTCACCTACTTTAGCACTGCTGAACTGAAGAAGGAGCAGGACACTACTCATTTCTTCTCTAGCTGAGTTTCTGATATCTTTGAAAAAACCTGGGGCAAACCCACAGTCTAGGAATGAGTAAATTCAACGAGAACTCAGAGATTTCACTTAACGCATCCACAACTTACACTTAAGTTTTCTACACAGTCCATAATTGATCCATTTGCAGAAATTTTCTGTGACCCATGGGAAACCAAAAGAAACATGGCTCCTCTTGAAAGTGCAATAAAACAATTCACAAGTCTCATTTATGAATTAACACTGTTGCAGCTATGCAAGCACAACCCCTGCAAAACACCATCACAGGGCACAATCACTTCACCCAATTTTCAGGAAATGAAAGCCTCCCACAGATTTCACTGTCATGAGCCACATCTGCAGAACACTGTTGTAAAACAGGCAGGAAAGAATATGTATCTCCTGCTACTGAGCATAGTAGCAGATTTGGAGATACTTGCCATGCAAAGCCATCTGCCTTCCGTGGACTCTCCAGCAGAAGTGAATGACATCTATCAATACATTGGATCAGCTGAAACTTCATTATGTCAAAGAGCAGTTTGGATGAACCTTAGGAAATTCCTGGTTTAGTGTTTCAGAATTAAAAGAGCTTCTGAAATGCCTAGCCTGTCAAGGAAAGGCAGTCATGGATACGCCTTGCAGAGGCAAAAAGGCTAAGAAAAAAACCAACCAAGATGAAAGGCCTGACAGTTCTTGTGTGCTGGCTTTCAAGGGGTATCATCAGTATTATTTCCTCTAAGAAAGTAGCAAGAGGAAGAAAACTATATTAATAATACTTTATAGCTTACTGGATTTGGCTGTCTTTCTCCCCTACTGTACCAAGCAAAGTTTCCAAGCTGACAATTACTCTATGAAGAAATAGAGAAACACCAAACAGTCCAAAAGAAAAAACACGGACCTTGTAACCTTGACAGATAGTTGGGAGGAAAAACACCTTGTGCTAGCACTCCTCACAATTTTGGATGTTCAAGACCATGTCTCTGGAAAAAGACAACTGTGCAAACTGCAAAATGAAAAAAGTATTAATTCTGCTACCTTTTTTTGGCTATTTCCCCTTACTATTACACTGACATTAAACAAGCACACTGCTTTCTCCTGTTACCTTAGTACTACAATCAACACTTACACAGAATTTCAAATGTTACAGCTGAAATGAAAAAAAACCCAACAAACAAAACCCAAAGAAACTCCAGCGCATAACACCCCTCCCCCCAAGAAATACCATTATAAGAAATACCATAACTAACAACAGTATCCAGAAAACATAAATACTTAGACTGGAGAGGAAAAAAATTTAAAAATCATTAGTTCCTGCCAAATTATTGCTCTTTTATTCACCAAAGAGACCCCTTGTTATGAGACAGTTATTTTTAACTCTTCAAGAAAGGCTATTTAATGAAAATTAAGTATGTGTTATTATGCCAGAAGCATGCACACACATAAAAAAAAGAAAGCATTTTTTTTTCCTTGAATTAGTTAAAAATACGTTGTATCTAACATATGTCGGTGTAAGGCTGAATTTTACAAGCCTAACTATGGCAAGGTTTACACGCAGTCACTTATCTGATCATTACTCCAAAAACTTCAGTGACTCTTCCTATTATTCTGTTCCTTAAATCACCAACTCCAAGGTGCCTGTCAAGAGCAGGAAGGCATGGCTCTGTTTAGCTTCAGGGAAATGTCTGAGAAAACAATGCGTGGAACCATAGCAAGTGCCAAGTATCATCGGGGTGCAGGAGGGAAATACTTATTTGCCAGCCTATATGTAATTAAGATGGGTTAAGAAATCTGTCAAACTATAAAGCACCACTGCAGAAGTCAACATCTGTCAAAACTGCGTTTGTTATGAGCTACAGTAAAAATAAAAAACTGCTGACAACACCAAATACTGTAGGACTCAGGGTCTACCTAAACCCAAACTGCTTTGAGAAAAAGCAAATCCTACACAGAGAACAACTATCATCGTTCAAACCTGCTCTGCAAGATAAATACTAAATAACTTTTCTACCAAGTTTTACAATACTAATACATGACTTAAATACATATTGGAAGAACAGGATCATCTGTCTTCCACTGCCAACACGCGTTGAAAATCAAACACAAGGGAAACTGGAAATAAGGTTTTGTATTATATGTTCAAGGAAATTGCAACACAGGGAGGACACTCTGTTCCTCCTTGCCCTGTAGACTAATGATCTCCTAAACACCCCAGTCCAGAAGTTACTGCTCTTGGATATCTGGAGAGAAAAAAAAAATAATAAAATTACATCCTGGCTTTATCAGAAAACCAAATGTCAGAGTTTTATTAATCAAGTTTTTACCTTTGTTTTTGCTTTCTCTGCATTTAAATAGAACTTCTTTAAAACCAGATTTATCTTTACAGACAGACACTTCTTTTTTCAAACCTAAACACTGTGTGAATTCTGTAAACATTAAGTTATCCAGCCCGTTCCACAGCACTGCATAACCAGCCACCCCATGACACTCAGCTGGTTTTAACTTTCCAGTTTTCAACTGCAAGGAAAACAGGCTGTCAGATGCTGACTGATGATGTATCTTTGCCATTAAAAGGAGTATCATGCATGAAATGCTGCATCAATGAACTTCTAAAAGCTTTTTTTAAGTAGCTATTAAATTTACATTAGTATTTTCTATTAACACTGTCATTTCACATCATGAGGAGCTGTTATATATATATGTATACATAAATCTATATACATGGATTTATGTGTATATCTATCTATCTAACAGCTGTATATATGGGCATTTGAACTTCAGAAACATGTTCTTAATGAATAACACAATTGATTTTCATACAGGAACTTTTTTTTTGGTAAAACTTCAGAGACTAAAACACCAACTGTGAAGGTGTGTGGGTGGTGGTGGAGGGCAAAAATCTATGTATTTTGGCTGTTAATTATATTTTTTGGTAACTACATTAATTGCAGATATGTTTTTCCTGATAAATTCTGAAGTTAAATGTAATGGCTGCATAATTTAAGTTTCCAGAATGAGATTTTTTGCAGTTAACACACTCAAGTTTAAAACTGCAAATGATGCCCCGTATCTGATGAACTACTTTCAACTACTGACAATTTCATATAAAAATAAATCTAGCTTCTTTTCTTAGTATCTCTCAGCTGTTTTTCTTATGGTCCCAATTTGACTAAAGCTCTGTTACAATAAACAATATGAAAATGCCCATCTAAAAAAAAGGCCTTATAGATTCCTCCTTACCAAAAGGAGTAGATGCTTATTATTTCCATTTCAAATTTTTTAACAACATTAAGAGGAAATAAAGTTCAAGCAGGCACAGTAAGCTTGGTTTCCTGAGAGCAAGTGTAAGTCACAAAATGGAAAGAAATTCCTAATTTTTTTGGTCTTGTCAAAATCGTCCAGAAATACTGAAAGTTTTCAATAGGGTCGTTTTTCTTCTTCCAGTCTATCTAGTCTTTTTGTATACCAAGAGCAGAACCCTGAACTTTTCATTTCTTGAACAGCTCCCCCTTCTCACGCACCTGAACTCCCATTTTTAGTTTCCCAAATCCTGGATATTCACTCGAATTTTAAGACCAGACAGATGGGGGGTTTTACCATTTATTCTGTCTCCATTTTGAAGGTCTGAGCCACCATACTTCCTACAAATTTGTTATGCTGAAAATGGTAAATTTCTATTCAAAAAAGTATTTTTAGATCATGTGCATTAACTGTAAAAGCTGTTTCAACACATACAGCAAAAAGCCATAGGGAAACAGTATGGTTGAAGAAGAGCCCAGTAACAGCCACTTCCATCCAGACTCTCAAAGTCCTTCACTACAGACAGCAATCCTGCCTTGTGATCCATTGAAAGATAGATGAAAAAACCCATTAAAAAATAAACCCTATGCTAAAGGGCCACAAGGACCTAGAGAGGTTTAAAGGAGAATGTTCTTTCTCACAATGCCAAATATCAAAGATAATCTACAAGTCACACATTAAGATGATCAGTTTTCTCCTTTCACATACGCACAGTTCCATCATTATCCATCAACCTCAAATGTCTTCTCTAGCATATCTACACCAAGCAGTGTATTTACAGACCAGGGCACTTTGGAGTCAGTGGACAAAACACATGCAGAAGAAGAGTTGATAAACTCCTTTTCTGGTTATTTTTACCTACATTTTCCGAGATTTTTTTGTGGTTTTTTTNTGGAAGAACAGGATCATCTGTCTTCCACTGCCAACACGCGTTGAAAATCAAACACAAGGGAAACTGGAAATAAGGTTTTGTATTATATGTTCAAGGAAATTGCAACACAGGGAGGACACTCTGTTCCTCCTTGCCCTGTAGACTAATGACCTCCTAAACACCCCAGTCCAGAAGTTACTGCTCTTGGATATCTGGAGAGAAAAAAAATAATAAAATTACATCCTGGCTTTATCAGAAAACCAAATGTCAGAGTTTTATTAATCAAGTTTTTACCTTTGTTTTTGCTTTCTCTGCATTTAAATAGAACTTCTTTAAAACCAGATTTATCTTTACAGACAGACACTTCTTTTTTCAAACCTAAACACTGTGTGAATTCTGTAAACATTAAGTTATCCAGCCCGTTCCACAGCACTGCATAACCAGCCACCCCATGACACTCAGCTGGTTTTAACTTTCCAGTTTTCAACTGCAAGGAAAACAGGCTGTCAGATGCTGACTGATGATGTATCTTTGCCATTAAAAGGAGTATCATGCATGAAATGCTGCATCAATGAACTTCTAAAAGCTTTTTTTAAGTAGCTATTAAATTTACATTAGTATTTTCTATTAACACTGTCATTTCACATCATGAGGAGCTGTTATATATATATGTATACATAAATCTATATACATGGATTTATGTGTATATCTATCTATCTAACAGCTGTATATATGGGCATTTGAACTTCAGAAACATGTTCTTAATGAATAACACAATTGATTTTCATACAGGAACTTTTTTTTTGGTAAAACTTCAGAGACTAAAACACCAACTGTGAAGGTGTGTGGGTGGTGGTGGAGGGCAAAAATCTATGTATTTTGGCTGTTAATTATATCTTTTGGTAACTACATTAATTGCAGATATGTTTTTCCTGATAAATTCTGAAGTTAAATGTAATGGCTGCATAATTTAAGTTTCCAGAATGAGATTTTTTGCAGTTAACACACTCAAGTTTAAAACTGCAAATGATGCCCCGTATCTGATGAACTACTTTCAACTACTGACAATTTCATATAAAAATAAAT
>WEIU01007843.1:805203-825045 GCA_013389925.1 Aegithalos caudatus | reverse complement strand
GTTTTTTTTTTTTTTTTTTTTTTTTTTTTTTTTTTTTGGTTTTTTTTTTTTTTGTTTTTTTTTTTTTCCAAAGAAAGATTTTTTTAAAAATTGAAAGACTGATTAAAAAGTATTCAAAGATGTCAAGAAGTGGCATGACAGCTGCCCCATGGTGAGGTTCCCCTTCATGCCTTGACTAGTGCTGACTACCCCTTTACCCCCACGTTCCAATGAGCCTACACAGTTTGATCTTGTCCCTTTCAATAATTTTTAGTGTTGATGAAAATTTAAATATGCACAAAACAGAAATGTGGCTGTGTGCGTATGCAGAGCTGTCAAGGCATTCCTCTGGAGATAAATTTGATACATACACAAAAACACACTGTAAGAGAAGAGTCACAGGTGTGCAGGCCTGAAACAGTTCCAAACACGCTGATCCACCAGAACAGATAAGCACCACTTTAGTTTAGCCAAACTAATTTTACTTAGTGCACCAGACTAGGAAGTCACAATACCTTGGTTCAAGAGGGCTGCCATTTCATAGTACTAGTTTATTGTGGTTTTTAGGTCATCTGACTGTATCCTTAAAAAGTTGCAGGAATACAGAGTATTAATGTTAAGAAGGAACATCATATTACAAACAAGACAGATGGCCAACAAACCTTCAGATAATTATCTATAGGATTAGTTGTCATACAGAACTTATCTCTTCTGCAGGACAAACTGCTCAAATACTGGAACTAAAAACAAAGACTTTCTTGGCACAAAACACTGCAGAAATTCACTGAGATTACAGCTGTACACAAATAAGGTGAGAAAACATTTAAGCACTGGAAGGACAACAGAAAAAGATTTCCATAAGAGGACTTTTTTGTTGTTTTGACTCTGAGGGTGACTAAGCAGCAGAACAGGTTGCCTGGAGTTCATGGAGCCTCCAAACTCTGTGAGTCCTTTCCAAGGTGTCCATGGCCTTGTTAAGGCAGCAAAGGCTGAAGGCACCATCAGAGAACAAGTCAATCACTGCCTGACTCCAGCATTCTCATCAGGTAAATGCTCTCCCATTCCTGCTTAACATCCAAGACCTGAAGAATTTACTCTCCAGACTTCTACTACAAGGCCGTACCACTGGCCTTCACTGAAGCTCCAATCCAGCTGTTTTGCTATAAAACAAGTTTGTAGTACTTCAGCATCTCAAAAACCTCAGCCCATTTACGCACATAAAATTATGCTGCTACAAGAACACAGATATTTTCCACACCAGTGTTGTCAAATAACCTGCATTAAAATATATTTTGTCAGCAAAAATCTACCATGATGAAATACTATTTTAGGTTAAGTAAAAGCATCTTCAGCACAGCAATTTAAAGCTTTGATTGGAAATACTAGAATGAAACTTAAGTAACAGAAATGCCCTCCTTCTCTTAGATTTCCATAATCCATATATTACATTGTTCCTTCCCAACTGTCAGACTCAGTTTCATTTCATCATCTTCCTGACCCAGAGGTTTGAGAGGAGAAAAGCACTGCTGTCCATTTTCACCCAAAGTTATGCTGTGAAACATCCCAGGGTCCTCCTATACACTTGACCAGACAAGTGGAACATCACCAAGTCTTTATCTGTTTGTTTTTAAATAAACAGTTTGTGTAAAGGGAGAGCAACTGATAGGGTATTGTAACAAAAGGTGTTTTAGAGAAGCAGCAATGTTTCTACAAAACTGAATGCTGATGAGTAACTGATAGAAACATCCTTCCCTTTCAATTTCTTTAATTGTATCTACAGAAAAGAAAATCCAAAGAGGTCAATCTCAAAGCCAACGTGCAGAAATTTTAAAAAGGAGGACTCAAGCTGCTTCTCACCTCACCTTTCCACATTAAAGACCAAAAGGTAATGAGGCTTTAGTGTTTACCTGGAAGACCAGCAAGAAGAAGTAAACAAACCACTGCCTGTGTGATCTTGTTTACACTGCTCAAACTCGGTTATAACTGAAATAAAAGCTTTGATTACAGAGCTACGGGAGAAGATTATTCCCTTACTGCTAGAGCTGAGGAAGAAGGGAAGACAAACTCCAAGACATTCATCAGACCTTTGTTTATGAGAATTAAGACTGCAAAATCTGCACTGCTAGGGTGGTAGCAGAGCAGGGGTAACCTCCACCTCTGTTCAGAAGTGAAGCCTCCCAGACATTGAGCTGAGCAGAGGATATGGTCCTGCCAGGCAGGAGTCCCTGGGCTGCAGCTGCAGAGCTCTCCCGAGGCTCAGAAAGGACTCTGGGCTATCTGCAGCAAGCTACGCTCCCTTCCCGCTCCTCCTCGCCCCATCTCACGCTCTTCCACTCATTTCTGCTCACACCAGGATGAATGACAGGCAAGTACCACCTACTTAAGGTTGATCTTCAAAATAGTATCTGCTCCCCCACCCCCATGTCTTTCACCTGGAATGAGGTAATACTTACACTATTACTGTACATCATCTTTGCACAAACCTGTGAACGTCCTGCTGGTACAGAAAGAGATAAACCATTCTTTCTCCATATTATTGAGCTCTCAGCAGTTACAAAAAAAAAAAAACACTGAAAAACCCCAGCAAGTGCTACTGTGCCAATCATGGTTTCAAGGATCTTTACAGCTGTAAATTGAAATATGCTGGAACACATGCTGGCTGAACACACTGAAAAACTCACCTGCTAGACAAGATTGCACCAGCCAGAAAGTCAGAGTATTAATATATTCTACCTCCTACACCTTCACTCTAAATTACAGTCAATTTGCTAAAAGCAAAGCCACACACAATCACTCTCCCTTACAAAGTATGTTCCCAAACTAATGAATCTACAGGCTGCACTAAGATGGTTATATAACATCAGCAAATTGAATTTATTTTCCAGGCCCTATTTTCTGTCAGTCTTTGTAATCATCACCTCAGTTTCAGCTTCCTTCATCAAGTCATCCTGTCACAGTTTCACCTGTTCTGAATTTACCACTCTGACACACCTGCAAACTACTCATTTGTTCCACTGTTATTAATGTGCAGGAGCACATGGAGACACAGCCAAGTCAGTCACTTCACTTACAGCAGAGGGGAAAAAACCCAAACTCACCCGGAAGAGCTCATGGACACAGTTGCAAGCAAGGCTAGAACAGGAGAAAGTAAGACAACACGGAGGCCTGGTGAGTTTGTTTTCACAGGGGCTTAGCCTGGTGTGCGCACCATGCAGTGCTTTGGGGTTACGTGAGCAGCATTCACATCCCTGTCCCTGCTGGTTTGCTTTTAGCCATTCCTTCTCCTGACTGATAATCTGGGATGAGATGATGGCACATTGTCAAAGAACTCCACACTGGAAAACTTGCTTGAAACTGCTGGAGCCAAACCAGAACTGGATGCTGCCATCTTGGCATACTCCACCCAATCAACGAGTTAAAGGATTAACATCTTTCAAAAGTAGGTGGGGAGGATTTAAAAGGCATTGCTGCTTACATTCTTTCACCTGCTGTTTCTTTCAGACATCAACTACTGTAAAGCAAGGGTAGAAAAAGTATTTTCTGTGAACTCATTTGAATTTAAGTACTACTGAAAATTACTAGTGAAAATAAAGGCAAATCTAGTGAACCACAGTTTCCAATATTTGATCTGAATTACTTTACCTTGTGTTAGCACTTAGGAGATCAATTCAGTACCAAAAGTCCTTGATTTCATTAAGTACACTTATCCCACATTTTGCTTTACTGAACTGGACAACTATACAGTCACACACGTTACTGTGCAACTGAAGTTTTCATAGAGCAGCCGCCTCCTCCCTCCAACCCAAAGCCACCAAAACCATCTCAGTGCCACTCCTGTGCTTCTGAAACACCACCCCCAAAAAGGGCTTTGGGCAGCAGTTGAACTGGAAGAAAACACACAGCCCATGGCTTCTGTACTCCCAGTTAAGGGCTGGGCAAGTGGGCATTATCCAAACCCTGTGAATCAAAAGCCTGACAATATTTTTCCTTAGATGTCAGACCATATGCCACCACTGATGACTAACAAGTAAGGAACACAAAAATTTTGGTGCATCAGTCAAACCATGGCTGAAAAACTATGAAGCCTGACATCAAATGAAGCTGCTGTCTTGGAATTGTAGTACGTAACAGTCACCGAGTTATTTCATGCCAGTGCTGTGTGCATTTCTGATACTGGCACAAGATGAAAAACAGGCCAATAACTGAACTGTGATGGAATGGATTTTTACTTTTCCATATGACAGACAATAGACACTTGTAGTAGATGGATGCACTGCACTATCTACAGTGATATTCTGGGAAAATATTATGGTAGTTGGAATGTCCAGTTATAACCAGAAATCAACAAGTAAACAAAGCTGAGACATCACTGTAGAGATTAATTTCCCTCAACAGATCCCTCTGATTTGCCACATGTTGAAAAATATTTTCAGAAAAAGATACTCTCTATCTCAGACCCTCAAAGCACTTACAGGAGGTCAGGTCTTCGGTGGAGGAAAGTTCAAGACTCCAGTCACATAGCAAGAGCTACACATGTGTGCATACATATGCATGTGTGCATGCATACATGTACTAGCTAATTAAAAAAAAACCAACAAAACAAAACAACCCCAACCTTAAATACTTAGAAGAACAGGAGTCAGAACCACTTCATTCTGCTCCTGTCTTTTCACACTTTCTGTATAATTTAATCCTGGAGAACTGCAGTGCTTCAGGGAACATGAGTCAATGCCAACAATTCAGCACCAATCTAGTACTAACCATCACTTCTAAACACAAGAGGTTTTTATTGACTGTCTAGCATCTTTACCTTGAAGGGAACCTCTGAAGTGTCCAAGTATTCCTAGAGGAAAACCTTGCATGCAAAGCATCTACAGACTGATGATCCTGTCTTTACACAGTCACTCTGCATCCACCTTCTCTGCAGACTACCATGGGATGGCAAGACCATAGATGCAAACTCAGAACAATGAATCACAGCAAATTTCAAATCCTACACATGTAGAATGTGCAAGAGACACTGCCCATTTGGAACATGAAAACCCCCCCATTACCACATTTATGTAGTCTGTCAGATTTGAAGTGCCAGCAGAGACACGAGCAGATTCAGTTATCACTACAGACTCAAAAGAAAAGAATCCTGCATGAGTTGCTCTTAAATCACAAGCATTCAAAACATTTCTAGCAAGTGAAATATATTTTGTGCACTCAGCTTCAAGTATGCCACAAGGGTCACGAACACAGTTAAATCCAGCCTACCAAATAAATGACTATCTTCTCCCACTGAACTAAATATACAGTACTTGTCAACCATCAAGTACAGCATTCTTACATCTCTGTTCACTGTTTTTCTAGAAGCAAAACTGGGATATTCCCCACATTCTAATATGTTTCAAAGAGAGTTTATACGTGCATTGAGCTTTGCTATGTTCCCCCCATATTTTGGTTGAGCACACAGAGCATTAGTCATCTTTGTTATATTCATGCTCAACATAGCTAGAAAATTGTCTTAAGATGTATTCTAAGCAACTGTCAGATTGAATTCTTGACATGTTTATTCTCAAACCATGGCTAATTTAAAAAACACTGTTCATACTCTACAGGTTGAACCAATAAACTTATACAAAAATGCTAGTGTATTTATTGAAATAATTTGTTCATGTGTAATTTTGTGACTGTTTTACATAGAATACATACTTTAAGAATGATTCTTTAAAACTGCATTATGTTTCACCATTCTCAACTTAATCAGGAAGTTATTAATAGCAACCTTTACTAATTTTCTTCCACATATACCAACATCTATCCTACATCCAGATGCTGTAAATATGGTATTTTGGGTTCATTTTCTGAGGTTTAGTTAATCACTGAGGTTTTGTTCACAACTTCACAAACTAGTATTTTGGTAGAAACAAGTGCTGCTCCCAAGAACTTTTACCTTAATTGACATGGCCAATCTAGCAATCCATACTGCTCAGAAAACATAGGCGCTCTCCAGAAGGAAGAGTCCACAGACAACTCCATGCCTCCAGGCAAGAGGCCCGTAGATCCTATAAGGAACACACACCTGTTCCTTTTTAGTTAAACATACAGACAAGTAAATCATGCAGGACCAGACTGAGCCCTGCTAGAAATACAGAAACAACAAATCAGGTACTTTCTGATGAAGTGCACTAGTCAAATACAGTTATCAGAATGAAAAAAAATTAAACATTTATAGCAACATGGACTGAGAGAGTAAAAGTCATATTTAGAGCTCAGACTAGATTTATTGCCAGGCAGTAAGCTGCTGAATACACATAATTAAGTACACAAAACCAGTATTATGCTCACAAGACTTTAAGAGCAGCACTTAGGTGAAAGACTAAATCCATCTTTTACAGCAGCAGTCTTCTATACTCCTAGGGCAAGAACCATTTATGCTATACATAGTGCCATCTATTAGTCAGAAAATGTTACTGTTCCTGGGAACAAAGTGAAGAGCTATGAAACAACAGGTTTTGAAAAGTTTGTTAGTAACATTTCACACTTGAGAGCTAGAGCCTTCAAACTTAAGAAGAAAAATAAAAGTCATGTGCATCTCAAAATCAAAATCCAGTCTGGCTATTTAAGCTTAGATTTTTAAGACAAAAGAAAACCCTTATTAAATATTTATAGTGTTTAGGAAACAAATGGAAAAGGAGACATTTTCCCTTAATGAAAAGTAATCAACTGTGGCTGAAGACCTGAAAACCTCCAGCTGTAACAGTGTTGGGAAGAAAATTTTACAAAGTGAAAACTTCTAGAACAAACACAGCAATAAAACTGTCAATGACACAAGTGGCAAAACGATCTGTTTTGGGCCCTTAGTGGACAAATACAGAAGCACAGTCATCTTTAGTACAGAGCAGTTCAAAATTAATTTTCATCTTTGATAATGCCAAACCTTACTGTCAACTTGCTCACTGTAAACACAGAAGACTTTTGGTTTCCTAACAAAAAATAGGCTTGAGATATAAAGGAGGGACAAAGTCCCACCACCACATTCCTCCCCACTTGATCACAAATGACACTGGAGGCACATATGTATTAAAACACAAGTTAAAAAACACTAAGAAAATACTAACACCAGGAGTCAGCCCTGCAACAGGACAGCCTCAGACAGCAGTTCCCTACATAAAGTTGCCTCTCATGTGTACCTATTGGGGAATATGGTACCCAAGTAAAGATCAAAAGCAAGGCAACTAAGTCATGGACTTGAACATCTCAAAATACAGACAATATCAGGCAAGTTCTTTATAAGAAATAATTACACTGGAAGTAATTTTGAAAGTGCCACTGAACTTCATTTTGCCAGTACAAAAGAATACAATACTTTGTTAATGCCCTTTCTGGACAGTTGTAACACTTTATTCCAAGTCATTACAACTTTATATTTAGTTCTCTATACTTTTCAAGGTTGATTTTAAAAATAATTTCCTGCAAATTTGAAGCAATTATTAAAGTCAAATGTTTCCACCACATCTACAAGAAAAAAAAAAAAAGCCATCAAAAACTTGCTTTCCCCTAGTAAACAACATAATTTAGTAGGACAGATTAAAGATCATTTTAATTCCAGACTGTTCTCTGAGATACATGTAGCAATGATGTCTCAGACATGTTCTATTGCATGTTCATTAAACTCCAACTTTAACAGCCTGGAAACCCTACTACTTACTCCTAAACATGATTGTGAAAAGGCACAATCAACACTGTGACAGATTCTGAGAGCAAGCTATGAACTCATACCAGAGCAAAGTCAATAAATGCACCTTGCACAAACCCCCTTTCACAATCTCTGGTCCAATGGATGGAGAAGTGGAAAAAGCACCCACATGTAAAGGTCCTTTTAGGGCAGCCAGTAGCAGGTTCAAGTTCAAGCAGAACATCATCTGTACCAGTCCAGATTACCACTGAATACAAAGAATTCATTATTTAAGCTAGGCTCTTCCCCCAGCATGACAGCTGGCTGTATGGGATGACCAAGTTACAGCAGTTACATTTATGCAAGGACCAGTGTAAGTGCTGGACTCACTAAGAGTTTCCTGAACCACTGAACTACTAACTCATGCCTACTCTTGAAACAAACAAAAGAACCAACCACAAAAAAAGAGAGAGGGAGCAGTCTCCTTCTGATAAAAATATTCAAAGCATTTCAAGTTAAAAGCCATATATGTTTGACTGCCAACTACAGTGTTTTCTCCAACTACTTATTTTCCCTACAATTACCTTTTACAAAATCACACAGTCTTCCTCAGATAAAATGTTACCATTTTTTTTCTTTCTGTTCACAGCAATGTGCCAATATGATCAGTACCATTAGGAGTTCCCATATTCCTACTCAGAAGCCTATGATAAGTTTCTAAAGAACCAGAGCAAAATCTGTTTCAATCTTCCACATGAGCTGTAGGTCATCTCTCAATGCACCTCCTTCAGTATTTCTGCTTTCACAATGTCACACTGCATTTCAGCCTGAATGTGTAATTTTCTTGTGCCATACGTATGGTTCAGTGCACCCACAGGCACACCTATGGCTGCACAACTGTCACAATGTTGTATCTCAAAAGCACAAAAAAGAGTCTACAAGGGCACAGAATGCAAGTTATAAGAATGTTATTTATTCTCACAGAAATGCCCACTGTTCCTGTTGGGATTTTTTAAACTTAATTGTACAGTTAAAACCACCTTTACTCTCTGCCTTACACACAAATAAGGGCTTTGACTGACACACACTGGCAAATAAAGAAAAAAAAAAAAAGTCTGCCAGGCAAAGCAAACCTCAACCCTGCCAGCTGCCCCTTAGAATGTAAGTTGTGCCCCAATGACAGATGGCCATCAGCTCACGTGGCACTGCAAGAGCAACTCCAGCTTTCAGCCCAGCGTAATTAAGCCAACCAACTGCAATTCTCCTTTACCTTCATATGCTGCCCTGGAAGATTAAAGCACCACCACAGCCATATTCTGAGCCATTCAGTGATCCTTGTCTTGAACAAGGATCAGCTGGGAGCACAGGACAAAGGACAACTGAGAGCAACAACTCCCAGAACACCCATCTGGATTTTAGCCTGGGACAAGCTGAGCACTAACGTAAGTCCAGAAAGAAAACAGGTATTGTACTGAGAGACACCGTGTGGTTCACAGCTGTAAGTACCAACCACAGGAACCCAAGGACATCATGTTCAATGCTGTGCTTTGCCACAGATGTGGTTCCATGATAAAGATAAAACAATTTAAGTGTATAATACTGCCAGAAAGGCGGGTGCAGACCTTTTCCCACCAGCTCCCACACACAATAGCCAATGATTTTATAGGTACACAGTCATTAAAACAAAGGAAGGAAGAAGCAAACCACTGAGAAAATCCCTTTTGGCAGCCATTTGCAATCACACTGCTTAGTGAAACTGTGCCCACAGACTTCCCTGGTGACTTTGGGCAAGTTATGCCATCTCTTTATGCTTTCGTTTCCCACTGCTGATGTCAGAACAATGGCACATCCGTACATCCCAGGTGTGCAATGACAGCCAGGGACATGACTGGAGGCCTGCAAGACACTGAGTCCTGCAGTACAAGTATCCAAATTGGTAAAACAAAGAGGATCCTTGACCAGTATCTGAAATTACTCTAAGCGATCACTAGTGGCAGAATAACAAATATATCCTCATGTTTACTGCAATTCCAACACAAGACCTTCAGGCAAAAGCGAAGGATTAAAGTTGAGTGCACTGATTAGTATTCTTCTTACATCACTGAATGCTTGAACAGCTCCTTCCCAAGTAAACTCTTAGCATATACACGAGTAAGGATTTCTGTGAAAAGATCGGTAAGTCAGGAACCTTCTGGACTAGAAACTGCTCATTAGTCTTACTCCACCCACTGCAGTGCTGTTACTCAAAATACTAAAAGAGGAAACAAAGAACCACTGAATAGTTCCTCTCACTTTAAAAATTAAATATGCACACGTATACAAATCTACTCTTAAACGAAAAAGAAATTTAATATTAAATTTCTAATTTAATCTCTTAAGGTCATTAAGTCTACTACAGTGATTGTTTCTAAGATTTATCTAAAGGGGAGTTTTTTTGCCAGCTAGGCTTGCAGAAAGGGATACTTAAGAAATGTCTCCATATATATAGTGAAAAATATCTGACAGAGGGGAGGAAGAGGAAAGCCTTGGGAGGAAATATATCACTCATCTGCTTTAATAAAAAAGAAGCAGTTTGGTATTTTTTTAACTGAGCAAAAAACTCAACACAAGCAGGATAACACATTCCTAAACCTTGCTCTTGTGATCCCTTTGCCCTTTTTCAAGCCATGTACTGATTTCAAAAGGTAGACAAATTAAAATTCATTTTCTGTAATGTATTTGGTCATTTCTGTACTACTAATGAATTTGGGGAAAAGACAAAATATATCCCAGAAATCTTAAGGAAATCTTAACCAGGCTCAAGCAGTTTCCCCAGACACCATAATGCACACACAGCATTTATGTTATTGCAAAACATAATCTTTCTGCCAAGAGGACCCCACACATGTCACAAGAAATAAATCTTAGTTAATGTTTAATACTCAGTATATATACATAATTTTAGTGACTCAAATGCATCAAAACGTCATAAAGATAAGAAAAAGAAATGGTCTGTTTTACTATTTAAAACTTGCTCGTTATGAAAGTGGTAATTATTTCTACCATGCAAGTGACATAAAGAGATGAAAATTCCTGCCTTTCACAGCCATTACAGCACCACTTCACAGACCTCTGTTTGCTAACAGTGGTAGCCCAGAGGAATGCTCAGGGCCAATGTTGCTGATAGGGAAGAAGTACTGGAATAACAACTGAAGTGTATTTAGACTGAAAAAATCACTGTGCCCAATGCACTATGATTCAGGTAATGTTCTTGATTCCAACTGTGCAATATTTCTAGATCTTACACACACACAAAAATATACTGGCAGCTCATAGCACTCTTTGAGATACTGGTCATTGAGTCAACTGAAATTAATGAAAAACTACACACTCAGTCTGCTGGGATTTACCCACCAACATGGCAATGAATCCACTCTCAGTACCAATGGGTAACAGGTATTGTTTGGCAGGCCTTTGAAAGAGAGGAGTTAAAAAATCATGCTTTTTCCACACACTATCTACTTTTAACTTCCATTGTATTTAATCAGCATATGAGCAACCCACAGCAGAGAACACTCAAAGCTTCAGTTTCTCAAAAAAGTTTTCCAGAAAAACATAGGCTGAAAATTTGATGAAGTGAATAGGAAAACTGATCTTGGAACTAAAACACCACACACTATTGAGATGGAAATTTTAAAATGAAAATTTGTTTGAAATTAATTTCTTCTCTTTTACCCACATTTTTACAAATACATCAATTTCAACATTAGCATGACTAATACATTTTCCTTTAAACTTACAGATTAAGGTTACGTTGTCTGTAACTGAAAAATCAGAATTTCATCTCCTCGTCTGATGCTGAAAAAACAGTTTTAGAGGACATAGGGCAGTTAGTAAACATTATTTCCTGTTTAGACTCAAAGTTAACAAGCTCAGATGTTCAAGCATTATTTAGAGAAAATGGGAGAACCAACATCACATTGACACGTACTGTGACAAACTAATCTTCAGAACAGAGCTTCATTAGACACTCACTGAACCTACTGGTATATGCCTTTTTCAGTTACTTAAACCTTTCAAATAAGGTAAAATTTGACAATGACAAACAATCATACTGATAATGTCAAGTGTATCAGCAGATTATTGATCACGAGCTGCTGATCAATGAAAAGAAATTTGGCAAGATATGTATAGTTCTAAACTTGTTATCAAAGGCTGATTAAAGTTGTTCATATATCACCCATTATCACAATCACACCCGTTCTTCTGCTAGTCATCCTGACAGCAACAGTAGCCCAAAGCACTAATCCTCTCTCCTCCCACTGATACTTAGCTGGCCAAACAACTCCTGTGTTGAAGGAGGTTCTCCCAACAGCAACCCCAGGCACGTACCTTAGAGGCTCAATTATTGTAGAGCTTTGCGGAGACTTAAAAATGGAACCAGAGGAAGCCTCAAATAGATCTCAATACAAGAGAGGTGAAATCAGATGACTTTTAAGGTCTCTTCCAACCCAAACCAGTCTGTGATTCCATGAAAAGTAGCTCTGTGATGGAAAAACCACTGTGCACTTTCATACACTGCAATTACCCCGGCAGCCCTTCGGTTTTCCAAGGTCTCAACAGATGGAGCGCAGCTATCTCTTGTCCCTACCCACGGTCCCAGCTTGGACAGCTGCAGCCAACACAGGTCCAAAGAGAGCAAATGAAACTTCAGGGTAAACTGGTTTATTTTCAATAACTGCTCTTCAAAGACTATGGATGAATGTCCAAGAAAATGGCCACAGATCTTGCCACCTCCAGAGAAAGGTAAGGCATCAAATCTTGACAACAATTAATGCAACAACCAACTAAGAGCTGTAGCCCTTCCCTCAAGATGGCAACAATTGAAGGAAATAGTAAACATTAATTTGAGCAGCCACTACGCACAATTTGCATTGATGACCCAACAGCATTTGGGTCACCTTTCTGGCTTCTTGCTTTCCCAATCATCAGGAAAGGCTTATTTAGCCAAAAAAGCATTCCATTTTGTCCTCAGCTCTTAGAAACAATGATTAAAATCTGAAGTTTTCCCATGCTTCTGCAGCATAATGTTCTTTCTACAGGTACATTGACAAACTAAAGTTTTAAAGGATATGTTGATAAACTTTCCAACTATTTATTTCTCACAGGACTACAGCAAGTCTGCACCAAGACCTATGTCTCAAATTCCAATTAAAGAAGAAATTTACACATTTCCTCTCACTTTTCCAAATACAAGAAGCTTGGGAACTATAAATTCTATCCAATTATCTCCTAGAAAAAACATTTATTGACCAAATAAGGATGAAAAAATAGGAAGGATACTTTATATACACACAGGATCAGTAATGCAGTAATTAAGTAATGAGATTAATCTGTGTAAGAAGAGGAAATGGAACAGATTCAAGAGACAATTCTGAGTTTGTCTTTGGGAGCCTTAAGAATTCAGGCAGCCAGCAAGACAGGATGGCTGTATCACACTACCAAAAAGTATTTTCCCATAAGCATTTAAGTAGTATTTTAGATTTTTAACCATTATTGATGAACCAGACTGGACTGGATTTACTGTTGAAAAAAAATCAAATTTCAAATAAGAACCAAAAAGAAAATCAATTGTTTTACCTTTCATGTCATTTCAGATCAAATTCAACTGCCATTTGTAGTAAATGGGAATCTTTCAGTTAGCCAAAATTTCAGTAGGCTTTGAATGAGAACATTGAAAATTGTTCCTGCAGTGTTAGAATTATTTCAATTACCAAGCATCATCTGAAAGAAATCAAGGTAAAATGTACTTCTTCAAAAAGAAGAAAGAAGTATACCAAGATACCATGAAATAAACAACTTGTTTCACGTGTTTGAAGTGCTCTAATAAAGCTTTGTATGTTCTGCTAAAGAAAAACACACCTGGCAATTGTAACATCTGACTGGTTTTCAGGATAGCATCTTTGTAGGATTTATTTCTTCAGCAAGGTATGGTCTCAAAACCACAACAATACAGGAAAATGGTGAAGTCCTCATCCTGCTGTTGTACAGGTATAACCAAACTAGCTAAGAGACAGAAACTGTATTATTGTTTTAGCCAAAGCTCTTCAGCAGGTCTAACAATCCACATGGAAAAGGGAGTGCCTTGCAAGAGCATAATGAAAGAGGGTCAGGCTAACTCAAATTACCTTCCATTTGCCACAGGCTAAGAGCATACACATGAACAATTACTGTGAATCAGACACCACAGATCAGCTGACATATGGTAACCTGTCATCCTACAATAACCTGTCCAAATAAAAAGATAGCTTGAAATTTAGACCTGCTGTAGAGCTGCAACTCTCTCCTATTCAGAAAGCAAGATACTAAAACCTGGAACCTTTGCTTCTGGATGTGTAAGCTGAAAACAAGCAACAGAAGAGCCACAAATGAGAGCCCTTAAGGTAAACAGGCTGTTTTCAAATATTACAAACAGGGATTACCAAAAGGAAATAGTTACTGTAACATATTCATGCTAACCAGCCCTTCTGTATAAAAGCATGCACACAGCACAATGATCAGGAGACTGCAAATTCAGCTCTTCTGCTGGTGTGGATGGTGGTTATTCAAAATAAGTATAGGAATTCCAAGTATAGTTGTCAATTTGGCCTTGTTGCCATGTACTGGCAATTCAAAGTAGGACAAAACCCAAGCTTTTATTTCCCAACCTCATTCCCAGGAGTGCTCATTTCTCTATGCTGTATGTACCTACCAAGCTCAATGCAGTCAATCAGCACAGAAACAGTGAGGAAAAGCTTTATATGCTTTACCAGCACTAGACTGGCACTCACATGGTACAGCTGAATCAGTTTTTTGGAACACAGAACTGGTCGAGCAAGAAGATAAACACTACTATTATTTTGATACTGGAATACCAGTGATATCCGGTATGTATGGGAAGCATATCTATAGAGGCTTCTGTGGAATAAACTCCATAGAATCACGGTACAGCTGCTCAACAGAAACAAACCTAGGAGCCTGAGTGACAAGGTTTCCAGGCAGACCTCAACTATGCAGCAGTCTGAGCTCCCAGAACAAAGCAGTGCCTGAACTCTCACATATAAGACATCAGAGGGACCTGACAAACCTGGCAACGGAATGGAAACTGCAGGTTTCTGTTACAATGAACAGTGGGTTTCATTGTGTGTCCCACAGAGCAGAGCACAGAGCCCCAGCAGCATTGCAACAGCTCCTCTCAAATACACAGGACTGGCACCAGGCACTGGGGAAGGCTGCAATCCCACAAAACAGCCAAACTGATCTACAGGTGACCTGTGAGGGCAAGGGCCAGCCTCACTGGGACCAACTCTCTTAGGCACTCACCCAACCCCACAGTCAGATAGCTCCAACAGCTAAACCAGCAGGGAACTACTCAGAGTGTTTGGGAGGCCTGGTTTCTGTGGTGACATGGTTCAGGGAGCTAAGGGTGTCAAAGCAAGGCAAAGGCTGAGCATGGAGCTTGAAGCAGGAGAACCAGGACAACCCCTTTCTCTAACAAACAGGCTCTACAATTGCTTAGCTCTCGTGGAAAAATGCAACTAAAGGAGGTATCTCAGAGGAGAGCACAAAATATAGTCCCCAAAAGCCTACTGAAAGAACTCCAGGTTTTATAAGTGTTCATTGCTTGCTTAACCCAGCTTAAAATAATAATTTTAAGAACAGGCAGCAGTATAATCAGAAAAACTGTAACTGAGAGGAACCACAATAACTACTATTCAAGCTGTCTTTTAAGGAGTCCAGATTCAGAGCTTTTAATCACTTCAAGAAAAGTTCATTAAACTTTCTAACAGGATCTACAATGCACATAATAGAAGATGCCTCTAGAGCATCTTCTTTACTTAGGAACCTACATCTAGAACTCACTCTTTTCTCCTACAAAAATTTCAAAGCAATAATATACTACAGAAGCTGAATTTTGATGTTCTCTAATTTCACTGTATATTTCAATTTGCTTTCTTTCCCTCCCCCCTCCTCAGCCCCCCTTTCACAAGAGCTGAAGAATTCATACAAAAAGCCTATCTTATGTTCAGATACTACAGCTTGGTACCATGAACAAGAATCACTAAATTTTGCTCCCTTTCCAATCCAAGTGCTGATGCAGAAACATCGCACAAGTAAGAAACAAAATGAAATACTTACTAATGTGAAAACATGAAAAGATCAGGTAATGACAAATTCAACTGAACAAACCTTCCATGTTCTCGGTTCCTGTTAGTTCAGTCAGTTCACCTCTGCTTTTGCTACCCATACGTTGTGCAGCTCTGGTTTAATTCTCCTATTGCATCTGATATAACATGTAAGACTAAATATTTTTTAATCGCTAATCAATGCAACATAGAAACCTCATAGAAGCACACTACCTCCTCTTCCTAGCAGACCAAACAGTTCACAGGCACAGCCTGCAAGAGGAAGTTTAAGTGTTGCCACAGGTGATGCCTGTTAACAATGCACCTGGTGCATCCTCCTTCCAATTACCCCAGGGACCCAGAGGAGAGTGTGTGCCAAAGGAGCTGTCCCGGCTGCAGTGGCAGCCCCTGGGATGCCAGCCCTGCGTGTGTGTGTGTCTGTGTCTGTCTGTGTGTGCATGTGTGTGTGCGTGTCTGTGTGTGTCTGTGTCTGTCTGTGTGTGTGTGTGTGTGTGCTCAGTGTGCTGAGCAAACACAGGGCCCAGCAGAGGCTCTGCACAGGCGCTGCACACTCAGCATTCGTCAGGCACACCAGGCTCCACACGCTGCTGAGGGAGCTGCCCATGGAAAGCAGGCTGCCAGCCTGACCTTCCCAGGCAGCTGCTGGGCTGACAGAGCATTCATGGTGCTCCAATTCCATGCATATACATCAAAGCCTCATATCCAGTGCATAGAATGTTTATTTATGCTCAACAAATGAGATGCTTCATGCCTGCACACCTGCAGTAAAAGCTTGACGTACATTGCACAGCTTTGGTCTACTCTGTAACTGTGATTGTCCCAGGAAGCACCAGAGCAAGGAGGGGGACACAAAGCATAATCTTCCCCCAAAGCACAAAGACATAAAATAGACCCATGGCTTCATGGTCTCTTAAACCACTGGGCTCCAAGTTTTTGTAACACAGAAAGTAAAAAATTATTTGACAATTGAAACTACAATTGATGTTAATAGTCTTATGATTGACTAAAATATACCAAAACTATAGGCAATTAACACTACTGTATATGACAAGAACAAATACACTTGATTTGATCTCGCCAAATGAAATAGAAACCTTTAGCACAGGTCTAGGCACTTGTCCTACATGAAGGACAACAAAGGTTCATAGATACTCCTTTGTATTTGTAATGCAGAATGAGCTTTGGGAAACAGAAGTTGTACTTGAAGAACCAAATTTATAGACTCTAAACTTTTATCTGTAAGGTAAACTTTGGAAACTTTTCATTGCAAAAACAAAAATTACATTTCCATATGTGAATATATCTTTTCCCAGCCCATGACTCACTTTCAAGAAATAGAGAAAAGCCTTAACTAGATTTCTTTCCATGCGGAGTGACTGATGACTGATGACTTTTTGCCCTAAGGAATGACCCTACAAAAACTGAAACCCATTTTGGTGCTTTGAGGCAAGTCTGTACATTTGCTTCAGAATAAGAGTAATTTAATTTGGTTACTTTTACTGCCCTGCACTCACCAAATAAGCCTTTTGATACACATAACTAAAAAAATATCGTATCGAATCATGCACATGCTTACACACATACACTTGAAACAGAGCCAAATAAAGACTCCTTATCTTTGCTGAGATATTTATCTCAACATTACCAAATTCAAACGTTGTGAGCAAGGACTCTACTGGAGCTTAGTTGCTACACGTTTGTTTTACACAGCCTAACCTACTCTTTTTCCCAGTAGTCAAGGCCTTGTGTGCCCCATACAGACAAATGACTAATTCAATTACCTTGTGTGCTGACAGGCCAGCTGGTTGCTGCTTCTTGGCATGGGTAGAAAGGGTGAGTTACAAATGTCTTTCTTTCCCTCATTGTCTTCGTCCTCTGCCCAGCCAATAGTTTCCACAAAACTTAACTTCACACCCCTTTGTCAACTTTGGTTGAAATGAGCTAACAAGTTCAGAAGTTGTAGAGTGACACACAGACTGAACGGGTGTACGTATCTCGTTTTCACTGGAAAATAGATTGGGGCGAGGAGAGGAAGCAAACTTGCAAGGTAGGTTTACAGGCTGCATTTATTAAATTTGCCTCAGCTCCAGAAGTATTGACCCAGCTTAACCCAATCTAAATTGGAGCCGCCACAGTCCCACCACACCCACAGGCGTTCAGTGTTATCCCTTCCCCTGTAGCAGCACTCGTGCCAAAAATCAACCTGGGAAAAAAAAAAAGGCAGTTAGCGTTTGGCGCAGGCAGCTCCGGAGCCAGCTCCCTGCCTTGTCACATGGGCACGGCCACCACGTAACCAGCGCTGGGGCAGCAGATGCAGCTGCCACAGCGCTACACGCTGGGTACTTATCAGCACGCAGGAGCCGACCCTAAGAGCACTTAATTCTGGACACTGCAGCTCAGAACCTCATTAGTACTGCATCCAGCGATGCGCCGGTTTTACAGAGGCACGTATGCACTAATGGAGTTATTATTTTGAGAAGAACAGAAACGAGAAAAAATATTCATATGATAGCTCGGACAATTTCAGCTGCATTCTGGACAAGATCTTTTGGTCTTTTAAAATAAGTGCCTAACCTTGTCTTCTTCCTAAAACTAGCCAAACCTATACACTCAAGGAAGAAAAAAAAAAGAGCACTATAAGCAAATATGGGAATATTTAATCACAAACATTACCAAATCCAGATTTCCTTTCGGGCAGACCTTTGTTCTAAAGAAAATAAAACGACACATCTATTCTATATCCTTCATGCAGAATTGCAAAGCCACTGTAACCCCACTGGTGACTGGGGAGAGATCAGGAGGGAGAAGGTAAAGCAGAAGTGGCACAGTGTAGCCAGAGTGGCTAATTTAGATGGAGGGAGGTGTGAACAGCAGAGCATAAGGCAAAACATCTTGGGAAGTGTACCCTGATGACATCTTATCTTGGCTCTACAACACAGAGAGTCTGGGGGAGAAAACATTTTTATCTGCAATCCTTTATGATCTCCCTTCCCCACTGATAAGAACATAGGCACACAGGTACTGCCCATCAACTTAAAATATAGACAGCATGGTTATATATTCATTAGATTTGTTCCAACTGCTAACATAAAATGAGAATCACTTCAGTATAAAGCACAGCTTTGTGTGACTTTTAAATTCTTATAAAGAACATTTGAGGAAGTATTTTTATAAAAGCATTTTTCCCAGTGATCTATTTATTAACAGTAGGCATCAATAACTTGATTTTTACCCACTAGTGAACATGTAACAGCTGTTACTCAGTTGTAAAACACTGTCTACTTAGGCAGCATTAAATTATAAATAAAGCTCAAGACCTAGTACATGTTTTACTAAGCAATCTAATGATATGAAACAAGAAGTTCCAAAGATTAACTGTGGGCTGTATTACCAACTCTGTCCCATGATATCTGTGCTAATAAGTACGGAGCTGTAATATGAAGGAGGAAAGAAATTAACAATAACAAAAAATAATTTCTGTTCAGTCACAGCTGCACCCCCAGTATCCAGTAAGAGGGTTTTTTTAAACAAATTTACATCTGACTCTTTCCTAATAACTTATGCTGATTCTTTTGTACAGCCTTTTTTAGGATGACCTACATTGCTTGGGAATAAAGGTGAAAAAAGTCAACACTGATTTGCATGGTATAGTCTAACCCCAGTATTCTGGCTTTTAATTTAGTAGCATTATTCATCAGTCTTTACTGCAATAGCCCTGCACAAAGCGATCAAAGTCACAAGTAAAACTGAAATTACTTTCCAGATACAGTGGATCAGACCTTGCAAATCCTGAGATAGAACAAAAACTGCACTAGAGACACCCCAAATGTAGAAGGAACACTAATGACAAAAAAACATTAACATTGTTAATACATTTTTAGGCAAGTGAGACCTAGCACAACTGACCTTCAAAAATGCAAGGAAAAAGCTAGCAGCGATGCACATGGAACAATAATTTCCACAAACCATGGAATTTGATTTTGTTATAATTTCATCACCACTGAGTGGTCAACAGCACAGAACAATGTAAAAAAA
>WEIU01007843.1:755261-799585 GCA_013389925.1 Aegithalos caudatus | reverse complement strand
CAAACAACCCCCCCCCCCCCCCCCAAGTTGCTGGCTTTTAATTAAGTGGCAAATGTGCAGTCTTCTCCCTAGCTTTTGCTTCCTAATATTTGTGAGAACAAGAAATATTTTGAGAACATGGTTAGAGTTTATTATACAAAGCCCACCACAGAGCCTTTAGCTACAGCTTGTGGATTTGAACAAGAAATACAAGGAGTCATTTTTTTTTTCTGTGCTTTTTAATCAATTCAAGTGGTTTTGCAAAGGAACCACATGTCTCTTCCTCACTGTATGGATGAAAGTGAAGCAGAAAGGGCTGAAATGACTTGTCCAAGAGCATTTCCAGGCTATTAACAGGGCTATGAACAGAACCCAGGGTAAAGGAGTCCTTATCTAAGGCTTTCTCCATGGTGTCAGGTTACTGCTTTTAGAAGTATAAGAATTTTGCCTATTATTTCTAACCATCTCATATGCTGCTAATTTGTCCCTGGACTAAAAATACTGCATTGAAGATTTGGGGCTGGCCTAGTGTGAATTTCTGACTTGTAGCTCTTTAAACTTAGAGGGTTGTTTCTCCTAAGTTTGGAAGATGTGGGCCTTTCAGAAATAGCTATGGATACCTAGGACTGGTTGAACGTGCTTGCTGTGCAGCTCAAAAATTCCAATGTCATTTTGTTGCAGTGTCTCTGACCCTCAGTTCCTCTTAATTGTCTTTTACAACCCATCTCATGCAGCTAGAATCTTCCCACTCTTGCAGAAAAAGACTCTTAAATCTCTCCTCCTTTTACCTGGAATCCATGTCTCCTGAAATCCAGCTTGATGTTAGCTGACCTTCCTGGGTTGCCTTCTGGGTGAAAGTCTGGGGCTGGGATGTTTTCTGTTGCTATACCAACCTGGTTTCTGCACTAAAAATAAAGACCTCAGGGTGGGGAATGTGTGTTGTTTCCTATAAGCTCACATGACTGTTGCAACATGTTTATCTAACATGTTAATTCTAATTCTGCCCTAACAAAAGCTCTCTGGAAGCATAAGTGGTACTTCAGTTCTCATTATATATATTTTTTTTAATAAAAGTAACTTCTAAAAAAAAAGTCCTGGAGGGATTGTGTCTGAGATTTAAATCATTATTAGCTGTCTTAGTAGAAATTTCATAGCTAGATAAATATCTACACAGCTGCCTTCTGCATTTTTTGGGAGTATGTTCAGGGAGGGAGAGGGAGTATGGAGCTGTTTCAAGTATCCATGCTATATTTTCAGCCCATTTTTCCTGATGGTATCCAATGAAATCCCCAAACTCAGTCCTCTGGATTGTACTGGATTTAGGTGTTTTATATAGTCTGAACTGATAAAAAGCTTCATTTAAAAATTTTATTAAAATAGATTTGGTATAAATCACATAATTTTATGGGTGATGAGATATTATTTTGCCTTGGTGGTTCTCATTCACTCAAGGTTTGCTTCTTGCTGTTCATTTTCAGACATGCATGTACAGAGATCAAGTATGGGCTTCACTCAGTTTTTATTTCTTGGAGCCTGCTTTTGTTTTGCACATTGCATCAGCAATATGTCTATTTAACGAGTTCTGTCTTTAGATCTGGGGTTTTCTGCCCCCCAAATAAAGCCAGTGTGGGTGTTATTTATATTGCCTTGGAGAGGATGCAGCCTGAAGAGATCTTTCAACATAATGAATTGAGTCAGGTCCCAAATGAGAAATGTTTACAAGAAGTACATCCAATACTCCCAACTGGAAAAATCAATCATTTAATACCAGGAGGCTGGAGTTACATGAGGGCCCAGCTCCAGATTTAGACCTACCAAAGGAAAAGAATGGCTTCTTTATGAATTTTTTTGCTGGTTTTGGGGGTGGATCTTCCCTAAAAATATCTCAGTGGGATCCTGAACTCCTCAGTTTTGCAGAGTACTTCTGTTCCCTGAAGCTGGTCTATCACAGGCCTAGAGGGGCAGGAGCAGTTAGGGACGCTTCGCTTTACCTTTGTTTGAGCAGCTAAATATGAAACAAGTATGAGGAATCCCAGTCTTAATTTTCAATGTGTCAAACAGTTGGCAGCATTGTAGGGCAGCCAGAGGTGGGGTGCTTAACTGGGGGTTTGTGTCTCGATACAGAGGGGCTAGCAGTGAGAAGTGATGCTGCAATCCTGAAGGCAGGAAGACAAAAGTGGTCTCACCATCAGCACATGAATACAACTGCCTTCACTTCAAATCTGGAGAGCAGGTGGGTGTGGGTTTTATTGGTACTGACAGTTTTAACCCTAACAGCAACTGTTTTTGTTAACTGGTGGGAACAAGTTCTTCATGGTAAAAAGAGAGAAATTACAGTTTTTCACTTTGCTGCCTGGTAGACAGATGCCATTTAAAATGTCCTGCTCCAAAGCTGTATCCTTTCCTACTGTAAGAGTTCTCTCAGTATAGAAAGATTGGACCTGCCCAGTTTAAAAAAAAAAAAAAAAAAAAAAAATTGTGTCCCATATTGTGTATATATGTCTTGCCAGCTTGCTCCTTATCTAGTTTGAGCAGGTAGAAGGGAGGAATTTAGGTCCTTTTTCTCCATCTTGCCATCTCAGGTGGACCTCTTTGTTGTGCCCTATTTGGTAAGTGGGGGTAAGGTGTAATTATTTGTAATTATTCTTATGACCAAGAGATATTCCATCAGAAAGTGTTCCTGGATGCCCTGAAGAGTGTTTTGCAGTTGGGGTCCAAGTTGCTGTTGCCCTTAAGAAGCAATCATGCTCTTTGCATTTTTGTTGCCCCTACTCTGTACCCTGTTCTGTCAGCATTTCTGCAGCAGTACAGGCAGATCAAGAAGGTAAAATGACTGCAAACTAATCCAGATGAAAGCACAGCTATTTTCAGGCATGTGTGATGGTAGGGCAGAAATGTGGTGGGAAAGGGTGGCCCTTAGGTGAAGGAAGCTTGCAGACAGATTGGCTCACTGTGATCCTGGAAGCATGCCTTTAGTATTTCCCTGGGCCCATGGGTGAAAGCCATTCCTAATTAGATCTGTTTTATTGGGATGTTCTCAGCCATGGCTGTGCTGCTGTGGGACTTGTCTGGGCTGCTGGAGCCCCACGTGTTCTGCTCTGTGGTTGAGCCTGCATCCACACAGGTGCTTCAGAGATGACCAACTTGGGAGCACACAGCAAGTAGGGACTTTAAGCTACCTAAGGACTTCAAGCAGTTAAATTCTCTCTGTTGCCACGTGGTGGTGATGTTGGTTGTTGCCTTCAAGGAGTTTTGGACTTCTGCTGCTGAGGGCACTTGATGGATAAGTTGGCAAGAAATGTCTTACAGGCCAGTACCTATAGGTGATGTTCTTCATTGCTGCATGGTTTGTCCAGTTATCCACATGGTGGTGATATGTTTGCTTCTATTTATCCTCCATTTTCTGTGTACGCATTCCTACACCTCAGCAGGGTCAGCTAATCAACAACAGATGTTTTCCTAGGAATAACTGACAAAATATAATAGATTTTAAGGGTAGCATGCTGCAGGTATCCCCTTTTGAGTCTACTTGGTTGTCATCCTAGGTTATTCTAGATCTAGAAGGTTTTTTTCCTATCCCATCTTCATCACATTAAAGGCTTGGTTGTGATCTTTTTGATTCCCCAATGACTGTGTTTCCATAGTGAATCCCTAATATGTCAGTTTCTTATCTTATTTTATGCTGATAAGCAGACATAGGGGATAGATCATCCACTCAGAAGAATGTGGGTATAAATGAGATCAATGGCACTGTAAAATCCTCTCCACCAACTCTTGGTGATGATCATGAGTGTGATCTAGGCCTTAACAAAATTTATGTAGTATATGTAAACACACATTCACTGTCAGGACAGCTTACAGAACAACTGATATAAATATGTTAAATAAAATCTGTTTTTTCTCCACTTGGCTGTGTCCAGTACTACAAACTCAGATTTACTGAGTCACTGAGTTCCTGAGTCTTAAATCTTGTTGCTTAAGTTTTTTATGTTTGTTTTTTTCCCAGCAAATCAGAGAAGAAAACTGGGAAATCAAGATTATCATATATTTTCAAGTCTCAGCTAAGATGAGAAGGAAAACTTGAGTAAGTATAGTGTAATATTCTAGAGAATTTTCCTTTTAGGAATTGGATAAAGGGAAGTGATGTCCCTGCTGTTTTATGGAAACAGGTTACTGACACTGTAAGTTCATGTTGAACATCAGTAGGGAAGCTCTAGGGTTTATAAATGTTCAACCTTTATTGTTTGTTTTGTAATCTTTGTTTCTTAACAGCTGACCCTTTTCTTTGTTTTTAATCAAACTGGTCATCTTATTACTTATTATGTGATTAAATGGATGACTTTGTCCTGTAAGCTGCTTGGCAAAACCAGGCATATTTTGATGCAAGTTGGGTTTTTTCAGATTTACATCTGTGTAGATGGCATTTCTTCTGTAAACCACTTTGTGTATGGAGTAATTAATAGTTATTCACAACAGAAAATGTAATCAGGCATTTTACCTTTTTTTTTTTTAAGCGAGGGAGAAAGCAACTGAAAAGGAAAAGCATCAAATCTAATTTTCTCTCTCTCTGCTCTATGCTCTGTTCCAACATGACATAAGGTGCAGTAGTCAGTGTTGGGCAGTACTGGGTTGTGGCTGCTCCGTGGTGGAATTTTGCATGGCTGTGAACATGTTTGGCTGGAGAGGGGAGGTCCAGCTCTCACAATCACAGTTTCACAGGTCACTGGTTCTGTTGCACCACACTCTTTTGGTCTGTGTGTGTGCAGGGTTTCCATACTCCGCCTGTGAGGTGTGGAAAAAGAAGGTGGCAGTCCAATCTATGAGTCAATTTTTGGAGGTGTGGAAGAGTAGTCAGTGAAGAAACATAAAAAGGTGAAGATTGGGGAATGGAATGTTTGGCGTTGGTTTTAATTAGAAACATCCTGTTCATCACTCATGAGATAAAAAGGGAAGAATATCCATTACTACAGTACACTGAAAGAGGAAATATCTGTATTATAGTGAGCAATTCCAACTGAGCTGCCAAGTATAATTGAATTGAAATACTATATTGCTACTCCAGCAGTATTTCCCTTATTGTAGTGTATGAGTGAGAGTCAACTGGCATTGTATTTATTACTAATCTTTCTGCAGCTGATGACTTTTGTGTAAAATCCAAAGTACTTCAGTACTAACCCAGTATTAAACTTAGCAATTACATCTGTTGGCTAAAAGATGGATAAAGCTCAACCAACAAACCTTTCTTTCATAAACCCAAGGCTTCTTGTACCTGTCCCCTCAAAAAGGTACCAAGACCACCTGGTACCCTGACCTGGAAGAGTGACTGTGTAAGTCAGAGGAAGCTGATACTTGCAAAGCTCAGAGCTGAAGGTTCTTTTGGTTTTGGGGGGAGCCTTTGTTCTTGCCAAGGAGGAACCAACCCCTGAACTCGTGTGCTGGAGTTCTCCTAGGTGTGGTGCTGTGACTCGAGAGAGAGGTATGTGCTGCCTGTGAGTGCAGCTAATCACCTGAACTGACCTCTCCTCGCCCTTCCAGCACTGCAAACCAGCTGCACTGAGACTGTTACTTGGAGTGTTACTGGAAATTAGATTAAAATCTGCTGCTCCTGGATTTGGTTAATTAGCTGGCAGTACCTTTAAAATACTTTTTAGAGCATTTGGACAGTGATGTGAAACATGCATCATTTTCAAGGCTTAAAGCTTACTAAATTAAGTGAAACAATCTGAGATCCTTCCACATGTCAAAGGGAAAAGTTTAAGAGGTTTAAATTCAGAGTGTTCTACATTATAAAACTTAACAAATATCAATATAAATGGATACAAGTAGTCCTTCCACCCTCCAGTTGATACAAAAGACTTTCCTCTCTGTGTAGACTGAAGCTTCCCCTGAACCAATTTTTTTGGTTTCTGATTAAAAAACATGAGAAGAGATGTTGCAAGGTAAATACTTTGAATTAGTATAAAGCTGTGACATGTCATATTTAAAAATAGTGGTAGAGAAAAGAACTCTTAATTTCTAAAATTTTTCTAAAATACACAGAAACACATTTTTGAAGTTACTCCATTCAGGTCACCAAATTGTTACAAGCTATTGCACTACAGTGTAAGACATAAATTTTAAAAGACTGAAAAGTGCAGGAAGTTTGAATGATGCATGACCATAAATTTACTCATCTTTTATATAATGTCTTCTTGAGGTGCTGACATTTTCAGTACATTAATTGTTCATAATGAATACTCTTGCATAAAACATTCAAAGGTAATTTTCTGAGGCCAAAGAATGACTAAAAAGTTATTCACTGAAGAGCAATCAATAATCTGTATCAAAAGAACACTTGTGGGATGTGAAATAAACTGATGTAACAGGTAGAGAAGTTTGCATATATAAAAGAATATATGCCCTTTTTTACAGGTTTAATACCCTGAAACAGAAGCCACAGAACTGGTGTGGACTGGTGCAGAGGCAAAATCATTATGTTCTAATCATATTTCATTGAAGGCAAGGGAAAAAACAGCTTTGGGCAAAATATCCATATCTCTTGTGGCAGAGATCCAGGAGGTAGCCATCTCTGCTGCAGGTAATATATAATCGCTTTTGTGCTGTATACTTCAGGATGGATAATAATAATCAGTGAAAATATGTTTAAAGAATATACTAAAATATCAGGAAAATAATATATTGATCTACCACTCTTCTTCCAGGCAATAGATTTTAAACAACTTGTCAAATATTTCTTGGCTGTTATACCCTCGCATAAGAGCTTTCCCTGGTTCATAAAGAAAATTAATGTGAAATCAATAATGGTATTTAAAAATTCACCAAACACTTCCCATCCAGTGAAAGTCTCACTTTCAGAGTGCCATTAATGCAACAGGCAGAATGGAAAAACCACACAGACTTGACCTTGGTGGTTAAAACAGAAGCCAGTGCAGATGGAAAGTGCAGTGAAAAAATGCTTTCAGAAGCAACTGGGAGGACCCACAAGAACAAACCTCTAAACAGAGCCACTGTGAGCATCAGTTTGCAGAAGTCTTGTTTGAAGATGCAGTTGAGATGCTATGCTGACTTCCTGCTAGAAGATACAAACTGGCCTGAACAGAAAAAAAAAAAAAAGAAAAAAGAAATGTCACGTAAGGGTGAAAACCACAGCAGAAGAACAATAAAATAAGTTTCCTATAGCATCATACAACCCTGACCTGCCATATTTCGGACAACAAAGAGGGAACCTTTGCTACCTCAGGTTGCTTCATTCTACTCTTGCAGAAAAACTGGGATCATTGTGGAAATGGGAAGAAACAAGCCAAAAATTAGATTTGTGTGTTAGTTTATATTTTTAATGAAAAGACACAGAGGACTAATACAGTAGATGGTGATTTTTTGGCTGTATCTGAATTTAGGTGATTTTTCTGGTGAAGGAGGAGATACATTGTAGCTACCATTTATGTATATTAATACAATTGTAATTACCCACAGTTGCCACATTTGATCTGTGAACATAAATAGGATTTGTCAGTATCCCCTCTTCTCCCTCTTCCTCCCCATAGTGATTCAGAACTGTTTCCCAGGCTCTCGCACAGGGTTGCTCAGCAAGGGCAGAAGGTGAAGTGCAAACCTGCAGAATTTGGGGGCGGTGGTCTCTCCTGAAACCTTGATGTGCTGAGCTGCTGCATCTAAGAGCAAATTTCAGCATTTGCTCGGTATTGTCATCTCCAGGCACCCATGCCCACGCTCTCTCGGTGGTATTCACAAAAATTTTAAAATATACTGCTTTATTACTCATGGTGATATCTAGTTTGGGGAAGTTCACATGTCTCACACCTCCCCAAGCTTTTTTATCTGAACTAGTTAAAAAAATTGTTTTTCTTATTAGGTTAGAATTCAGATTCACATGAAAGCACTTGACTCCCAAAGCTGCGTCTTCAAGCAGCAGATAGGAGATGCACGATAGAATTGGCAGAATTGCACTGCTCTAAGCACTTTTGGAGACATATGCTGCTTTTCCCACTCCTGGAAGTAGTTCCAAGGATGTCTCATGATTATTCACTTGAGTCATGGTTGCAGAGTTGACTTTTTGGTGGTTTGGATTCCCAGATTCCTACACTGCATATTTAATAGAAAGGCAAATTCTGACTGAAGACCTGCCCGGTTGAAAACACAGAGAGGATACGTTTAACCAAAACCCAATGTTTCGAACGTAAACTAAATCGCCTCACGCCTTAGAAGGCCGTTTGGTGAGGATGAGCCATCTCCCCGGAGGAAGGGACGCCGAAAGGACGCAAACAATCGCCGTGGGCTCGGGGGGTTGGTTTGGCTCCGCGGGGACATTATCCCGGCGCCGGGCACCAGGTGGCGCTGGCCCGCGCGCTCCCGCCTTCCCGCGGCTCCCTCAGCTCCCTCAGCCGCGTTTGTTTTGGAAAGGGAGCACGGGAGCCACAAAGCCAGACAGCAACATCTCTGACCCGCATGGGCCGGAGTGAATTTTTAGAGCGAAATGGCTCTGGGGAGTCTGGGTGTTATTTTCTTGGCTGAGGTTGCTGGAGCGGGGGATCGGCTGTGTGCCGTTGCTGACCGGCTCTTCTCCCGGGTTCATGTGCTCCGTGAGAAACGTGGGAGCGCTAAGCCTGTGCCTAAATCCATGCTGCAAAGCTTTAATATCTTGTGTATCAACAGAATAATGGCTTTTTACACCCCCTCCCCCAGCTGTGCTCTTGCTGTTAATGAATTACTACGTGCTGCACCGTGAACTAGACAACCTGAAAAAACTTTAATTTGCTTTGTCTTTTAAAAATTCCATCGGTTTGGTTTGTTTGGGGGGTTTTTTTTTGGTTTTTTTTTTTTTTTTTTTTTTTTTTTTTTTTTTTTTTTTTTTTTTTTTTTTTTTTTTTTTTTTTTTTTTTTTTTTTTTTTTTTGTTTTTTTGTTTTTTTGGGTTTTTTTTGGTTTTTTTTAATGGAAAAGGAAAACAAATTCTGTCCACAACTGTCCTTTTAAGAGTTCAGAATATTACACGTACCCTGCAAGTGGGGATTTAAAGATTCATTGGATACTAGAGATGGTCTGAAAATAATCAACACTTCTCAGTGCTTTCTCTAAATTTTCTGCAAAGTTCCTGGAACATTTGAATCAACTGACTCTTAAGTCGGTTCAGTTTTCAGGCAAGGAAAGGTGTTTTCTTTTTCCTCACTGGTAGTATTTTTTACAAGAAGTGAGGACAAGATGAGGCAGATGGAAGGGAAAAAAAGTGTGAAGGAATTGTAACATCAAAATCTTTAAAACTGCATTATTGGTTTGAAAAAATGAAGACATTAGTTGTGTAGCTTCCGCATCTACATTACAGAATGTTTTAAAAATGCCACTTTAGTTTTAAAAATTGCTGCATTTATTCAGAGACTGCTGAGAATGAAAAGTATTGATAAGCTTTACTAAGCATTTTCATATGGAATCTATTTTCAGCCACATACCAGAAAATGTCTTTGTTATTTTTGAATGAGACCCTAATCTCAGAATGACTTTTCATTTATCAGAGCCTTTTAAGTCTGCTATTGTGTTTCCAGTCAGATCCTTTCCACTCACTTCTTTTTTCCTGTGTCAGCCTCTTACAAACTTGCCATAGGGCAAAGTTCGCAGTTATTTTCCACAGGCACAAGGATTTCCCCTCTCAGGGGTGCACTTGGACTTTATGCAGTGGAAGCTAAGCACAAATTAATGCCAGCTCTAATAGTTTGCGATAAAGTTTCTTGTGGTATATAATACTTAATAGCCAAGCCTACAATTTGTGATTTAACTTGTTAGCAATTCAAAGGCTTTTGTTTCTTATGCTGTTTAGTCAGATGAAATGGCTTAGTGGTTTTTTGCATCACTAGCATTGGCATTTGTGTCTGTGTTGGTGTTCTTATTTAGCGTTGTGTTGCTTCCCACTTCAACTATAATTTAATTATGTTCAAATACCACTTTCTAAAAAAAAAAAAAAAAAAGTAAGTTCTGGTATCTGTAGTTGAGAAGTTGGAAAACTTGTTCGCAGTATGCCAAAAAAATTCCCAAAGAAATATAATTGGCTCCTCTTGAAATTTGATTATTTTTTGTTTTTGTTGTGTTGTGGTTTTGTTGTTTTTTTTTTTGGGGGGGGGGAGGTGTGAGGAAAGGTGGATTACAAATGTTGTAGCACTTCAATTCCCTGAAATACTTTTTTTTTTTTACTTTTTCCAGGGTGCTCAAGTTTATTTCTATGTATTTTATAGGCAAGAAACAGCTGAAATTCTCTCAAGGAGTTAAAAAAAAGCACAAATCCTGTTTGTTCTCTCCTAATTCACTCTTACAGATTTTATGACTCCTGGTATCAAGAAGGATTTGTGTTCCTACCCTTGACAGAAACTTCCACCTTCCAATCCTTCTGCAGTGAGGATGTGCCAGCTGTCAGCCTGGTTGCCATCTCCCACCCTCCTGCAGCTGAGCAGAGCTTTTAATCAGTCTTGGGAAGTGCTTTGCTGACCCTTCCCTTCCAGCAGAGACTGATGTTCAGGCTGTAGTTCCTCCTGTCAAACGTGCTGTTGTATCTCTTGCTGGGCATTTGCTGCCTTCAGCTGGAGCTGGGGCCAGCACTTGTTTGCCTGTGCCAATGACCAGCTAATAACAGGAGAGAGCAGAGGATGCCTGGATCAGACAAAGAGCCAAAGCTGTCCTGGGTAGTGGCACCATGGGCCCAGATTGCTCAGCAATGGTTTACCAAGTATCAGTGTGAAAAAATAATCAATCAGGTTGTTTAGGTAATCTAACTTATCTGTTAGGGGCAAATCAGCATCACAAAATGGAAGTAACGGGCAAGAAATCTGGGGATTTGTGCAAGTTCTGTTTTGGAATAGCTGGCCTGGTCAGAGCTGGCTCTCTGGGAAAGTGGCACCAAGGAACCAGTGCAGATCAGCTGGGGCTCCAGGGGACTGCAGGCAGCACAGCCTGGCTTTGCTTGTCCTCCTGACACTGGGGTGACCTTTGGTTGATTCCCTTCCCATTTTTCCGTGCTCTAGTCTCCTCCCATTTGATTGCTTTGGCTGTTGAAGCTGAGCGCCTGGGCAGGCTGCAAGTTCCATTTATTGGGTGTGTGAGAAGCCCTCAGCACCACGGGGCTGAGCCCAGTGAACATCTCCAGGCCACTGCACCAACAGTGCAGCTGTTACTAGTAATAACAAAACAACAAGTTGTAATAGTGTGGAAAGGGGAACAGCTTGCCATCACTGATGTCAGGTTTAGACAGTAAGAGCTGCATTTGTGTTATTACTGATCATCCTCTGGAGAACTGTAAGCATCTCCCCTTACAGGGATCCAGTTTCTGCCTTTACCTTGTATAACCTCATCAATTTTCAAACAAGATTTAATGTCATTAGAGCAAACTGGCATTAAGACAAGGGATTTTGTCCAAGGAATTCAGTTTGTCTTTACTGATTTTTCTAAGCACACAGCATCAGAAGGGTCATTGAGAAATTTATCCAAAGCAACCTTCCTTCCCAGCTGTCTCAGGTCCAGCTTGTGTCACCAACCTTCTTGCCTATTCTGTTTTCCTTTCTAGTAAGTGGTAAACACCCTCTGAAACATCTCATTATCCTTCAGGATATTTTATACTCCCTTTGCTTGATCTCATCCAGGCACAAGGGACAATTGGGTGGTCTGGTTGTCAACTGGGAACTTGGTTAGCTCTCCTCATATTTGCAAGATTGGTTATAGATTAATAATTCTTTCTGGTATTATTGTAAGTTAAACTCAACAGCAGACAAGGATATATGGCTAGCATTTAGTTTTATGCATTTCCTTCCTTTTCTGCAACATTTTTCTTTTCTGTAGTTTAGTATGGCTACCTACTTGCATAATAGATTGTGTCTGGAATTCCTGAAGGACTGATTTAGGCTACCCTACTATCGTTGTCTTTGTGTGCACTTTAGCACTTTAAAATTTCTGTATTTCAAGAGAAGGAAGAAAATTCCCTTCAATATGAAATTGCTTGGATTTCATTGGTAATCTTTTAGTGTTTCAGTCATTGCTTTGCCTCCAAAGACAAAGATAGGCACAACTCCTCTGTAAATATCTCTCTAAAGTCCTTCAGGATACCTCCTAAAAGAATGTGCAGTTAATATGACTTGCAAATTGTTTTAAGTGATTTGTTTATTGGGTAGCCCGGGCTTAGTTCATTCTCCTTGACAAAATGCAATCAGTTGCTTTGCATCATCCCTCCTAAGCTACAGTTAGATTCTTATTTTGTTTTCCCAGAGAAGGATCTGCACCCTGACCCCAGCAGGCCTTTGAAGTCTTCCCTGACAGACAAAGATGAAGCTTGAGGTACCAGAATGTCCTGGGAGGAACGTGACTCTTCAGTGGACAGGGCCCTGATGGGGTGGGCTTTTGCACTGGGCTAGAGATGGGGAGGAGGGTGACTCTGCATGGAAGTGTGGCTGCTCTGGAGCCCCTGTAATTGCAAATTGTAGCTGAAAGCAAGGGAGAAGCCAGGAGGATGTGAGGGGCAGTGTCTCATTTCCTGGTGTCATTGCAGAAGATCAAGAAATATGCTTTAATGAGGAAAGGGGTTTTTGGATAAATACACCTGGGTGCCCATCTCTTTCTTGGATGTAAAAGAAAACGAGTTGAAGATTTCCATGGTATCTTGATTCCAAGAGAGACAGTGGCCTTGATGAACAATAAGGAAACAAGGCTTACTGTGATTCTTTCTTCCTGTGAAACTTTCAGCAGAAGAAATGGAAAGAATGGAAAGGCAAATAAGAAGTTGTGATATAGGAAATGATGGATTCAGATTACATAGCAGATAAGGGTATTCCCAAACATCAGGACATACTTTTAAGAACATCCTCACATAAAAAGGACGTGTCAGATGCCTTAACCAAACTAAATCAATCTTCATGACATGAGATGTCTGTGGGCATTTAACACCCTAGCTGTAGCTTTGTAACTGCACTCTGCACTCTGCTGTTGCATGGATGTGTCCCAGGCATAAGAAGTTGGAGAGATAAACATTTCATCTTTATTGAAGTATAGGCTGTATGAAAGATATTAAAAAAGACCCTGGGACTTTTCAGAGAGCCAGAATACAGGAGATAATGTCAGATGTAAATAAAAATTCTTATATTTGCAGTGAGAATATTTCAAGTGAAATGCTTCCATCTGAACCCAGGAGAAAGACAGTGGAATGATAACAGCCGATTTCTTGTCAGAGATCAGCTGTCAGAATGAACAGATAATACTTACTTAATGCCATCCAAAATAGAAACTCTCCAGAACAATTCAATTTGCACAGTCCCTGTAAAAATAACAAAAAGAGAAAAAAATTAGTAATTAAATACTTGAGAGGTTTACAGTGACAAAATGCAAGATGAAATAAGGCTCTGAGAGATTAAATAACACAGAACAGTTATTTTGTCTTTTTGCTCTTTATTTTCCTTCTACTCTTCAGCTTCCTTTTTTTTTTTTTTTTTTTTTTTTTTTTTTTTTTTTTTTTTTTTTTTTGTATGTGTGTGTGTGTGTGTGTGTGTTTTTCCTAAGGCATATGCTAAGAATGTTTTCAGTGAGTCATTTCAGGCAGGTGGAGTAGATATCTAAGAGAGCGGCCTTTGGTAAATCTAGTGGGATCATACAAGTAGAACTGGAATTCAGTGGCCTAGGCTGAACATCTCTTTGTAACTGAAAGGCTTTGCTTATTCAGCCCCACACATGCGGCATGGCAAGAGGGATGTGACATATTGCTTATTTAGGGGCATGTGCCAGAAATTGTGAAGGGCAGATCAAGCATTCTGAAAGAAAATCAAACCAATTAGAATCTTGTCTCATGTTTAATTAACTTAAAACTCAGTCTCTTATGTCTAGAAAGGAGTGCTTGTGGGAATAGAGGTACTTGGATACCAAATCATCTTCCAAACCATTTGGAATTCACTCTATTAAGAGTGGTTTTTGACTGAGTTTTATTTTCAGCTAAAATTCTAATATAAGGTGCCAAGCAATACAAACCTGTATGAACTGAAAAGAAAGAGGAAAATCCTCCTGGTTTCTGATAGCTCTATGTTGAGCTGATCAGCGGAGTTACTACGATATCCGAACATCTCCATCTTTAATATGGGTCACTTCAAAACTTCTATATAAGTAAAATTTCTTTTAAAGGTCAAAATCAACTTCTTAGAAGCCACTTATAATCTGAGAACCCATTTCTGAGGAGAGTTTGCATGCATATAAGAGGTTAAGATATATTGCAATATGCTGGGGTTTTTTTCTGAATTTTTAATTTATGAAATGTATTTTTCCATGGCTTACAATCAGCACAAAATCAAATATGAAATTCACCTAATAAGTGGATAAAAAGCAGAACATCATCCATGACACTTCAGTCTGCCAGTTCTTATATTTTTCACCCACTTACACTCTTCTCAATACATCTTTTTGCCTGGGGGAAAACACAAGATTCATAATATAGCAGGAAAGAAAAAAATCTAGTTCTTACCACACTAAGGTGAAAGCTCCAAGTAAAAAGATCATCTCCCAACATACCCTTGTCCTTGTTTATTTTAGTCTAATCTCAAATTTTGTATATTTTTAGAGCATCTTCATCACCATAGTATTTGATCATTGCCTCCTACAGACCACATATGGAAAGAAATACTCTGGTATATGGACATTCAGGAACAAATGGGAGTCCAAGAGGAATAAGCCTGGATGGTTAATGACATACTCAATATTTGCAAGCATTTGCTTGAAATGCAGCAAGTTCTGATCTTGCTTCAGGAAGATCCACACCTGAAGCCTGAGTGCTGCTGGATAATAAATGAGGAGCAGAATGCACCCACATTTTTAGTTCCTCTGAAGCTATAATGGAAACTTGTAGCTGATCTTCTGTGCTGTCATGGGATGACTGGGTGGGGCAGACCCAGAGAGGGAGATGGGGAGCTCAGGTGGTACAAATCCCCTTTGTCTGTGTATTTAATAAAGGGAGCACAAGGAGCATCTGTGCTTTGGCTGCAGGGGTGCCTGTGAAGCAGCTCTGAGGAGGCTCAATCGCACCCATAGAATGAGCTGCATGGAGCAGTTGTGCCCAGTTAGGATACGGGGACAGAGGTGCAGTGCAAATCCATAGGAACATCATGGAATAATTTTTGCACATTGTTGGCATGCAGCTACTGTGTGAATGTATCTTACTGGAGTGAATGTATCCTGCCTTTTCAATAGGCTGTGCAGGGCTGGGAAAGAAACAGCCCTATCTAGTCATTTCCTTAATGAAATCTGAAAAAAAGATGAAGTTGGACTCTGTAATGCCATGCTGACAAGTGATATAATATTCTTATTCATCTTTTAATCCTGTTCTTTCAGGTGTCTAATTTGGTGCTTCCCCTATTAACTTTCTCATTTCTTCCTGTGTGGTACATCAGAGGTCACTGTGCCTCTTGTCATAATATTTCCAGTTTATAAGAGGGCAGAGGGAGCAAAAAGTAACTACAAGGTAGTTCTGAATCTTTCATCTTCATTTCTAAATCCTGTAATTTCTTTAAAGTACATACTCTCCTTCTTTCTTACCACCAGAAACAAGAACTTATTTGAATGTCAAACAGGGCTTTAATGAATCTCATAAGATAATCATAACAGCAGCTGTCCAAGTTAGTTTCTTTAAAAAATTCTGTATGATTTCACTTATGTTTTTAAGTGCTAACTCGAGAGTTTGCCTTTTTCTTTCTCTCACACATCCCTTTGAAAACAGAGATGTTAATTTACTAGTTAATGCCTTTTAAGTGCTTCTTTACCTAAGATACTGAACACAGCTCCTCAAATGTGCCAGATGAAATGGAGGACGTACCATTGAGGACAGAGGTACTCAAGTAGCTGATATTGCAGTCATGACATTGTTGATATAAATATTTAGAAATGTGGTGAAATAACATTAGTTACCATTCAGCAAAAGTTGGCACCCCTGGAATGGTGATTACTAAATATTTTTATGCTTTACTAACTTGGTTCAACAAGGCCTAAAGGGTTTATTTACCTTCCTCTGAGGAAGCACTGAGCACATGCAGGGTTTTTCCTGTACTCTACCCTTTAAAAGTGTCTCCTACAAAGAAGGGCAGGTGACAGTGAGTTGAAGTTTTATTGACTTTCTTTCTAACATCTGGGTGTCTTGTGCATTGCTAGCAGATGAGTATGCCTTTCTTTGGGCATAGAAGAAGTCTGAGGGTGTTCTAAATTTGAATCACTTAACTCTCACATACATCCCAGTCCTAAACTGAGGATGTACAGCCAACATGTAAGGCAGTTCCTTCATGTAGGAGTCCTAGCCCAACATCTCTGTCTGGTTCCCAAGTGACAGCGCTTACCGCCAGAATTACTTTAACAAGAAGCAAGGCAGACAGCCAGTTTCCAGGCTGTTCACATTGCCTCCTCTTCTCCTGAGCCTGCCAAGGTACAAAGTCCTTGCATAACCCAAACACTGAGCAGCAAGACAGCAGGTCTCTCTAAGAGATGGAAACCTGCTTGCACACTGTAAAGGTAACATTAGATGACTTTGTAGGGATGCTGCGTGGTGATGCTTCCCGTGACAATGTGACTGCTTATCTGTTAACAGAAAACATAATTATAAAGCTTTAGCACTTCACTTCTGGCCAGAATTTCTGCAGTTGAGGTCTTATCCTATTTATTTGTTTCTGCAAAGCAAGTAGGAATCAGCTTTCTCCTACTGTTACAATTTATCTTTGAAAAATTTTCAATGTGTTTAGTGACAGGCTTGTTCTCAACGATTTTCATTCCCAGCATGATCAGTTACACAAATGGGGACATTTTTACTTCATGGGGACATTTGTACTTCATTTTGCTTCCACCAGTTACTGAGGTTTCATCCTGATGTCTTGTGGCATCCCTCAAGAGCACTGTGTTCCACACATGCTTTTCTCAGAAGAAAAGAAGAATTTAGGTTTTTTCTAGCATCTCAGAGCTGGCTGTCTCTAGTCCTACTTCACCTTTTCCCCTCAATTGTTTCAGATTTGCAAGTAAGATGCCACTAGTAACATAGGAAGGCTGCAGTCACTTCCAGCCTGTTCTCAGCACTGCCTACGGACTGATGCAAATTGGCACATTTAAAGCTCAGGCAGACAACAGCTGTGTAATCCAGTGGCATTTCCTTCTGAAATTTTCTGTAGAGAAGAGGAGCTTGAAAGGAAGTAACAGTTTGGGGAGAAATCCAATTCCAGCCCCAGAGGCAATGCTACACTAAGCAGTAAATCTTCTTGTCTGTGTCTAGAGAAAGAATAAGGAACTCCTGGCTTGCTGGCTCTGTATCTGCAGCCAGGGAGGAGCCTGCAGACTTGCTGCCCCACTCTTGTATATCAGAAACCTATTTGACCATGCTGCAATTCCCTGTCAGTGCATGCTCCAGGTTTTCTTTTCCTCAGAAACCAGGACAGTGCCAATGAAGGAGGATGGGAGAGATGCTGTGTACCTTATTTCAACCTGACATGGCTTTAGGACATGAGCAGAAAACAATACCAGAGACAGACACAGCTCTTTTTTTTTTTTTTTTTTTTTTTTTTTTTTTTTAAAGACCACTTTTTTTTTTTTTTTTTTTTTTTTTTTTTTTTTTTTTTTTTTTTTTTTTTTTTTTTTTTCAGCTTGCTAGGTGTCTAATAGTTTAAGGCAGTCAGACACTCTCTGATGTGAAAAACAAGCTCAAAAAATCTGGAAGCATCTAATTCATGCAGAAAAGTACCTACTAAACTGGGGGAAAATATAGACTCAAAGCTAGTCAGTGCTGTAAAGTCACACACTTACACAGCTTCAAGGTAGCAATGCCTCCCATCTAATTCCAGCACAATCTGTCACTTGGCTTTCAAAAAGGCAGTGTGAGCAACAGTCATTGAGCAGCAGAAAACACCGGCATCTATTGTGCCTGCACATCAGTATTGGAAGGATGATTTCTGCATGATTTCATTCCTGAGATCCCACTGGGGCTTTTTGCTATTCCTTTTTAGTAAGAACAGATCCGCTTCTAAATTTCCTATTAAAGCCATGTTTTTGATCAAAAATGCAGTTTCTGCCATGTGAGCAACTCTAATGCAAGAACAACTCTTTCATCAGGTGATGTAAAAAAAAAAGTCGTGTATTTCGGGTTGCCCAGCCTGAGCTTACTGTCCTTCAGCCTGTTGAGCTAGAAGGTTGAAGGTTGAATTGCTCCCCTGCCATTCTCCATTCTCCCCATCCCAATGACTGCTCCCACAACAAAACATGCTTTCCTGCCTCGGCTGAGTCAAGGAGATTGCTGTAGGTGGTGCGTGGCAGTGACATTTTGGGAGAAGGAGTCCAACGTAGGAGGCCAGACCAGAGAGGAGACACAGAAACCCAGGCTGCAGCTCTCAGGAGATGTGGTTTCCCTGAGCAGCAAGATGTAATTTAACTTTGAGCTGACTCAAAAGGCTAAAGGATTTTTCTCTCCCACCTCCCTTTTACATCACATGGGTATTTTTCTCTTTACCAGTATCTTCGGGCTTTCAGTTCCTCTACCCAGCTACAGCCTGTTCTGCTTCTGTGAAAATTTGGGGAAAGGAACTGCAAATAGAAAATACATCTCCTTGTTTCTATCCACCTCTTCCCTCACATGCTTTGGTAAAAGAAAAAAGTGTAGATCTTGTATCTTATTTTTTTTTTAAGTCCAGATTGCTTCCCTTAATGCTTTCTCTAGTGGTTTCAGCTACACTTTTTTTCTTCAAGAAGAAATAAACCACTTCATATTTAAAAGTCACAAATTGTGGCTTCCATTTTGTCAGAAAGGCTGGGCTCCTTCCAGGTTTAGAAATACACTTCAATCTGCCAAGTTTTGTCAAACATTACCTTCCTTTAACAAGAAATATTCATATTTTCTGGATTAAAGAGAAAGAGGAGAAGCAGCCATTCAAGTGCCTTTTATAAGAGGGAACGTTCTGTATTTTCTTGGGTGCAGACATGGGGGAGGAGGAATATGGAAAGAAAAAATAAAGAAGAAAAGAGCAGACAGAAATACCCAGCTGAGGGCCAATCTGAGTTTATAATTGGTATCAGTCTGCCAGTCTTACTCATGTAGTGCAATTCCTATTGATTTCTGGAGGTTCCTCACAGGGTAAGCTAATGTTTAACATAAATAAGGGTTACTGAATCTTGTCCTTGAGAAGCAGGGGTCAGGAAGCTCTTATCAATTGAACTGCTCTATTCCTGACTGGCAAGCCTGCTCAGTTCGGGGTTAATTAACTGATTCCTTAAAGTGGAAGTGTTGTGGAGGAGCATGATCATTACCATTTATATTCATTCTAATATGATGTATTCCAACTCCCTCCCCATCAGGTCTTACTGAAAACGATCTGGTAGAGGAGAATGAAAAATCTTTGCAAAATGGTCTTGAATTCTGCCAGATCCTCTTTGTTTGTCTGGCAGTGCAAGATCAGATAAAGTGTGAAAAGCAATGATGAACACATTTTTATTCCAGACTATTTTCTAAGCTTGTGTGATACAAACCCCCATCATTGCTGCTTGCTCATTTTCTACATCAGCCTTTGCTACTATCCCACTCCGATGTGCAGGAAAGAAACTTTGATTTGAATTTTACCAATATGCCATGTGTCTTAATACTGCTCTGGAGTGATTGGCATGGACTCTGGATTCCAGGGCTGGATACAGTAATGCTGCCAGGAGGCAATGTTGCAGCTGTGGTCTCTGATGGGACCTGGCCGCTCTGTCCATGTATCCTTTCCCTATGTCTTGCAGGGCTTGAAGGCACTAATTTGTTCACATTTTCCTCTGTTCATTAATGCATTCTGTCCTTAAAAATTCAAGGTTTCTTGACAGTAATGTGTATTGTCTGGTTGAAAGATTAATCACAAGGAGGTGCCTGAGGTGGGAAGGCTTTTCCAGAGAGGTGCTACATGTTGTCAGCTAGACACTCTTAATGGCAATTTCCAGTAGATCCCCTAGCTTTTGGAAGTGAATTCCCTAGCTCTTGGAAGTGACATTCAGCCTGACATGTGCCAGCCACACAATCTACCAAACCCTGCAAAGTGCAAATATTAACATAAATGCATATTAAGTTGTTGTGTGTTAGCTCTTAACTGAAATAGAGAGTGGGTTCCAGCAGAGGCAAACAAATAGCATTGATTTACACTGGCTTGAGGATTTGGCCCATTACCATCTCCTTATACCCTTCTTGGAGGAGCTGCAAGCTAAAGGCTTTTCCTGGAAAATGGCAAGTAACTGTATGTTTAGGCTGACTAGTAGTAAAGCTGGGGAATCTTTCTCAAAAACCATTCTGCTGGATAGCTGATTCCTCAGGTAAGAGCTACTTATTTAGTTCAATCCTCCATCTTAATCCTGCCTCTCAGGTCCATCTTCCCTCCCAGCTATCCCTTTGAAATGGAAGTGGATTTTGAAGAACAGCTCTGATGATCCAGGGTATCAGTGTGTGATCAGTCTGTCTTTTGGAGGAGGTCCTGGACCAGCTGCACCCTTACCGTGCTGGGCAGAGCAAGGCCCCTGGCAGCGCCTCACTCCCAGCCTGCCTGTATGGAGAAGGGGCAAAAGCCACTCTAACACTTTCTGAAAAGCTCTAGTTACTGCACAAGTGCAAAACAAAGCACAGTGTGTGAAGTAACATGGATGCTTCCAGAAAATGTCAACCTTCCTGCTCAGAGAGGGTGTACCTGCTCTGTGCCCACAGTGTGCTGGGGTAAGGGCTGTGTGCTGAGCACCCTGTGTGCTGTGACCACCCCAGCAGCTCTCAAGTGTCTCCTGAAGTACTGCTGGTGGTTTTATCTGCTTAAAAAGCTGATTTTTTTTTTTTAAATTTTTTTTTTTTTGGTAGCATAATTTGATAGCAGTTTTCTTGGGCGTTTTTGCTGCTCTAATAAGTATGCTGTAAGTACATCTGCAAGCATTCATATGTTAAGATAAAATTACTGGTGGTGTTCATCTCCCCCTGTGCTACTGCTTCTACCTCCAGTAAATGCTTGTGTGCCTGCATACCCATGTACAGACAGATGCATGTGCACAGCACCTGATCCTGCTTCTTAATTATTTTTAGCCCAATTCCCAGAGTTGTTCTGCTTCCTGCTGATGAATGGGAAATTCTAGTAGTGCTGTTTCATTTCACCAGCCTCTCAAGTGTAGAAATTATGGTAAATTTGAGAACAAGTGAGATTAGATTGATAGTTACACCTCCTTCTTTAATTAGCCAACCATGGGATCTGTGGAGATAAGGGAGGGGAGTAAGAATTTACCATGGTGAGAGAGCTGGAGGTTCTTTCTTTTCTGTCCTTTCTTGTCTGTCTGTTCTCACTGACAGTAGCCCCTTTCGTGATGTGGGGTTTATTTACAACTGCCCTGACCGTGCTACATCAATGGTTTCCCTGACCTTGGCTCAATTATTATGCAACAGAGCGTTGTAAATTATCTTGTCACCAGAACCTCTATTTAGGCAAGTATAATCACTTCCTTGTAAGATCCCAGGCCTGGTGTACAGAAACAAAAAAATCTACTGCATAATAATGAGTGCAGCGCACTGTTAGGGATGAAAAAGCCCCTCTGCCGTATGGAAAACTACCACATACTGGCGCTGGGAACCTGAACATAAGGAATTGGTGCAGAGTGCTCAGCAATCTTTGGCAAAAAGGTGTAAATCCCTGTCTGTAGCTGCCCTATAAAAGGCAGCGTGCCCCGTCCTTTCTTTGATGCAGCAGCGAGCCTGTCTGTGCCTCGCTGCAGCGACACTTGGCAGCGCTGTGATCCCTCCCTGGCAATGCTTCTGCAGGCTCCATATTGCAGGGTGCCTTCTTCGCCTTATTGGCTCTCTGATCAATGTGACTTGCAGCCCAGTTTTTCCACACCCATGGCAATAAAGCATGGAATGCTGGCTCTTTCCGATGCTTCAGAGGGGAGGGCGGAGCGATCGCGTTCTGCTTGCTCCCAGCAAATCCCATTATGGAGATGAGGTATCAAGTGGCCGCATGGCTGCAGGTGGGTGTGTGCACACATGAGCATACTGATTCCTTCAGGGATATGTATCCTCGCTTGGCTTTGCCAGCTGGGCTGCAGGAGATGTGAGAGGACTCTGATAGGGGTGGCTGTGTCCGGCGAGCTCGAATCAATTTCAGATGCAGCATAGCTGCTAACGCCAAACCTGTTCCCGTGTTTGTTTCCCTTCAGCCGAGAATTACACCTTCCCTTCTTGTATCTCGGAATGATGGAAATGTCCCTCCCATGAAACACCCCTTCAGTATATCTCTGGACCAACTCATCAGCAACTTCTCATTTCTCCCTCCAAAACCTTGAATGTAAAACCTTGGGCTGTTGAATTATTATTACTGTATCTGAGGGAATCACACTATCTTTTTCTTATTCCAAAGATTTTACAATTAGTCCTCCAGCACAATACCTTCTCCTCTCCCTCTCCATAGTAACAGGGGAACTGTTATTTTTGTATATTTGTTAGGAATGTAGTTAGCATTCACTGAATAAACTCAGAAAGCAATATTTCACATAGAATAATTATGAATATGTATTTACTTGAATAAGTTGTTGATTTTGCAAGAATTCTGCACTCTGTTTCTTAGGCAAATATGCTAATGATTGATGTGTGAAAATTTACTTTATTTTGGGCTTGTCAGACTAACTAACACAGTGATCCAAATCCAGAAAATGGTTTCCTTATGCCTAAGGAACCATAACAATTACAGGAATATTCCAGGGAAGTTGATTACTAATACATCAAACCCTTCCCTGTGGATATGATGATTTTGCAGCAATATCTCCAAACAAAATTTACTTTGCTGCTGTCTTTTGGCACTGGTATTCAATCAAGTCCTCATGGCTGTATCTGCTGTACCAGGAGACCAGTGACATTAGAATCCTTCCACATGGTCTCTGGGACAAAACCTGGGACAACACCGTGGGCAGTGATGCCAATGGGCACTGACAGGGGCAGGCACCGGGGAGCAGCAGAGGGTGTTGTTCACCTGAACTTCCACAAGGCTTTTGACAGCCTCCTGTAGTATCCTGGGTGCTGAGCTGGAGACAAGAGGACTGAGAAGGAGGGTGAGTGGAAAATTGACTGGACCACAGGGCTACATGTATTCCATGCAGCAGACCAGAACAGAAGTAGTGAATGGTTTACTGGTGGTTCTCCTCAGGGTTCACTGCAGGGTCTGTATTATTTAGTGTGGGAGTGGGATGGAACCTCTCCAAGTTCATTGATGACCCAAAAGTGGTGGAAGAGTCAATGCAATGAAGGTCAGGGCATGGAAGAGGGATGACAACTGGCTGGAGAACTGGGTTGAGAGAAACTTCACAAAGTCCAATAAAGGCAAATGCAAAGTCCTGCACCCAGTAAGGAATAACATCCTGCAACAGCATGGGCTGGGCTTGCTAGAAAGACCAAGGCAAGACCCAGGATTCCTGGTGGTGAGGAGTTTGGTGGTGAGGCCCTGGCACAGGTTTCCCAGAGTCATTGTGGATGCCCCATCCCTGGGAGTGTTCAAGGCCAGGTTGGATGATGCTTTGATCAACCTGGTCTAATGGAAGATGTTCCTGCCCATGGTGGGGGGTTGGAATGATGTGATCTTTAAGGTCCCTTCCAACTCAAACCATTTTATGATTCTGTACTGGGCCAAGTTCAGCAAAAACCCCCAAGATGCTCAGGGTGCTGGAGCTTATGGAGTACAAGGACGGGCTGAGAAAGCTGGCTGTTCATCTGGAGAAGAGATGCTCAGGGAGTATCTTACTGCTCTCTGTAACTTCCTAATAAATAATAGACAAGATGGAGCCAGACTCTTCTTGAGGGTGCACTATGAAAGGCAAGGGGCAGTGGATCCCAACTGCAGTAAGGTGGAGCCCAGTTAGATGTAAGGAGAAAAACTTCGTGGTAAAGAAGATCAAGTGCTAGAATAAGTGCTCAGAGAGGTTGTAAGCTCTCCATTCTTGGGCATACTCAAAACTTATCTGGATAAGGCCTGGAATACCCCCATCTCACTTCAAAGCTGACCCTATTTTGAGCAGGAGTATGGACCAGACATGAAAGCTGCCTTCCAGCTTATTTTATGGGGAGTTTATGGCAAACATTTCTAGTGGATTTTGCACTTGGAAAACTACTCCTTTTATCTGTATTTTGGATATCTTTCATGTCACAGTAAATTTCACCAGAAAGGCATCCAAAGAATGGGAGTTTTGCCAAAGAAATGAGTGCTGAGACTAATTTGTATCATGACAGTCTGGCTATGAATTTATAATTGTATCACTCTAAGGCCTGACTGGTTCCATACCTACGGTTCTCTGTAGCTGAACATTAATCACCAGCTTCTAGGGATGAAAACCTTCCGGAGCTTTCATCCCCAGCTTTGTGGGGGATGCAAGCTGTGCCCTTCTGTGGGCAGCCAGTCCCTGGCTCTGTGTTTCCAGCCTGCCTGCCTGCACTGAGCAGCCTGTGCAACCCCACAGAGATCTGGAGATCTGTGACTGCTCTTTGGAGCAAGTGTCAAGGAGCCAAATGTGCAGCCTGAGTGTCTCCCACATCAGCTGCATGTGAAGAACTATGCAGAGAACTTCCCAGCTCTCCTGAATGTTAGTCATCAGGAATTTTGTGCTGTTGACATAAATGACACCAAGATTTCACAGTTTCCTGTCCTTAAATGTGTGCAGTCAAATCATAGAGGCAATGTTTAATGCAAAAACAAGTTAATTAAGNTTTTTTTTTTTTTTGGTGCTTTTCTTTTTGAAATGTGAATGGGACTTTGCTTGCAAACTGAATTTATATTTTCAGACCTGATGCTAAACAGAAACAACTGTTTTGATGTAAGTTTGTATCTGGAGGAGCTTGCTTTGTACTTTGCTCAGCCATTTCAGTGGCAAAGCACCTATTCTTCCAATTCTCTGGCTGATGTGCTCAACGAAGCATACACTGAGAAGTGCTCCAAATTGTTTAAGAAGCTTTCTTAAGCCCACAAAGATCATTTTCATCTCTGTCCGTATGGCAAACAAGTATGTAAGAGGAATTAAACTAGTGGGTAGCTGCATGTTACAAGATTTTTTAGCATTGCTCTATTAACGTGACTGATTGAGTACAAGATGTGTTGCTTGCCATTTCCTGGAATAAAAAAATGAGCTGTTGAGTCTTAATGTGCTATTCCAATTATGGTTATAAAATACTGAATCAAGTCTTTCTTTTTTAAAAGAAGAGAGAACCATTTGGAATTAAACAGTTCAACAGAATTAATAATGATTCCAGATGGGCCTGTATTTGGCACTAAGAAGTGTGTGAAAGGAAACATTTTCAACCAGAAGCTTGAATGATTTACAAGAGTTCTTGAGAGATTTTTCACCAGTAAAGATGCCCTTTCAGCCTCTGCACATTTGGAGCTAACAAAGGAAGTGACACTCAGCGAGTGAAAATCTTGGCATTGGTGAAAAACACACATATGTTCACAAGCAGAAGTGCCTGAAATAGCACAATTAGCAAAGCCAGGTTCTTGACACACTCTCAGCTCCTTGTTTCCCTATGAGTAGAAGAGGAAGAGCAGTTCCTCACCTTGAAAAGGTACTGAAAATAGGAAATCTTTTGTGACTGTGAGGTAAATAGATACCATGGTACTGATACCTGTAGCAATAATGGTGAGAATAAAAGCAACTTCTGCTTGCAAGTTAAACTTTTTCTTAGGTCTGGGAGAGACAAGAAACTGGGGCAAAATGAGAGAGGTCTATGTTTGACAACAATTATTTTAGTGTCTAATGTTGGGCAGACTTGGGACTACTGGAAGTAGCACAAGGCAGAGTTACAAGCTCTTATTCAAAAATGAACACTAATGCAACAGACTCCCTATTCCATAGCATCCCTGTTATAACCACAAAGTATTTAGCAGACACTTAACTTTCTTAAATGCAAGTCAGTAGTTGGAATCAGCAGAAAAGTTAGCATTGAGTGGTCAATCAGCCTCTTTACTGGCCACGACATTTCATGGATTATATTAAACAGAGAAACAAGGAAATAGATTACTCACACTTCATGTATTACATTAAATCAATTATTAATAGACAGCTGGGTATCTGACTGCCTTGTACTCTCTTATGAACTTGTGGGAATGATGAGCAGCAAAGCAGAAGGTAATAGACTGCCCCAACCCACTTTTTTTTACCAATTACAGTGTTAGCCTGGTGTCAGTTAATGGAAATTACTGAACTTTGCATCCTGCCTCTTGTGATTTACAGCCCATTCCTTGATCAAGACTTTAGGGAGGATGTCTTTTGCAGGGGGAGTGGAAATGACAACATATGGCTTCTATCTCATATTACATCCATTTGTAACCTGCAGATTTAACTTATTTTCTTCCTGCAAAGCCTGTGAAACAAACCATCCTCCCTCTGCCCTGGTGCAGCTAGCTCCCAATGCCACAGAATCTCTCCTTGCCAAATTCCACCCTTTTATTCCAGCGTCCCTTTCCTGTATTTCACCACTTTAACACTTTCTGTCTGCTAATGCCAGTCTTTCTTTTCACATAAGACTGCCCAATTATTCATAATTTCTGGGCCCAGGTTCAACAAGTCTGTTTGGAGATGATAGTTGCTCTGCACACACAACTTCCCTTCATATTTGTGGTCCTGAGGCTTGTGTCAGGCTCCCGAGAGTTTATCCTTTTTAATGAATAAATGGCATTCTTATTTACATGATTTAAAATGTTAAAAAATTATTCCACATGCAAGTGATTGGATCAAGTGCTGACAGTCCCGTGCCTTTATCCTGTGAGTGTCACGGTCCTCATTATAACCTTCCGGCAGAAGCATTGTGATCAGAAATTTCATTCACTAATTCCAATTGCTGAAAATAACCAAGAATTAGCCTTTAATGTTTCACTTTAAATTACATCTTAGTGGTTAAGCACTGTATCTCCATCTTGATTAATTCTAAACTTTAGAAATATTGAAACTGGTCCTTTCACTTCCTGAATTTTCCAGAACTTCAGTTCTTTCCCCTTTACAGCTGCATGGCCTTGGGAAAAAACAAAATAAGCCCAAACCTTGTAGGCTGCATGTTGGATGTAGGAGAGTTTCCATGTTGTCCGTGTACTGTGTGCTCTGCAGGCAGTGCTCCCTGCTCTCTTCTGCTACAGGTGCTGTGAGCACAGGCACAGCTTCTCCTTCATCCTCACCATGAATTTATCCCTTCTAAAGGGGTTCACAAGGTTGCTGAGTTCCTTCTTGTTCTTGCCTGTCTTTTGCTAGAAAGATTGGTAGATAATCTGATCATGTGCTTTTTCTTCTCTCTGCCTTATTCAGCAGCCTCTGTGGGAGTGAAATGTATCGTGTTGTCCACAGCTCTGTAACTTTTCCATTCATCCAGTATGTTCAGATAAATCTGACTTTCAAGTGTTTAAACCAAAACCCATCCAAGCAGATGGAAAAATTTCTAATTCCCTCAGTTTCTGGGCCTCATAAACTTGGCTTGTCTCTGCAAGTCCTTGCACCTTTTGTATAATTATTTATAACTTTGCAAAGTTGTTCAGAAGTTTTCTAAATGTTGCCCAAATGAAATATCAGGGCTTCACACCCCCTCTGTGGAGCTGTAGATGAGCTAGAAAATTCAGATTTTTTTTCTGCTGAATAAAATAATACTAAAGATTTGGAGTTAATGTTGGGCTTAGGCAGGCAGAGCAAAGCACCAGCAACTCTGCCTAGGAAATATAGGGAGAAAAGCCAAACCTAATAAACATTTCCTTTCAAGGAAAATAGGTTTTGAAACAATGTAAATAAAGACATTACCAAAACCATGTTTTTCTTCTAGGACAGCACCATCCAGAAAGGATGTTTTTTTCCATTTAGGAAATAAAGAAGTCTGTGAAAAACTATCAAAATCTATCAAGCAAAGCGGTCTGGACAAGAATAGGAACAATCAAATTAAAATTAACCTCTCTTTTTTTAGGATTGCAGGAGCTGTCTCTGGGTTTTTGTTTTTTGTGGTTTTGTTTTGTTTTGGTTTTTTTTTTGGGGGGGGGGGTTTGGTTTGTTTTTTTTTTTTTTTTTTTTTTTTTTTTTTTTTTTTTTTTTTTTTTGTNTGTTTTTGTTTTTGAGGACCTTATTTTCTGCCAAAGGGTCAACTTCAACAGAATTTTCAACCTATGCTTTTGTTCATGTTTCCATAAAATAGCAGATGCTAATGCTAGCATTTATTCACAGAAACAACTTCAGATTTGAATGAGCCACTAGGAAAAATACAGCCCTGCTTCTACTCCTTGCTGAGAAAGCCTTCCTGCCTTTTTCCTGACCCAGCCCACAATAAAGGTATGAGTTGGGACATGAATCCTGCAAGACCCTGTGGCAGGCTGGATTATTCACTTACCGATAGCTGTGTTGCAGCAGTGTGACACAAGCTTCAGGTCTGCACCTGCATGGCATTACTTCATTTTTTGGGGATATATCCTCCTATCCTTAATCCCTTTCAAAGCATAAGAGGGTTTTATCCATTCCCTATTGATTGGGAAAGGACAGGGCACTTCCCAGCCCATTCCCTGGTCTCTAACAAATCCGTGCTGCCTGAGTGGCAGGATCCCAGGGAGGAGAAATTAAAATGAGGGAGAAGGCTGTACTTCTAATGGGTCATTAAATAACTACCTGGGCTTTCAGGCACACAACACCTGTGGGAAAGGAAAAGCTGCCAACCCAAAGTGATTGTTTATAGGTATGATTTTTCTTCTTAAAAGCACAATTTTGCAGCAGAACCACACGTATTTCTGCTGTACCGGAAAAAGGCGTTTGAATGAACTGCGGATTCTAAAGCCCACTAGAAAGTGAAGCTCACTTCTGCTTTCCCAGTTGCCTAGGTGATTAACATGAGACAAACACAGTTCTTCCTATGGTTAGTCTTAAATCCTAAAGACAAAGAGGTTTTTGGCTTTGTGTTGCAAGATGTGAAGGTGTTTCAACAGCCGGATTTCACAAGAGCCGTGCCCTCCTCCTGTCCCTTGGCTTGTGTGGCACTGCTGCTGCGAAGGTCACCTTCCAGTCACGATCTGAGCACCCTCCAAGCTGTCTTTGGGCCAGGAGGGGACACTGTCCCTGGGGGCAGCCAAGTTCAGAGGGTGTGTGCCTGTATGTAAAGCTCGCAGTAGTTAAAAATACCAAGCCTCACGCAATTATCTTTAGTGCCATTTACACCCTGTAAGTAAGCACCAGAGCGGCCAAAGGTGGCTGGCCGTGAGAAAGAGCAGATTGCTGGGCTGGGAATCAGAAAACCAGGCTTCTGTCTCTCTGGCGTCCTCACCAAGCCGTACAACTCTGGGCTCGACAACTGCTTTCTAATCCTCCTGCTATTCTTCCTCGGCCGTCTCTGTTTGGAGAGCAGGTCCTTTGTGACAGGGATGGCTCTCCCCGGGTGTTTGTACAGGGCACGGCACAATAGGCCCCGCTCCCCATGGATGGCTCCCAAACACAGAGCATTCAGACCAGGCTTCTGGTACAGAAATCATCCTGTGTCATGGCTCAGAAAACCCCGTTCTGCCGCGTCTTCCCCTCTCCTTTCTAAGCATTACAGGCTGCTCGTAAAGCAGCATCACCAGGAGACGTGGAAATGCTGCTGCCCTTCCCTGACTGATCAGGAAAGAGAACTACAAAAATGTGGAATGCGTTTCTCCACCTTATACAGCCTTTTTCTGCCTCTTTCCCCCAGTTCAGTATCACAAAGAGATAAAACCTTTTTCAAAACAAACAAACAAACAAAAAAATTCCCTGCATGTCTTCAAGGTTTTGCCTCCTGCTTCCTCTCCCTCTGCCTGGGCTGGCAGAAGCTGCCACATCTGCAGATATGTGCTTCCTTTAATGTCTTCACTTTCTTCCATGATTCTCTGCTGACCTCTGGAAACTCTCCAGGGATTACTGGAGCAAATTTTAGCTGGGGAAAAATGGTCTCCTTTACACAGGCAGCCACTGAACATGTGTGTTATGCCTAATCCATGTTGAGGTTATAAACACCTGCATCCACCTAGCCCTATCTACCCATACATTAGGAATTTTTTTGAGATAGGAATTTTTTTTTGGTGAGACTTGAACACCCACACATTGATTAAATTGGATTAAAAAAAAACAAAAAACCAAAAAACCAAAAAATTTTTTTTTTTTTTATTTTTTTTTTTTAATTGGGAAGCGAAAGAACCTTATCACCCTTCATTTAACCCCTCAGCTCCATGGTGGAGGAGACAAAGATGGGCAAATAGAGGTGAGGGATTACAGTACAATTTGTCTGGCTCCTACAGAAGTCAGAGAGTGAAGGTGGAGGGATTAAGCTGGTGGTGCTTGGGCTAAAGTAGCCCATCACCTCCTTGCTATCCAGGAGGGGAAACCACTCTCCTTTGGGCTAAAAACTTTCTATTCCTCTGCAGAGCGAAATGGAGAGTTGCCTCTTCCATCCTGTGTGTTGTGCATGAATTTGAAGCTGCTTCAAAAAAAGGAGGGGTTAAAAAAAAAAAAAAAAAAAAAAAAAAAAAAAAAAAAGGAGAAGTTATTTCAGACATGTTTCCAGGGTTGTTGTTTGCGTTTGATGTTTTCAGCTGAAGCCAAGTGGAACGAAGCAAATGCAGCCCTGGCTGCAGCGCTCAGTTTCCCTGGCTGGCAGGGACACCTAGTGGGTAGGAGAACATGTGCTGGTGAAGGCAGGGGAAAACACGCGGTCTTGACTTCCCACCAAGGGCAGTATTTCATTCTGTGAGTCATGGTGGTGCCTAATTGATGCTCATGTTATCCTTTGGAATTAACACGCAGTCGGGAGGAGTTTAGAGCCAAACCTCCTTCAAGGAACAGAGTGTAACGTGAGAAGGTGATGTGAGCAGTGTTACCCAAACTACTGCTAACAGGAACCACTGCCAGCCTGGCTTTTGTGCAACTGATTCTTTTGAAGCCTGTTACAGTCATAATAACACCTACACGGGCTCTGTGTGAGAGCTGACTCGGTGCTGCCATGATTCATGTCTGTCTGCAGTTACGCATTTCATGGGGTGTTGCATTGGGGCCACTTCTCTAGCAGACACCTACAAAATGACATTTACTGCTGCTCTCAGTGGGACAGCTTCCGCAGAGAAAACCAGCAGGAAGCTTGAAAGGAAGAGGAAGGCAGTGTGACCATCTGCCTCCCCCAAAGCATCAGGGCTGTTCGGAACCGGGGCCGGGCCCAAAGCCCTCCTGACCCCTCACTGCTCACAGGTCAGGCTTTGCTGGCCCTATCCCTCAGGCTGTTTACCAGATTGGATCTTTGATTGCATTCCCTTAACACGCGTGTTTATGGGAAGAGGTTGTTGAGTAATTTCTTTGTTTCCGTTGTGGGGCTGTGGACAACTTTTTTCCTGGCCTCTTCCCAAGCACCTGTCTGAGAGGGCTGGCATGCGGATGCTGCATTCCAGATCAGTGGCATCCCTAAAATCCTCCAGCCTGTGCCAGAAACAGAGACATTAGACTTCTTGCAGGGAAAAAAACAAGCCCTTTTATAAGCATGGTAAATTTTGTCTGTTTCTTTTAGGTATTTTTTCCTCTGCAAACTACAAAATGCAGAGGCTGAGAAGAAGCAGCCTCCTGCCACCACTCTGGGGACATAGGCCCCAAAAAGATTCTTACACTTAAAAATATAAGATGAACTGCAGCTTTTTATTCAGAATCAGATCATCTAAGTAGCAAGAAGCAGTAATGCTCTGGACATTTTGAAATCATCTTCTGATCTAATTATGTGCTAGCAGTAAAACTGACACAGTTATGATTATTTAGCACTTTTCCTTTTTTCCTCCTTTTACCAGGAATCCTATCTTAGGATTAATAGGCACTTGCATCATTTCAGTCCTATGTGCTGTATTAAGGAACATCTACATCATCAGCAAATATTTTTATTGTGCTGACACTGCACACAAAGTGAAATGTGAAGGTACAGAGCTTTATTTTTTTTTTCCTCTGGACTCTCAACATAATTTGAATAGCTTATGCCTCATAAGTTCCTTCATTAAAGAAGGAGACAATTATCATTTAATGAAATTAATAAATTCAAAAGAAGGGGTAAAAATTACTTCTTTCTGACTGCACAGTGTTGTAGCAGGACCTCAATATCTATATTCTAAGTACTGACGAAAGAATAGACAGTGTATTTAATAAGACTTTTGGCACTAATAACCTGAATTCATACATATAAGTTAGCAAAATGCAATTTATGCAAAATCATGATTATCAGTGTGTATACAAGTAGATGAAAAAACTCTTGAAATATTATTGCCAATGACTCAATGTCAAACTGGAAGGAAATTTCAAGAGAGCATCCCAAGCAGATGTGCAGAGATCTTCTGCACTGATTTTAGTCAATATTTTTATTAGTGATTTTCAGGATAAATATAGAGTACGCTTACAAAATTTGCTCAGTCTGGCAGGCAGGATCAGAATGCCAAACGCTAAATTGAAGAGATGGTCTCAGATCAACAAGATGAAGTTCACTAATGACAAGTATGAAGTGCTACACTGCAGAGGGAGATATCAAATGCATAAATATGAATTGGGAAATAATCAGCTCAGCATCAAAATGAGAAAATGATACTGTGTGTATAGTGATTCATAAATTAAATATGACTCAACAATGTGATTATGCTGCAAAAATTGCTAATCCCACCTGGAGTTCTGTTAATAGAAGTGTTGTATGTGGAAGAGGAGAGATTGTGCAGGCATCCTGCAGCTCCTTAATTACAATCTGGTCACCTGAGTAGGACATGCTGCCCATCACCTCCCAGACCTTCCCTCTGCTCTGTCTCCAGACCCTGTCCTCAGCCACAGCCATTCTTTGTTCCCTTCCTCTGTGAAGGATCTTTGCCCTCTTCTCTTAGGAAAACTGACCATACTTCTGCTGCCTCATGTTGCTGCTTCTTATGAAAATGAGTTACAGGTGACACCGGGGTGGTCTCCATATGAATCCTATAGGCACATCCTATATGGATCCCACTCGGGCAACGTGTGCTGCTCAGAGGAAGCTTGCAGGGACGCTGGCAAGGAGGGCGTGTGCTGCTCTTGCAGAGGTGCTGGCTCCTGGCAGCTCTGTGGGAGCATCACTCAAACCAGGGCAAGCCTCTCGCTTCCAGGTGCAGATCCATTCAAACGGGAAACAAAAGAAACAAAGGAGACAGTCCCCTGAGAATTACTATTGTCCAAGGCAAGAGAAGAGCATGGAGGGAATTGATTGCATTTCATTGCAGCGTTTTTTAATCCCAGGGAAATTTTGGGGTGTTTGATTGTGGGAGTTTTTTTGAACTTCTCAGGATTTAATGCTACCTGGAACCATCCCCGTTGCACCGTGTGATGACCAAGGGAGCCGCTCCAGGGCTGTGACACTGGCACAGCAGCAGTGACAGAGTGCCGAGCTCCTTCCATCACTTCTGCAGGCAGACCGGGATGCGGGCAGGCTCAGACGGCGCTAGGAATCACATCTGTGTCAGAAATCATGAACAGATCACCCCAAAACCTGGAGGGAGGTGCGCGGCTGCTCCCAAAAGCCCCAGGCTTGCCGCTAGATGGCAAACTTTAATTTTCAAATCCTGGAGCTGCCGGGGCTCGTGCCTGGGGCCGCGTGCGGCCAGGGATGGGGTGGGGATGGGATGGGAGCCAGGTCCCAGCCCCGCACACACCCAGGGGCTGCCGGCTTTCTGACAGCCCCACTCCTTCTCGGCACCCGGCTCAAAGCTTTCCCTGGGAGTCTGTGCACAGTAAAGAGGCAGGAGATGCTTTGCCAGGTGTCTCTCCCTCCAAAGCAGGGAACTAGGGCTTTCCTGCGGTTTTCCTCTGCGTGGAGGCTGCTGGTGATGCTCTGAGCAAGGCCACGGGGGTCAGAGGTCCAGGTGGTCACTCAGTCGGGCTCGGGGCTCTGCAGGACAGGTCTCACCAGCAGCTGGACACCCTCCAAAAACCCACTGCCCCTTCCCCTCCAGCTCCAGCTTTTATCCCTCTCTTGGCCCCGGGCTGGCGCTGGGTGTTCTGGAGAACAGAGGTGTTTTTCAAGGCTCAGGACATTGTATAGGATGGGAAAAAGCCTTTTCTGCACTTCCCTCCCTGATGGTTATCTCGGAAAGCATTACAGGTAAGCTAAGAAAGCAACTCTACTGAACCTGGTCTTCTCCAGGTCTTTATCGATCCCTAAGGAAATGGGCACAAACTGAAAATTAGAGTGGTGCCAGCACTGCAGCAACCTCAGGTCTTGCCATACTGTGAGACATACATAAAGCACATAAAGTCTTAGATATATTTTAGGAAAGCCTAGAAATTGTCTAAATCAATCTTAATTTTCTTATGAACTTAATGAAAATATTCATCTTTCCCATAAGCCATGTGTGTTGCCTTACTTTAATGAGTTAATTTATCTCAGTGTGAAGATAGTGGGAAACTCCAACCCAAGTGTGAGATACGTGCTCCCCTGTATAGAAATAAACTGATCATGTTTCTCATACACAGGTTTTAGACCAAGAGCTGACCTTATGAACAGCAATGCTCCTAACATGGAAAAGCCAAGATCCTTCACATTTCCTCCACAGATATAATTCACAATTCTGTGTCACACTCCCAGGAAAAGCAGTGTTTTTATGGCATAGCACAGTGGTTAACATGGCAACTTCTGTGATCCTGAGGGCTCCATAGAGTTCCACATGGTTTTCCTCACATCTGCCAGTTGTGGCAGTCCTTTTACATCTTTTAAAATCTTACTTACTAAGTCATTCAAAACCCATCATTTGTTCTCTACACACTACAACACTTGCAGAATTTTGCAATGTGTTGTGAAAAATAGAGCTCACTTTTTCTGACTCTTTTAAATTGCATGGCGTGAGTGCCATGTGAACTGTATTCTTCATCATCTATATCTTAATTCTTTTCCGTTATCTGGCCCTACATCCAGTGTCATTAGCTGAAAGCAAAATCAGAGCCATTCCTTCCAATTGACAAAAAGCTGTCACTGTCCTATGGTATTCAGAGTCTCCATTCTGAAGCCCAAACTTCCCAAAATGGGTAAGGATCTCCCCTGACTCCACAGAGCAGGGTTAATCATCTAATTTCAAAAGTAATGTCCTGAGAAAACTACAGGTTTTTTCTGTCCAGAATTTAGATGTTGCAACCAGGTGAGGAGTTCAAAATACCCTTGGGCTGGATAAAGGACTTTTGTCTCCAGGCCTCTTGGTGAATCCCTTCCCCTGAGGCATGGACTGGTGTTCAGAAAGCAGCCCCTGCCTCCTATTTGCTTTCTGTGGGTTTGGGATATGTGATTCCTTATCTTTTTCTCCAAATGGCTGCCCAAACTCATGTTTTCCAGATCACCAGTTACATACAGGGTCAAACTGACCCTGGGTACCTCCTTCTCCTTTTTCCTCTCCTTCCTCCCATCTTGGGAACCATTGGCTTCTTCCTGAGTTTTTCCTTTCTTCTTCTGACATCTTGTCAGGACCAGGCAGAGAGATGTGATACCAGTGATATTTATTAATGTGGAAATTCAGGTTTAGCTAACACAGAGCTAAGGCAAATAATGAAACATTTTTCAAAGTCTGGCTTCCCTGATGGTTTCTTGCATCTGTACCTTTCAGTAACAAGAATCACGGGCAAAGATCAATTTAGGGTCACATAACAAATTAGCAATACATTATTAGTTATTACTTCCTACAGACGTAGGCTGAAAACTGTAAAGAAAGTTTTGTTATTAATTTTAATTTTTAACAGAGAAGAGCTAGCTTTGGGAAGGGTGAGGCTATATATCCTTAGTTTTCTGAATGGAGAAAACATCAGGTAGTTACATAAGGGCAGAGATTTGTTTTGTTTTACCTTATTAAGGTTTCACTCAATGCTCTTGTCTGTCGGGATGGACACAAAGGAGCCATACCATCTACCTGCAGTAGCCCAGGAACTGTTTTAAACTGGGACACAACACCCACACACTGTAACACTGGGGAAAAAAATTTATTGGGATGCTGTTAACACTTCTCTGACATGAAAAAAGCATTCCCTCTTTGAGTGTTTGGTGCAAGGGGTGAGCATTCCCATCCACTCAGTCAGGATCTCGCCAGCACGAGGGGCATGCCCTGTGGCTCTGAGCAGTCAGAAATGGCAAAGGGGGAGAAATGTTTCAGGCTGTCTTCTTACACAGCAGGAAGGAAAGCAGATCACAGGCCAGTTTTCAAAACAACCTTCCTTTTCAAAGTTAACTCTACTCACCTTCTGTGAGAGGAGAGGGCAGCTGAAATGTAATCTGTCCATGAGAAACTGCAGCCTTGAAGGGCATAGCTTGAACAGTGAAAAAGTATCCAGGAAGGACTGGACCACGCCGTGCCAGCAGCTGGATGTCTGACAGCTCATTCATTATTGCTGAGAGGTGTCACTTGTGAGGGACAGGGAGCCTCAGGGGGCTCTGCTGCCTGGAGCCACGGCTGGGGAGAGCCACAGAAGTTTCCAGTAATGCCACAGCTTTTGTGAAGGGTGCTGGTTACAAACTACTTCCCATGGGATAAACATGTGGAAGGCAAAACCTGCACCAATGGGACCAAGAGGTGCATTATCCAAGGGCTCAATTAGTTAGTAGTGCTCAATTGAACATTTGCATTTGTAGCTTGACAGAAATTTTTGATTTCAAATTTGTATTGTTTACTATTTTGTCTTGAGTTTCTAAAAAATAACTGTTTTCTTGTATGTTATGGTACTGCCTTGTTGCCTGTTGCCCTACATATTATGCAAAGAAATACCGAGGGTAATATAAACCCAGATATATTAAAAATATATTGAGTACTGGATGGAGAAAAGGGGAATAATTCTTTGATTTTTTCCAAATTTTTATTGTCCTTAGTCAGAACAAAGTAATGTTTAAAGCCTGCAAAATTTGTTGTGAAAGGGATTTAATTTTTCTTTGTGTTTTTCCTGACACATCTTAGGCATGTTTTGATTTTCATTAACTATTTGATAGCAGATTCCTAACATAGTGGAGGAAAAAAAAAAAAGAAGAAGCCAAAAGAGTAATATTGGTAATTGCTTTTCAAAGGGCTCTGTTAGCATTCCAACTGTTTCCTTTATGCAGCAGGGTAGTAAATAAAATGAATGAATGGAGAACTGGCTTTATTTAAAAGCATTAATTGCTGGTGCAAAAGGCAATGGAATTCAGCCTTAGCTGGAAAGAGAGTGAAAATCCTTTATTGTTAATTTTTAACTTTATATTTCCTCATCATGAGTCTGTAAAAATGCAACATGCTATTTTTTTTTTTTTCATGTCCTAAATACAATGGATTGCATTTAAGAAAACACAAAGGCTTTCTCTTTTTTTTAGTAATATTGTCTAATTCTCCCTCTATCCCCAGGTAATAATTTAATGTAGAGCATGGAACAAGGAAGGTCTGTTCATAACCTCAGACTGGTATGAACTGGGAGCTAATCCATGGACCTGGCTGAGTGACAATGTGAGAAAATGGTTGGGAGATCAGAGTTAAAGCTTCTGTTTCTAGGAAGACTCATTGAAGAGCATATAGCTCTTTTCCTGGAGAGATGTTCCAGAGTCTTTCACATGCTTATTTTAATCATTTATGAAAAATACACTGAATAGGGAAAAAAAAAAAAAAAAAAAAAAAAAATAANAAAAAAAAAAGTTGAAAAAAAAAGATGTTTCTAATTCTGGTAGTTCCAAGCGGTGTCTCAAGGTTGAGCACAAAACAAACCATACATAAATAGTAGAAAACAGTCCGCATCTTGTTGCCATGACAATGCCCTACTTATAGCACATTAAGCTGATTCATGTCTTTTCTCACCTCACTGTTAATAAATTATGGTGGCTGATGAGAATTAAGCCAGCTGGAAGAGCCAGTGAATGTAAGCAGCAAATTAATTTGCCACTTAAACATGGTGTCCTTCAGGGGAATTACCCTCTACATAGCAAATAATATCTTACTGTATATGTAAAGCAGTAGGAATAAGTTGAAACAGCTAATCTTTGTTTTCTTTGTAATATTGATGTATCACAGCTTATTGCTGTACCAGCAAGAGCTGGTGCAGCCCCACTTCTGCTGTAGGCAGCAGCACCAACTTTATTTGGTGGCAGATGAGATTCCTGCACTCCATCAGTGAAGATTACAGGAATAAATCTTTAAAACATTGATTCCCCAAGTCTGAGTCACATTTTCTCATTGCAAGAGTGGGACATTTGGCCAGCAGCTGCTGAAGGATATCACCTGCAGGGCAGGACCTTTATGCTAAACTGGTGCACGGTGCCTCCACATTCAGGGTTACAATGGGGACAGTAATTTCCCAGCTGATGTGTCAATGGGGTTTATGCAGGTCACAGTGCAAGAATGCAAGTGAGACCAGGCATTCAACGGTGAGCAGAATTTAGGCTTCTTGATTAATGTATATTCACAGTGGAAAAGATTTTCTCCTTTTTCTGAAGGGAGAGATTGAACAATGGTTATGGTAGAACTGAATAAACTCTGTGTAGCTCATAATGGCAGCTTTTAACAGAAACCAGCCACAGTTCATTCAAACCTTTGTTTCTACTCTCACTTGAAGTCAATAAACTAACAGCTGGAGCTGGAGGTCTGTACTGGAGGACTTTCCAAGTCACAAGGATAAACCCCCTTGAAAAATACCAAATGCTTGCTCTTTGGGCCTGAAATCTGTGAAACGCTAACTGAATGCTGCTAATAAATATTCTGTGATCTTCAAGTATTTGCTCAAGTGCAGGAGCCTTACTGCTTTCCCTATATTTTTTCCTCACTCACTTTCTTCTTGAATGGTTTAATTTCTCTCTCAGCTGTAAATTGAATGCAAATTTTCTTTGGCGTTGGGGTTCACACAAGGAGTTGACCGAAGAAATATTACCTGATCGGAATCACCTGAGGAGGCTAAATTAAATAGTTGTTCTGTATAGCTTGGCTAAGCTAGGCCCTCCTCCTTTTGTGTCTTAATTTCATCTTTCAATGAAAAATCACTGGAGGCTGGTACCTGCTCAATTATCAAAAATGCCACTACTGTGTATTCCACTTTTGCAGCTCCTTGTCAGCCCCTTCTCATTCTTCAGCCTCCCTTAGCAAGGCTCAGCCAAGAGGATGCCAAGCACACCTACTCCTGGTCCTCCCCCACTGCTTTAATTCAGACCTGGAGGCAGGGAACAGAGGTACCCCAACCCCAGGTCTTCTCAGCAAAGTGATGTTTGGGGACCACGTTGTTTCTTTCCCCCACAGTGCTCAGAAGCAGAATCTCCCCTGCCTCATATGCCCCTACGCACACAAATCGGGACACTACTAAAGGTTAATTCTTTGTTTTCCACACATTCCTGAATATACTCCCTGAGAGGCTTTTGGAGGAGATCCTCTGCGTTGTGCTGGGGACCTGAAGAGGTGATTTCTCTCAGAAGCTGAGCTCTCTCCATGATCTGAAAGCTGTGCTTTGTTTGGGGCAGGAGCATTGTCAGCCCGGCACAGCTGGAGAGCCGGAGCCTGCAGCTGCAGAGCTCCGCGGAGCTCCATGGGGATGGATCCCGCCGGCATCAATAGGCTCGGCCTCGGTGTCTAGACACTCCTGCCCATCCTTTCACAGCAGGAAAACAGCCTAAATGATTACACGGGTTTTGCAATTCAAAAGCATGTCTGTGCACATCATCCAATGGCTTTCGAGCCTTGAGGAAGGCGCAGGCACACATTGGGAATTCGTGCTTTATTCCGTATGGAATCCTAAACTCTCATCTTCTTCCATTCCTGTAGTGTCCAATAGCTCCATTGTAAGGTTAAGGTTTCTTTCTTTTTATTTCTACACCAGCAGATTTGGATCTAGATGAAGAGGATGGACTGTTCTAAAATGTCTTCCCCCTCCCCCCTTTTTTTTTAGTCTGTATAGGACTAGCTACAGGCATAGCTGAGAGATTTTCTGAATGGAGATATTCAGAAGTATCAGGAGCTTTAAATCCACAAAACTAAAATTCCTAGACTTCTTGCAATTTCAAGGCACAACACAAAATTTTATTTTATATGAGATGAATTTATTACCAATTAATTTAGAGCCCTACTCTGAATTATGGAAAAATTGGCACATGTGAGTCTGCAGGAATTTTGCAAATCTGCTTAAGACTTTCTGAAAATTGCAGGAACTGATCTGAAGCTGATTTCCAGCCTCTCAAATAATGAGCATTTGGGAAACTATGAGTTAATCTGTACCCTACTTTTACCCTTCCCTGTTCTGTTTTGTCTTACAACAAAAGTACTAATGATCCAAAGTAGCATCACACATGAAACCAAACCCCAAATCTCACAGAAGACAAATGAACACCACCTCTCTCCTCAGCTGCCACCACCCACCCTTCCCTGCCAGAGCATCACCTGCTGCACAATGGCGTAAGACCTCTCCCCTCCAGTGCAGCTGAGCAGATTTATATCAGCTTGCTGACCCTCCTTTGTAACTTGCTGTGTGTGGAGGCCTCTGGATTTCAGGGGCTGGAGCTACAGAAAGGTGACAAGCCGTTTTCATGTTTCCTTTTGGTTGTTTCCCCTACTTAGAAAAGTGAGAGATGGGAGATTTGGTTACTTCTAAAGCAAGTACTGAGCAGCCACAGAGAGGATGGATGTACTTAGCTAATGTCCATGCAGCTTCTGCTGGAGCCTTGTCATGGCTGGGTGGAAAAAGCAATGGCAGAGGGGGATTTGTAACAAGAACAGCTGTGTTTCCTTCTGCATGTACTGAAAATACCAAAATCTCAAATCAGCCCATGCATGTGAAGGATCACAGCCTCCAAAATCTGCCAATACCTTCCTGCCCTTGCCAAGAATGTTGTTGATTTGAATTAAGATATGTCCCACTTAATGCATCCTGGATGCCTGGGAAGTTTTTTCCTATTTTCTCTGCTTGTACCTCTGAAAGAGGGAGGCATGGGGTGCAGAGTCTTTATAGATCAGCTTGCAATCTTCTCCATCTGTTTCAGTAAATAGTAGGTAGAAATCATGAAAGGCAAAGCAAAAAACCAATGCATTCCATTGCATGGCACTTAGCACAAGAATGTCTGACTTAGAGAGCCTCTTTTTAAAAACTACTTTATAGATGAAAGATTTTTTTTCTTCTCCCTGGGTTATTCTAGTTCATCTTCCTCATAATGATTCTCTCCTTCAGTTTTCATTGTGTGGCACATGATGTGATTCTTGGGGGTGCCCTGTGCAAGGCCAGGAGTTGGACTATGATTCTGTGATTTTATGTATTGCTATTTTAAATTAAAGTGAAGCAATTTTGTACTGTAAGATCACAGAAACAGATTTACACCTGCTATATTTTGCCTTTTCCTCATTTCCTCCAGCACAGCTATGTACAATGATAGCTTGGGGTCTGACTTCTTGCATGGTTTTCTTAAAGCATATTACATTAAAAAAAAACAAAAACAACCCATCAATATAAGTAAGTCTAAACACAGCAGCAAATTATTTCTTAAGGGCTTTGGAGATAGGTAGCCTTCAACAACCTGTGCTATTCATACAACTTAGGATCACCTTTGAGTGGTCGTGTTGTCAATAAAATGCAGAAGGAGAACCAGTTTCCAGTCAACTTTTCATATGCAGAAATACCTGAGCTCAAAATTATGAAACTGTGTGATTTTATATATATGAGTGCCAGTGGTTTTATCTGAAAGTGCCAATATTACAGGCTAATATCACTATGAGAGTAATCATAGTGTATCATAAATGATACTCTTGCTAGCTTTAGAAGTATTAAAGCTCCTGATGACTTCTGGTTTTTTGAGGTACAGAATTGAGGGGGTTCAATAGCTATTTTTCAGACAGAAGCACTCTGGTTGATTAGGTCATCACTTAGAACAAATGGTCTTAACATTGCCCTAATTTTCTGTGCACCTTGTGTTAGAGGAAGATCTTGCTGATCAGCAACTGATAATGCAGCCACCATATCAACATGTCTGATCTTGCTTCCCCAGAAAATAAGTGGACATTTTTTTCTTCAGTGGTTAGAAACAGCCCAAATCTCCTGCTTTCCCACACTTTAATATCTTGTTCTCTGTGTGTGTGTGGGGGGGGGGGGGGGAGAACCTCTTACCAGATGATGACTCTTATGCTCTCTTTAGAGTGTCTTAGCCTTCGGTTTCTCTTATTTACAGTCACATCTTGTATATGTGGCAATTACAGCCATGACTTATTTTGTAGAAAGTATGCTGGGGAAGTGTGTAATTTCTGACACTATAAATATGGGGAGAACCATTACCAGATGATGATCAGCTCCTCGAGGGTTATGAGCAACTGCAGAATTTAACAATTTCAGATCCATGGCACTTTGCAATGCTTTTGCCTGGAGACTGTATAAAGTATTTTTTCATCTTTAAAGATTTTTTACTTTGAAGTTATTTGCACTAAGATAGTGAATGTCAAAAGCTGTGCATAGTGAGCTATGGCTTCACTTATTCCCTTCCTTTTTTTGAGGGGGGTGGTGTCTTTCCCCCTGCAGAACAGGGGAGACTCAACACAAGGCAGAACCCGGGGAGAAATGCATCGCCAGAATAACTGTAACTAATACCAAGCTTAGCATTTGGCCTCTGCTGAATAACCCCTCTTCTCAGGCTTCCTAAGCCAGGCCTTGCCTGTTGGTGAACCAGCAGCAGGATTTGGACCCATTGGACCCAAAGAGGGGTGTGAAGAGCAGGGGGTGACAGCAGTGGGTGACAGCCCCCTGTGCCAGGAGCTTCTGGCCTCTGTTCATTTCTGCTCCTCTGGCCAGCTCCCAAATGGGTCAACCCCAGCATTGGGGTGGATTTCAATAGCACTGTTACCTAGAGACTAAGTCTGTCTCTTCTTCCAGTGCTCACTGACTGAAGGCTCAATGGCAAAATTTTTGCATATGTTAAAAAAAACTAAAACAAGGAGAGAGAGAGATAGAGAGAGGAAGGGGTCCAGCTTGATTAGCATTTCTAGACCACTGATAGTGCTGTCAGCTGGTCTGCAACCTACAAGGGGCCCCAAAATCTGCACTCGAGCAAACGTGGGCACTGCAAGACGCTGATAGCTGATAGTATTTGAGTCAACACTTCCCAGTGTGTCCTGCTTGTCCTCTTCCAAAGAAACACATACTGAAATAGGAGACCTAAATGTCTCCTTTCCTGATCTGAAGCAGCGGCAGAATACTGTCATTGACTTGCTTCTGTGACAAAATCTGCACGGTGGCTGACAGCCACGACACCAAATGCTATTTCCCTTTTTGTTGTCAGCAATATTAACTCTTAATGAGCAGAATAAAGCCCGTTCTCTTCCAATACACACATCCCTCTGCCTCACTGCTGCGGGGTGAGCCATAGTATCTATTCCTAATCCTGGCTGTGCTTCAGCTGTTTTTCAGCTGCAGGTCAGCAGCAAAAGCTTTAACGGGATGTTTTCTTTCAGGCCTGAGGTGTTTGCTGCACTTCTTTCATCTTAAAGGTAGATTAGGAGCAGTAGTGCCTGTGGTTACTTTAAACAGTGCCATTTATAGGTCAGGTATGGGGGAGGAGGGGTAGCTTTGGTCACAGTCTGTCCTTTGGCAGCAATCTGATTTTGTAAGGTGGGATAGGGTCACATGAATATTTTTAAATGGCTGTTTACTACATCCTCTGGTCCAAGGGGGGTGTGTGTGTGTGTGTGTGTGTGTGTGTGTGTAAGAACTTTATTTCTAATAACCATGTCAGTTTATCTGTGCATTCTGAACAGCTTGGTATGCTTGCACAGTTTAACATGGCTTAATTCTATCTACAGCTGGCCTGCTGTTCAGTTTTTCCTTATACTGGAAAGTATAAGGAAATTCTTTTCCTCTCTGTGGCAGTGCATATCCTTAATTATCCAGAAATCATCTGAGAAATCTGAACTCAGAGAAACATATTTTCATATCTGTGTGCTTGAACTACAGAGCTTCTGCAGAGACACGTAGCATTTATGGAAATTCCATTATGGTCAACACGTATTATTTTAATTATATGATCAGGAGCCTGTGCAAAGTGAAAGTTCCCCATCTCGTTCACTCAGAGATGCTTTTTCTATTTTTAAAATTACATTTTTAAAACCTTGCTGCTATTCAGTTTTCTGTTTATTTTCTCCTAACTGGACTCCTGTTTCCCTCTGCTGTTCTAATCCATGTCAGCTTGCTTCCCATCTTTTACTCCTTCCACAGTTACAAGAGGCTCTGTCCCATGGATCTTACACTGGGTTCTGCCATGTGCTGACACCAATATCTCTGCTCCAGGGGGTCTCCCTTTCCTGACCCGTTCCTATGCTCATGTCCTCTGGCATTGAGCAGTGACCTGCCTTAAAAATTACATATTGTTTTCCTGGGTTCATTTTTCCCCTTTTTTTTTTT
>WEIU01007843.1:728682-755237 GCA_013389925.1 Aegithalos caudatus | reverse complement strand
TTTTTTTTTTTTTTTTTTTTGACTCAGTTGTGATGGAGAAATGAACAAAGTTAAAGGATGCAGCTCCAGAAGGTATATCTTGATTTTGTAATTTTTGTGGGTTTAAAATTATTTTCCCCTGTGCTTTGTATTTTATGCCTGACTACAGAATTGAAACAAGTGAAGTGTTATAAATTTTGCTAAGCCCTCGCAGCATTTTGAGAGTAGCTCAGGAATCATGAGACTGTTTTTAAGAGATTAGAACTCTTTTTATTTTGTCTGGGTTTTTAAGAAGTCCTTTGGCTATATTTGGGTCACATTTTCAAGCTTTGTTCTGCAACCATGAAGGCTAAAACTTTATATTTTATAATAAAATTGGAATTATAGGGGACATCACTTCAAACAACCAAATACTGCAAGATTTATAATTTAAGAGATGCCAGTTCTTCTGATCTTCTCACAAAGTGTTTTTTTTTACAGTGACCCCTTTTCTACATCGAACGTTGCTGGGTTTTTTATTTATTCAAGCCACTGTTTTTTTAATTGGTTTTCATCTGTTGCTTTTGAACACAGCACATATGTGCAACCTGAGACAACTGTAAATTTCGTGATGGACTGGGAATAAATATTTCCATACTTAGTAAGAACTGTTTCTTGCATTGATGCTTCACCTCCCTTCCCTGGGGCTATAGGATCTTTCCCAAATCCTCTCTGTGTGCAGCTGATCCAAATGGTGTGTAATCCTTTTGATGCAGTTTGGTTCACTCTGAATCAGCAGAGCATTTAGTGTGCTTTCAACCTCCATACTGCAGCCACACCTGTAGGGGGGCTGCTAATCTAATTTTGATTCACAGTGGTGGCAACAAACAGGTCACTTACGGAGCTAATGTCAGCTGCTCCACTAATTACTGCAGGAAAGTGATCCCATCATCCCGGATGAAAATGTCCAACTCCAGCCTACAAAGCACTTTCAGTGCGCTAATTCTGTTAATGCTCCATTACTGCTTCATTTGAGCTGTGTAGCCCATCTCCCAAAGTGAGGTAGTAAATCCCCAACCAGTTCCAGAGCTGGGAAAATGTACAGACTAAAACATCACTGACGACATTACTGGGCATTGTTTTCTGTTGGGCTTGCTGTTTCTTGAAGTTTATCTAGACAGATCTTCCCTGCTAACTCTTGGCTTTAGCAGCCTTCATCCTCCACCTTACCTTGAAGGGAGTGGGATGCCAAAAAATACCCTGTGAATGTGGATCTAATCTCTCTGCTCCTTAGATACTGAAATATAAAATGAGAATATAAAGCTACACAATTGCAATACCTTACAGATTATTGGGGTCTCAGAAAACCTGACAGTGGCAGGTTTATATATATCTATAAACCAGGTATAAATAAAGAAATAAATATATACAATAACCCTCTCAAACAAAGAAGTAAAGAATGCCTTGAAACATCTGGGTAGCTATCCTTGGGCTTGCAGTCTTGCTTCTCTTGGCATAAAGAGCTCCACAGCATTCTCAGTCCTTGAGAATTTACCTGGGCAGTGTACAACAGCAAATGCTGTAAGAAGATAGAGACAGGATTCTATACTGCCCTTCACCCAAAGTCCCCACTAAAAACATAGTTACGTACAAAAGGGTCATATCTTCCTAAGTTTGGAAGGCTTTAATTTTCTTTTTTATTTCAATTAAGTGGGGATCCCCATGGCTGGCATATTTAGAGATTCCTTAGATTTCTTCCAATCATCCACAGTCATTCCTCCTGAAGCCCACTTCTATGTCTCCTTTGAGATATACAAATTGCTTTGGAATTCATTGTCAAGCAAAGGGCTTTTGAAGAGCAGAAGAAAATGTGTTGTGCTGGGAGTTGCTGGCTGGTTTGGTTTTGAAAGGAGCTCTAAATGAGGCGTGTTCACAGTGACAGATCAATAAATATGCCCAGATGCCTGAACTGCCTCTAGGCATTCCCTGTTCACTTCTCAGCTGAACTGCCAAGACTCTTGAAAACTTTCTCGGAAGTTGTAAGTGAAAGGCAAAGTGAAAGCTGTTGAGCTCCTTGTAGCTTGTGGGATAGCAAGGACTGGGTGATGGTGGCTCCTGCAGGCACTACTTGTCTGATACTCCCTGCATGCCCCATCTCTGGGATATGTTAGTCAAAATTCCCTTGCACTGAGTCTTATGGAGTTCATACCTCAAAAGTAACTCCAGGCTGCTGTTCCTCTTGTTTTAAATGTAGGAGCTGTATAAAAGTATTATAAATTGTGATATTATGAGTTAACTGTGTTGCATATCCTGCAGTGAGCAGAGCCTAACGCTCAGAGCTCACTAATTCTGTATATAGAAAGAAATGTTTCTTCAGCCCCTTTTCAGTTAAAAAAAAACCCTTATGGTTAAGTAGAAGTTGAATATGAGATATTGCTGTCTGAGAGGAACTTTTTGGTCAATGCTTAGGAACCAGTGAAGTGAATGGTTATAGATGAGGTTGGAATGTAGCCTTAATGGCAGGATACGCTGACACTGTACATTATCCTGCTATGAAGTGGGATTATTTGTACAGACACAGCTAAAGCACCTCGTGTGAGAAGGCGAGTGGGTGTCAGAGTAAATCCTGTGATTTGGTCTGAAGGTGTGACTACATCTAGTTTGGCAGTGCTTGACTATACATAACTCAAGGTGTTCCCTGTCTCCTGGAACTCAGACTGCAACTGACACAGACTTGGAAAACTGCATCTCTGTTTCCCACAGGGAACGACCTACCCTGACAGGTAGGTCTGCAGCAGCCCAGCAGATGACACACCTTCAAAGAGCCCAGGCTGACACGGAGAGCGTGGCCCGAAGCTGTGCCCCCTCCTGCTGGACGAGGGCTGGTGCCTGTATTTCCCCCGGTTCCCCAGGCTCCTTGTCTCTGCCGGGCTGCCTCGGGCAGATGGCTGATTTCCATAGGGAGGGCCCGGGCTGTGCACGCCCGGTAACCAGGCACAGCACAGTTGTAGCTAAGCACGGGAGAGCCGCATTCGTCTTCCCACTGACGCCGGGTCTGACCTTTCGTGAGGAAAACTGGTGGTGTCACTTGGAGCAGATGGTGAACAGGAGCTTGGTAAAACATCTGTGGTGTCATTTTTAAAGAGTCCTGTCAGGCTGTTCCAGGGCCGGGGCTGTGGAACCAGGATATTGCTGTTTCTCCCCATTCCAGAGGCGAGCTGCCACTAAGGGCAGCGTGCACCTGACGTGGGATGGAAAATGTGACTGTGCTTCCATGCAAGGAATTGCCAGCATTCCTTTGTGATGTCCTGAGCTAGGTGAAATATAGATTATCATCTTCCATAGTGTTGGACCTGGCCAAATTATGCAACAAAAAATGTTCAAAGCACAGCAGTCATGAGGGGTCTGTTGGACACACACAGGCAAAAGGCTTCAAGTGTGGATTACTCACTGACCATGGGACAGCTGCAAATGGAATTCTGACAAACCCACACTTGTCAGGACTGCAGCCATTCTCAGGAGCCTTTTAAATCCATAGCGTTGTATTTAACTCGATATTCTGTCAGCCTGACTGAAGAATCAGTGTTGTTTCTTCTATTTCATCTCCCAGAGGTAGGAGGTGAAGATGCCTAAAGAGAAAATGGGCACCACTCTGTGATGGGCTGGGGAGTCTGGGAATCACAGCTGATGGAGTATGAGGCATTGCTGTGGACACTGCTGTGCTAACCACTGTGTCACCCATACCTGTCCAAGGACATGTCCTGTGCACATCTGAGGTGGGTCCTGGCTGTATCCAGGCTCACAAAAGTAAGTGGTGGCAAGGGCTGATTTAGGCAGGTGATGGGACCTTTCTCTGCTCCAAAGGGAAGGGGATGGGAAAGATCATGGGAACAGATTGCTCAGAGAAGCTGATGGTGCCCTGTCTCTGGAAGTATTCAAGGCCAGGTTGGATGGAGCTCTGAGCAACCTGGGCTAGTGAAAGATGTTCCTGCCCATCACAGGGGGTTGAAACGAGATGTTTTTTAAGGCTCCTTCCAATCCAATCCAAACCATTCCATGACTCTATGAAACATTGAGCAACAGGAGTGACAGAGGGGAATGTTTTGAAGGGTTATGGGGAAAGGAACCTTTGGGAAGTGTTCATCAGTGCAGAGTGTCTCACACTGCTCGGATAACTAAGCCAGGTGAGAGAAAACAATCTCTGTGCTCAACATCCCTAGACACTGAGAATTACCAGGGCCAACATGGACTTAGATTTAGGGTGTTTGTGCTTCTGCTAGTGCTTTCTGAGCCTGCACTGATTTCCCAGTTGTGTGGCCTGGTTTGTGTGTTGTTTGCACCTGACATGCAGTTCATGATGTGTCAAGCCTCTTTCAGGCAGCTCAGATGATTTGGGTTATCACTTCTACCAATAATTTTACATCCTTCAATATTTCCTAGTAACCTGACATATTCCTGGAAATCTTGCCTTCCAAAACAAGGGTACCTCTTCATTTTGTGTGTGGTGACCCTGACATGCTGAGGGTGCACAAGAGATGGTCAATGCCTAACAGACATAGGAGGCTTCCTGTGTACATGCAGTGGGTGCTGCTTTTTTGTTGCAGATTTTAAGAATTATGCCATAGGTGGGTGCCTGGAAGAGACCTGATTTCAATTTCAGAGAATACTTTGGGCCTGAACTATCTCTATCTGAGGGAAGTGGTGACAGACAGACTTGTCACCAGCAAGTGTCCTGACAGGGACAGTGTTGGCAAGGGCAGGTATTCCTCCCAGAAAACCATGTGAGAAGCTGAGCAGGAGCCAAGAAAAAGCATCAGGTAATTGTTATTCCTGTTAACTGGTTTACTTCTCAGTGTAACAACTCTACGTTTACCTATGATACCTACACAGCTCCTCTGTGTGTTTCATTGTGACAGCAAAAAAGTGACACAGGGATGTGCCCCTTTTCCCCTTCCCCTGGGCATAAAGGGAAATCAAAGCTGGCAAACAGGTCCCAGTTGCCTAAGAGATATTCCTTCCCTTCAGTGGCTCGCTGGGACTGGCCCAGGTCAAACATACACGTGGCTGTAAAAATATGAATGAAAAGAAGTGAAACATGGTGACAGTAACTCAGACCCTGAATTGTCTCTGTGAAGAGTAGGATAAAGGATGACTGGCTGGTTTGGGGCAGTACTAGCTGTCTGCAGCAGTGGGAATGGGACTGCAAAGGAGTTAGATCACTGAGTGAATAGCACATCCCCAGAGACCTGGGTGGATCCTCCCAATGGATAGCATGAGCATCTGTGACAGTTTATTCTCTTTGGAATCTCCATGCATTGCTTTCATAGAGAAAGCACCTTTCTCACACATTGATGGTGCTTCCGCTGCCTTCTTCACTGGGGACTGGTCTGGGGTCCCCCAAGAAACAGCAGCATGTGTCAAGGACTTTGCCTGTGCTGAAGTTCACACACCCCTAAGCCTGCACCCAAACTGCCATGTTCCCTTTGCAGTGTCCCTCTGTCCCATATTTGCTTCTCTCTTCTTTGTCTGGTGCCACTTGGCTCCTCCACAGTCATGGGATATCTGGCCCTTAAAACACTGAGCCCTAAAAACCTGGTGGAACAGTTAAAATACAGCACTGGAACAGAACACCCTGCTCAGCTTTTGCCTGTTTTGCTCTTCATCACCAGTTCTTCTGTGCGCCTTTAGGAAAGAGCTGTCTGTGTCTTCAGTGTTAACTGTGGCTGTTAAACACCATCCTTACATTACTCAATTAGCTTGACAAATTGTTGTCCTTAAGATGAGCTGGCCATAGCAGGGTGTGCCAGAGCACAAGCCCAGCAGCAGCAGGCACTGCTGGGAGCTGCTGCTGCTCCAGGTGACGCAGGTACGCGACTCTACGGGCGATACTCAGCAGTGATCATTTTTGTTATCAAATATAAGGCACCCAAGCTGACTGTTAGGTTTCATCTGATCACAAGGCAGGCTTTTATTAATCCCTTATCATTGTAGTGCTTTTGATTGAAATCTGTCTCTCTCTTTCTGTCTCTCCCCCTTTTTCCTTGCAGGACATAAAAGACAATGGAAGGGATAGGGCCAAACTGCTCTTCTGCAGACAAGAAGCCAATTGTCTAAAAACAACACGTCATTCAAGACCATGGGAGACTGAGGACAGTGGCAGGAGCATGAATATACAAAAGTGCCTACTGTTAAGGCCACAGCTTTAAGTGTTTAAATTCAAATCACATTTCCATTTGAGGTTCAAATTTATGGCAAGAACATACACACAAGGGTTTCAGTGTTCCAAATAAATCTCATTTGACTTCTCAGGGTATTCCTCATGGCAGCACATCAGAGCTGAGTGTAAGGGAGACTCGCTTTCTTTGCCGTATGAAGCAAAAATATTGTAGGTTATTTTGGTTTGGTTTGGTTTGGTTTGTGTGCTCTGTGTTAGTAAATAAGGCAGCCTGTCATATCTAGGCTCTGGTTTTCTGATTGTGGGGTTAGTCCTTGGCTTGAAACGCTATTGTTCTTGGACCTTTGCCTTGAGCTGGAGGGCTCATATGTGTGGAGGAAGAGGAGGAACCGAGCTAAAAATAAAGTGGAACAAAACGCTGCTTATTGCCATGGAGTAGATAATGTTTTCCTAGATGTCTCGGCAGCCTGTCCTTGCAGGCGGTGTGGACTGGCACAGTCTGCTTTCATCACATGCGAGGTGTGATTATCTGGATCCTGTATCACCCTCCTCAGATTCTGCTCTGTGCTCTATCTAATATTTTGCTCATGCTGGTCACAGCAACAGCAAGAGAAACAGACTCCACTTTCCATTACACATCAAGCAAGGAGCATTTGCATTGCAGATGTAAGAGGCAGGTCAAGTTCCTTCTCTCCTATGTGTCCCTCAGTGTGACCCCGTAGTGTCTGCTCCTGCCACGTCCCTGAACTGATGGAAGATGCTGAGGGCTGCAGGGACTGCAGCACAAAATACCTGTGTGGTCACAGCATACCTGGACCAAAAGCACTCTCTGTCTCCCTGTGGAGAAGACTGAAGGCAGGGGAGGAAGGACTTTCACACCGAGGGCCACAGCACTCTGACAGGACTTGCTACATTCAGGAGATGAGCAGATCTTAGATTGCTTGTGGGAGCAATGAGAATATCCCCAATTACATCAGATGAGCTGCAAACTAGCCATGAGACAACCGCCATTAGTCAGAATTTAGAAGAAATCTCCTGTTGGACTGGACATTCCCTCCTTGCCCACTCTCAGGCTTTCAGTATGTGACCCTAAACTCTCACCTATAAAACCCTGTTGGTGCTGGGTATTTGGCTAAAGGCACAGGATTGACTTGGTGCACAAATTGCCTTGTTCAATATAGGTGCCAGAGAGGCAGGTAAAATATTCAGATGTTCAAATATTTTCCATTAAAATCTCCCAGCTGAGGTTATCTTTGACCAGTATATCAACATCCATCACCACACAGATAAACAGTGACCAAAGATCACAGAGGCCACATCATCCTCTGCCATCTAGCCATGCTCCTTTTGCACTGATAAAACATTCCTGCAGCCTTACAAATTCAAAGGGGTTTCTATCAGCAATGTGGTTTTAGTCAGATTGTTGTGAGTAGTTTATGCACAGTATCACCAGGTGCTCAGCTTCTGAAATATTGGTGCAAGCAGAATGTCATTTAAAGTTTGAGTTTATTGTGTCAGTACTGAGGCATGGTGCATTTTTAGACATTTAGAAACCAATCCATAACAATATTTCTCTGTGTGAGTAAAGCACAGGGCACTGGTGCCTCTGATGTCCTTTCCCAACACTGCCTGTGCTCAGTGGGCCAGTGGCTGTCTCTTGAGGATCAAACAAGGGTATCTGCACAGAAAATTCCCAGGTCTGGCATTTGTTTGGTTATATTATTAGCACACCCTGTTTCTTCTTTTAGGGCAGCTAATTGAGAAGCTGCAGCAGAGCTGTCTTTTCCTGAATCCTCAAAACCACAGAGGTCCCTTTTCCTTTGCAGCAGTAATTGAGAAGATGTAGTCAGATTGCCTCTGGGAGTGGTGAGTTATTAAAAATCAGGCACTTGAGTACTGGTTTTGTGAACTGGAATGATGGTAAAGGGCAGACAGGCAGGCCCCTTGAGAGGAAACCTCAGGCTGGGCATGACCTGTTGCCAAATGCAGCTGTGTGGTGCTTCAAGTGTCTTATTCTAAAGTCCTCTTCATGCCTAGGAAAGGGGCTTGTACACCCAAAGGGGTGGATAATTTTCTTCTTGTGTAGGCAGTTGCTTTAATAAAAGATGTAAACTCTTCTTACAAACTTTATCTCGCTTAGTGGGAAAAACGCAACAGTAATTTTAGTGTTGCGTGGGTTGTAAAGTGCAGGAATTGTCCATCTGCATCCCAGCATTGAGTCTGTGCCTTACCTCTCTAGAAAATGGGTGGTGAAAATAAAAGACCCTGAAGCACCCTCTACCATCACTTTTTTCAACAATTAGGAATTGTCTTTTTCTCTTCCTAGTACATTTAGTGTCCCACAGATTACTAACCCTTAAATCATTTTCCTCCCCTTGGCTGCTGTGCATTTTATCCATGCTGGTTGCAGTAGGAGTGGAGTGGCCAGGTGGAGTTCCCATGTCAGCTCCATCCCTGCAGCCACTGGAAATTCAGGTTGTGTAGGCAGTGTAATCACAGAATTATGCAATGTCCTGAGCTGGAAGTGACCCATAATGACCACTGAGTCCAACTCTGGCCATGCACAGAACATCCCCCAAGAGTCTCTCCATGTGCCTGAGAGCACTGTCCAAATACTTATTGAGCTCTGTCAGGCGTGGTGCTGTGACCACTGCCCTGGGGAGCCTGTTCCAGCGCCCAGCCACCCTCTGGGTGAAGAAATTTTCCTGATATCCAACCTACAACTCCTCTGACACAGCTTCAGGCCATTCCCTTGGGTCCTGTGACTGGTCACCAGAGAGAAGAGATCAGTGCCTGCCCCTCTGCTTCCCTGCATGAGAAAGTTGAGTTTGCACCTGGCCTGGGACAACTCTCCAGAGACTCATCTGGATGCAGACAAGGATGTGGCTTGTGCCCCAGCCTTGCTCCCCCAGTGCAGTCAGGTTGAAGTGACTCACTCTTCCAGCCCACCACTACAACAGAGCTGGGTTTTGGTTAGTCCTCACCTTGTCATTTGAGGGTTTTGGGAAAAAAATAAAGAAACCAACAGCAAGGCAGCCTGGCAGTGCCATCTGTGCTGAACACTTGCCACCCCTCACCGGCTGGGATCTGCAGTACAATCTGCAGCCAGCATCTGCTGGGGAAGTTTGTGAGCTCCATCTTCAGTGTTAAGGGGAGCAAATTACTATTGGAAGAAAAAATCAAAGGAACCTCCAAACCAAAACAGGCAGCAGGGTGTCACCTGGAAGCACATCCTGAGCCTGAGTGGGCTGGACATGAAACATCCAAGGTGAATGGATGGAAGCTGGCAACGCTGCCTTTTTTGTGCCAGCTGAAGGTCTTGCCTTGTCTCCTAAAAAATGCAAATACAGATCCCTCCAGCTCAAAGTCTCCTAGATGCGACTCTTGAAAAATAAAGGCAGCAGGCTTTGTTCCTCCTGTGAAGTACCTCAGTGTCTTCATGGCACCTCTGGAGGTACAGCATGGGTAAAGTTGGCTCTTTTGTTTAAAGTCTTCACTTTGCCATTAAGATTGTTATAAATCTTAGTGCTAAATTAAATGTGCTACTCTTACATCTGTCTCCTCCAATGGCTGCTTTAAAAAAAAACAAAACAGATTTGCTATAATTCTCCTTGCTCACCATTCTCACCTGGAATCAAATCCAGCTCTTTCCTCTGGTTATATTACTGAGCACCACTACAGGAGGCGGTTAAGGGTTTTCTAACTGGCAGCTACAGAAGTATCACTTTAATTGCACAAAATGTGTGATGGATATTGAGAACACTTTCAACTAGTTGTTTGCCTTGTTTGATTTGTGTGGCGCCACTAATGTAATATCCTCTTTACAAATTACTTTAATTATGGCTTCCCCTGTGTTATGGAAACAGCATGGAGAGCTTTTTCAAAATGTAACAACCACACTTTCTCATGTCCCATACTTTGCAATATTCAAACCAATTATCACATCAGTAATAACATGAAAAACAGTTTCACTGTTACAGTCATTATTGAGAATACATGGCTGTAGTTTTTGAAAATGTGCTATCTACATCTACATACAACTTGGTGAGTGCCAAAAGACTTTACTTAAAAGAATTTTGTCTTTTTCAAGCAACCACAGTGTTACAAATAACCACAGTGGTGATAAACAAGTGTACTTGCTTCAGTGGTCATGGTTCAAATCGTGCTTTCAAGATGAATGTCTGAATATTATCAGATTGATAGAGATTTTAAATCTGTATTGTCATAAGTGTGAATAAGGTTTGACTTAGCAGCTGGGAAAACATATTTAAAGCTGGGAATAAATTAATATGAATAAGAGGATGTGTGGGGAGCTGTTTAATACTGGTGGGAGCAGAAAGACTATGTTTTTCTGTTAATTCAAACAGAATATTTGCATCCACATCTTAAGATGCGGACCCAGGAGTGTCTGAAGGCTGCTGTATAGATGTTTTTATTGGTAGAATTTTGTCAGCAAAGATCACAGTAGAGACAGCACTGTAATGGTAAAACTTACATTTTTCCTAGAGAGATAAAAGTCCTCCAATCAATGTGATTAATAGAGAAAAAGACTCTACTGCTGCTGTTGGTTCTGCATGTGCTGGTGCTTTATTTTGCCACTGTTGCTTCATCAGTGGGAGAGCATTTTTCTTGTCCTCATGCTTCCACATTTGGTTTCAAAGTGTGTTTTTGGCAGTGGATAGAAGCCTTCACCTGAGCAGCCCGGAGGTGGCTGTGTAGCCTGCATGTATGGTCACGTAAGTGAGAGTAAAATATCTCTGCCCTGAGTCTGCAACATTATTTCACGTGCAGTAAAGCATTAAGACTTGTTTTAGTTACAAAACTTACTGAAACACTGCTATAGAGGTGTTTCAGGAGCCCTCTTGGCTTCCCTTGCTGTTCATAAAGATGCTAAAGAACTTTCTGCTGTGTTTTGGTTTAATTCTCATGGGAAAAGTTTACCCTTTTGTTTCTTTGTAGCTCACTAAATGCTGACAGCCAGCACAACATTGTGAAAGACATGGGAAAAGGGAAAAGAGAGCAGGAAAAACTCTGAAGAAACATAACAGAGGATGTACCCACCAAGGTTACCAGAAAGCAACTCTAAGTAGCAAAATCATGGGACTTGCATTAGCCTGATGGTTTGTGGATAAATAAAGTGTGGATAAATAAAGCTAATTTACACTGATGACTTAATTGCATTTCTGGGGAGTCCAAGTGCAAAGTTCCCAGTTGCCATCAAGTTCAGCATCTTGGATTTGTGCATGTGAGGTCCCCTGAAGAGGGAGGCTCGGATGGGGCACAGCAAGGTCAGCCTGGTTTCTCTTTGTGAGCTGCCAGCCTGCTGTTCCCCAGCCACCCTCAGTGGTGCTGGCGAGGCCGTGCTGGCTCAGGGGTGCTGAGAGCTGGCCCCATGCACGTCGATAGTGCTGATGTTGTGCCTGGTTTGTCACACACCAGTGACTCTGCCCTGCCCGTCCCTGCATCCAGTCTCTAAGAGTGACATTCCAGGGCTCTTTTTCAGACCCCTTCATCCATGGAAGGAGTAAGCAAAGGAAGCTGGGAGACAGATGTGCAGCCGATGCAAACACAAATCCTCCTAATGAGCTCAGTGGGGCTGAACCAGCTCCAGCAGCAGCAGAAATTTCCCTATTTTCTCAGGTCAAAAATGGTGACCTGCCACCTGGCTCACCCATACCCAACCTGAGCACTGGCATTTGCTCCCAGGAACGTTTCCTGTGTTTTCAGAAAGGGATGGGGAAGGCCCAAGGGAGGAACTGAGGGCACAGAGCTGGAGCACCAAAGACAGTGCTGTTGGTTAATCACCTTGGTGGCTGCTGGGTTTCTTCTTGGACAGCTCAGTTTGGCAGCGTGTGAGGCACTGACCTGGTGTCCTTCTGTATGGCAAGGATGAATTGTATCAGCCAGCAAAAGCCTGGATATGTGTAATCCTTTACAGCTCATCCACCCTCTCCTTAACAGACACTTTGCTTTATTATTTTAGGGGGTAATAAATAAATAAATTTATCTTTTTCATAATCAGCAACAACAAAGCTTTAGGGACTTCCTGAGAATCTGAAAATCTGATTGCAAAAACAAGCAAAAAAAAAAAAATCTCCAGCAGTTAAAACACAGGGTTGCACTTTGAACTTTCGCCACACTTTTTAAACAGTCATCAGCTGTGATTGCATCCAGTTTGAGATCATTGCTATAATTAATTTTAATTAAAGTATACTTAACTTAAACCTTGTGAAGGTTTCTTTCATGTCCTTGTATAGCACCGATATTCACATATGATAGGACATCACTCACAGGCAATTTTGCAGTTCGATGTTGACTCACACAGCACCTGCCAGCTTAGGCATGCTTTGAAAATTCAAAATATGCTCCTGCAAGCAGGTTGCAGTGAATGCCAATACAATGATTACATAAACAGAGGAATCTACTGTCATGTGTAAATGCAGTTTTGTAAATACCACATCACACGTGTCCTTGCATGTGCTGATAGGTTTTTATGACATACAGTGGATTGATTTTGCTGTGCCCTCATCAATCTATTCCATGTGATGATCTCAGTTTGAGGTGACGATGCGCCGTGGACAGGGATTTGATCCACGCTTCCAAAATCTCTAACTCTGGCTGTTTGACTGGCAAATTAATCTCCTGCTCCCCCAAACTGGAGCCAGCCCCAGCTGCTGTGTTGTTCACTTTTGGGAAGCTGTGAAAAACGATGAGTGCAGCTACAACTGACTTGAGAGTGTGAAACAATTGGTATGGATATAAAAGTGTTCCTGGAAAAACAGGAGAGGCCATCTTAATACCTAATTGGCTTTATTCTCACTATACATTCCTTTGGCAACTGCCTGCAGGGTTGAAGCAAGTGATATTATTCTCTTCAGACCTCATATAAAGAGATTCTGACACAGAAACCAGAAAACCAGCAAGTATATAAAGGTATGACACTATTAATTAGCTTATGAAAATACCATTTGGATTTAGTAGAAAATTAAGCAGAAGTATTTCTTTCATATATTTGAAACAAATACATGGAGAAAGTAAACTATTTACTATACAAATCTCCATATAAGAAGGTTCCCATATTTAGGTAAGGCTGGAAATAGTATTAATTGAAAATTGCTTGTCTTCCTGAAATTGACTGCCACCTTGAATTAGTATTCCTCATGGTAAGTGCTTGTCAAGCACATGGCCAATAAATAAGGCGGGTGGTGTAAACACAGCTATGTGATCTGGAAGTTAAGAAAGGTTTGCTAATGCCTTTTGGGGGGTCTTCCTGTTTCCCAGATGAAGAGTTTTCCTGCCCAGAACACTCTCAGATATCCGTACGAACCCGTGTTGGCTCAGCCAACAGTTCACCTCTGTTCTGCAGATTTTAGCCGCAGGAATCGTTTCCAGTTCCGCTTCCCTATTGCCTCCCGTTCTCAAAGAGGAGCGGGTGCCATCAGGAATACCCAGTGTTACTATTGTTGTTGCTAAACCAAATGAGAATAAAGTTGAAAAAGCTCTTGAATGGCCTCCTGGAAGCCAGTGTTTAACTCCTGGTGTTGGGATGAAAAACACAGGTTTTTCTATACACTGGGAGGCATCCAACACTAGTCTGCATCAGAATTGCTGAACAGACTGGACTTTGAGATTGGGCCAGGAGATTAATTCCTACTTTCCTGTCACAGCCTCCTTCCTCTTGAAGGTGGGAAACAAGCCAAAAACCCCTAAAGCAGAGTGTCTGGCCTTTGCTGTTGGCTGCCAGGGCCCCAAGTGCACCCGCTGCCTGGCTCCTGAGATCCCCATGCACCTCATTCCCCACCCCTGGCTGCTCCTCATGTGCCTGCTGGATGCCTCCATCTGGTCATGGAGCCAGTGCTAGGTCACCTCACGTGCCACCAAGCTGCTCCCTGGCATGGCCACCTGCCTCCATCTCTTGGGCAATCCATCCATCCATCCTAGCTCCCTCTGTCAAAGGGCAAAAGTTTGTTCTGGGCCAGAGTACTTTATTGTCAGTATGCTTGGGGAGCTGGCCAGCCTTTCTCACACAGAGATGGTCTTTATGAAGAAAGATGTTGGATTTTTGTGCAGGGAATGGGGTGACCTCTCCTTGACTGCTACTGACTTATAGGGAGGTGAACAAGTAAACCAGGGTCAGGACAAAAGGAGGTGGTGCTCCATGGAAGCAGAGGTGGAGTTCAGGACCTCAGCAAGTCTTTTTCAAAGGGTGGTGTTTGGATGGTGTCTCATGAGTCCAAAGGGAAGATGGCAAAGTGCCTAGGGGAGAGGCCCTTTGATTACTGAATGACAAAGTGCAGCAGGCTCTGGAAGCCCCCAAGCTGAACATAAGGAGAGGCTGGGAGAATATTAGGGACAGAAGGCTCGTGTTACACTTGTGCTGCTCCTGCCCTCCCCTTGCTGTCCACCTCTGGCCATGGCTGGGCAGGAACCTTGTCTGGCGTGACTGTGGCCACCTTGTCACCTCACTGGTGGCTTTCAGGAACAAAACACAGCCTCTGAATGAGGGTTCACATAGATTACCTCTTCCTGGGGTCCTGCCTCTGCAGAGGACAAATTATTGCATTTCCATAATCGATGACTTAGTCTTCAGAACAGGAGTGTTTGGGGCAACACTGCTGCCTTCCACTGTGGATCCTTGGCAACATAAACTGCTTTTTTGGTGATTGATCTGGATGGATTGCCCTATTGGTGTCTCAAACCTGTGCATATAGAAACAGTGAATAACGCCAAAAATAAGTTTTAACATTATTTGACTGACTTTTTTTCTTAAACATTAGGTAAGTTCATAGTCTTAATTAAGTAGATGTGATCTTTCAAAGTTAACAGAGCAAAATTGATTAATGCTGATGGATGTAGTTATGCAGCTGTGACCAAAGTTCCACATGAAAGCCTAGCCCTAATACATTGTAATTTTCCTCATGTGCAATGTTTCTCTATGTTAGAAGTTATGCAATATAAACTGGGTTTGTCTAACTTACCTTTCATGAGTTCCTAGAATAATCAAATGAACCCTCAAGTAAGGAGTAGCAGTTTCTATGCTTCATTCTGATCCACTGCAGCTCCAAATTCCAAGTTGCAGTAAAGAGGAAAAACAACAGCATGGTTTCATACCACGTCAGACATGCCAGCAGAATAACTAGTTTTGTCCTCTTGATGATCTTCTTCCATGTTTCCAAGTCAAAACTGATTTGAGCAAGACATCACTTCAAAGAGAATTGAAAGTTTTAAAAGTTTTGTTCATTGTGATAATTTTAAAAACTTATTTTTCTCAGTGTCCTGAGTTTGTCTGATGTTTTTCTCTCAGACAAAAGGGTCAGTGCCAGAACGGATGTACAACTTAACATGAAATATTAACGATGATTTGCATTTTATTTTGTTTCTCATCATGTTTCTCATCAGGTTCTCATCTTCCCACTGTCTCTCAGGATGAGTGTGTGCTTTCCACATGGGTTGGAGTCTTTCCTCCTCCCCAGGTTTTGGCCAAGGCACCTGCAATTTCTGGAGGCCTTAGGCCCTCTCAAGAAAGGGATGCAATGCAATTTTGTTAATGCAACGTCCTTTATGTGTAGATTATACAGAATTGATGGATCCTCAGCTATGGCAGAGGCTACCCCACGCAGATGCCAGAATAATGAGTCCACTGGACAGCTGTAATCAGATCCAGGCAGTAATCTCTGCCAGCTGTTGCACAGATGTGCACATCAGATGCATTTATAGTTTGGGAAGGTTAACAGGCACCATCTAAGAAAGTTCTCCTCTCTTTGCCCACAGCACAACTCCTTCACTGGGCTGTAGCACCAAGGTCTGTTGATTTCTAAATAACTCTCCAAATCATTTGACTCTAAAGAATTCTGGAGATAAAGTGTAATGGTCTATGGCTGATGCACACCTCAAAGCCTGATTTTGATCTAAGTTACCCTGTCAAAGTTACATTGCTGTAAATCAGGAGTGGCTTTCAGAAGAGAGATACAACAGAGAAATGAGTCTGGAAACAATGCTCTGAACAGGCAGAGCTTGCAGGTTTGCCAACAGGACTGCCAGGAAATGCAGGTGCTCTGCAGAGTGGGGTCACAGTGGTGGCTGCTTCTCTGCAGATGAGCTACAATGGGTTTTACAGCAACTGCTCCAGTCCCAGGGGAGAAAGTCCTCTACAGGATTCTCCAGGAACCACCTCCAGGACCACAAGCTTAGGTTGACTGTGAGATAAGGTGCTGGACCCCGAATTCTGGTCCCTTCTGCCTCCTTGGAAGGGGCAGGGAAAGCCCCTCCTGTTGCATTGGCAGAGGCAGTCCCTATCAAATGTGAGAAATAGGTGTGCAGAAGGTGCTTTTGACTTTGTGCACTCAACTGGAGATGTCCTCACAGACTCCAGAAAGGAAAAAAAAATTGCTCTAATGCAGATTCTGTCATCCTAAACCAAGCAAGATGCCCAGGAAAATCCCATAAAATTTACTCTAAGCAGGATTACTGTGTTTGAAGTCCAGCAATTTGTCACTACTCTTTTTCACCTTGAAACCTCAGATATTCTAAGTTGAACACAGTCTATTCTTTTGCTGAACTCCATGCACACCTATAACAAAGTAGATTTATACTGAATATTTAGTATAATCTTAGAGTTCAATTATATATATGTATATACAGTAAATTATGTGTATACGAAATACACATATATTCACACATATAAAAATATGCATATATATATATACATATATACAATAATATCAACTTCAAAAGACAAAGAAAATGTAGAAGTAGAATACAACCAGTAACTCAGTGTTTCTGAATGCCTTTTATGAGTGTAACCCTGAATAAGTTAAACAGTCCAGTTCAGGAACACCAGCTTGGATATTTTCAGGAGCATATGGAGAAAATTCCTTGCAATGATTACAGAGCTGTAAACTGCTGCTGAGTGGTAACCAATGCTACATGCAAATGTGGAAATTGCTTGTTAAGTGTAATGTTCAGTGATAAGTGTTTTGATTACAGTTGTTTTAGGGAAATCTGATACATGGCAGCAGCGAGATCGAAGGAATGTTAATTCCACCTTGGATCATCTCAAGCCTTGGGAGTGGCAGAAGATAGAGAAAACTTTTCTCTCCTGGATAGCTTTATGTTTCAGAGAGTTTTGAAATATTTTTACAGGTGAAAGAAAGGACATCAAGGCTGTCATAGCCTGTTAAAGTCAGAGTGCAGAACCACCCCAGTGGCAGCCACAGGTACAGAAGGCACACGGCCAGCTCTCCAAAACTCATCAGGCAGCTTCACTGGCCAAAACCTTGCACTGGAAAAATCAAAGGAAATCCTGGTCATAAACTCACAATGTTTTCCCAAGGATATAGGAGCAATATATGTCATGAAATTATTTTTTTCTGAAGACATTGGAAATAGGACATGGAGAAATGCCTTCTGGTGGGAGACTCCATAGCTCAGAGATCAAACTCACTGGGATGTGGTGTTGGGTCTTCCTCCCCAGCACCTACTCCGTGTGAAGTGGCCCCTTAAAATTGGCTCTGCTTACAGATTATGCCCTGGAGGACCATGTCTCTTCCCACCCTGTTCTCTTACCTTGGGTTTGGGATTGGGAGCCCCTCATCAGGCATATCCAAGTTATCAGATGCATTTGCATCTAAGCTCTATTTTTTATTTTTATTTATTTATTTTACCTTTGATCTCTGATTCAATCCTCTTCTTTTTTTCCCCTGACAGATTCATATGAGGGCAAAAGACTTTATTTTTTGGAAGTACAAATGGAAAGTAACACAATGTGGGGAATATACACTGCTAATTCCTGACATTTTAATGAACTCTGTGGTCTCATTCCAGCACTGAGCACCTCTGGTCAAAGCAGCCCCCTTAGGGCAATGACAGGCTCATAGATGAATCCCAGACAGCATTTTTGTGGATTTTCTCCATTGCATATTCAATACAGATTTGTGCTTGGTGAACAAAATAAAGGGTTTAAGGACTATCTTTAACTGGACACCAAAATTTTGTTTGTCCCAAAAGAGAGCCAACAATAATAACCTGGGGAAGGAGAAGCAGGATGACTATTCTTTGGTTCCTGACTAAAACCAGCCTCAGATGGGGATCAGGACGTTTTCTAGACATACACGTGCAGACACATGATTTTGCACAGAATTACTTTTTGTCCTTCTAATGTTCAGCCCATCCTCTATTTTATCTGCTTTTTATCAGTTTGTAAATTCCCATTCACAAATGGAAATGTCCCTGGGGAGCTTCCATCTTCTGCTTGCAGCTGGATGTCATGGAGACATGAGCGTGCGAGGTGCTGTGCTGCATGTCCCTGCCAGCCCTGCTTGGGCTGTGGGAGCTGCCAAAGCCACCCAGCTGAAGGGCTGGAGGTGCCACTCAAGCATCTCAAGGGCCATTCCCCAGCAGGATGTGTCAGCCTGTGCAGAGGTTTATACCCCCAGTCATTATTGGCACGACTACATCAGATACCTGGCAGATCCATGATCCACAGGCCTAATGTTGGCAAGGCAGCTGTTGGCAATTTAATAGTGGAGTGGATTAAAACCTCGATAATCCATGAGTGATGGGCATTGTGAATGTTCCTAAAAGGACTGGCTTGCAGAGAAAAGGCTTCCTACACTCAACCAGGACCATTAGTGGCATACGGTTTGCTGGCTGCAGTAAGTACATGAATATATCAACCAAACAAAATGCTGCATGATCATTATGCTGCCTTTAATCAACTGGAAGACACCTTCCTGAATGCCACTGAGAAATGCACCAGCTGCTGTTGAATAGGCTTTCCTCCCTCCAAATAAGACCATAACTAACAGGACATCTGAGTCCAGACTGTTTTCCAACGCCTCATCCATCTCCTGCTCTGACTCATGAGATTACACCCAGCATCAGTGCACTGAAGAGGACAAATTTTATTCCAGAGGCAGGAGTTTCAACACAGTTGATCCTTCTGCAGAGCATATCCTGCCCAGGCAATGAAATAATGAATTTTTTTTTTTTTTTATTTTTGTTTTTTTTTTTTTTTTGTCTACAGAATAAAGAAGCCATTTAAATCACTCTTCTCTCCCATGCCTTTTATACTCTGAGTGATTGCAGTGCCACAGGTCTTTATCTACTTGGTATGCCTTCATTCCATTTCTCCAAGCCAGCCCCTCAGAAACAGCCAGCAGGAGCCATACCAGCCCCCAGCATGTGGGGATAAGGGTTTCAGTGTTCATCCCCTGAAAAAGAATGTTTAATGAAAATGTGGTTTTGACTGTCAGAGACCATGCAGCAACTGGACACAAGGTCCTTGACCATTATCTTTTTAACATTTCCAGACAGGGAGCCTGTCTGAAATCATTGATTGGAACAGGTTGTGACTTTTCACTTCATGATGGAATATCATCCCTGTGAGAGTGAATTTCTTACCTTGCTGGAACTGGTAGTTTGTACTGCCTGAGTCAACGCTTCGATGCCAGTGATGGCATAACTCTATAGCAATCTCTTGACATAAAAGCTTTGGTTGTGGATTAAGCCCAGCTGGACATTAAGCCACTCTACACAGCTGCTCTATCAGCCTCTTTCGCTTCCCCTTCCCCACCCCAATGGAATGGGGAGGAGAATTAAAATAAACCTCGTAGGTTAGAGAGATAGAGAACAGTTTAATAAAGAGATAGGAACAGTTTAATAATGGAAAATAAAGTAAAAATCAGTAATTATGGCAAATAATAATGATAATTAAAAGGGAAAAAACAAGTCATGTGCAACACAATTGCTTCCCAACTGCTGACAGATGTCAAAGTTGCCATTCCTGAGCCCAGATTGTCCCCTCTTCCAGGTAACTCCCCCCAGTCTATATACTGGGCATAATGTTCTATAGTGTGGAATATACCTTTGGTCAGTCCAGGTCACCTGTCCCAGCTATGCTCCCTCTCAGGTTTTTTGGGTACCTCCTCACTGGCAGAATGTGAGACAAGGAAAAAGTCCTTGACTTAGGATAAACACGACTTGGCAAAACCCAAGACTCAGTGTGCTTTCAAGACCATGCTTATTCCAGATCCAAAACACAGTACTGCAATAGCTACTGAGAAGAAATTGACTCTGTCCTAGCTGAAACCATTGCACAAAGTACCCAGGGAGACAGAAGGAGCTGGCAGGCTGATCATTGCCTTGCTTTGTCCCGTGCCAGGTGTTCCTCGGTTTGTAAGTGCCATGTGCAAAGGGGATGTTCAGAGAGCACGTCCCAAAACAGCCCTGGAGAGCTTGTGCATTCCTCTTGCTGAACATGAGGATGGCATCACCTGTAACATGAGTCTAAAAACATCCATTTGTTCCTAATTCGGCCAAAACACATCCTGACAGCAGGATGAAAGCAAATCTCTCTGGGGATTATTGCAGAGATGCTGAATCCAGCCCACCCACTGCAGAATGATGAGATGCTGTTCCCCTCCCAGTCCCCCCCTGTATGAACTCATCTGTATTAGAGGAGATTATAATAACCAGCTGCCTCAGTTGGTGTTTTGAAGCTAAGCACTTGTAAATGCTTGAAGATATTTGTATTAAAGATAGGCTAAGCAAAAGCTGGTACGAGAAGTAAAGCTTATAACGTGCAGAAAGATTGGGGGTAGCTTTCAGGCTTTTCATTGGGCTTTAAATCATACCTTTTCTTATGAATAATAATGTCAAACCATAAAACTTCATTACTGAGAGGCACCATAATAAGTATTTTGCATTGAAATCAAAATAGATTCTTTTAAAAGTACTCAAGCTCTCTTCAAGCTACCAAGTCCTTAGTCAGATATTTAACCTCAAATCAGAATTTGAACTACTGCCATTTGTTTTAAAATTTTAAGCATCAGCATAAAAATGAACTACAAGTAAATTAATTTCAAGTACTGCTGAATACAAGTTGAAAGCCAATTGTTAAACAAGCAACTACTCTCCTAATCACAACAAAAAGAGAGTGCCATAACACAAGATGAAAATAAGCAGAAAGCAAACAGAACACACAATTGATTGAGTCCTTCATTATCTAGGATAGCTTTTAATGGAGGAACCTGTCTGTGTGTCACTGCTCTTATCTCTCCAAAGGCAGTATGCACACACTGTAAAAATCAGTCTCTTCATTTTCTGCTTGAAAAGATCATTGTGAAAAAAAAGTGTCAGGGAGTGTAGGTCATGCTGATTTATTGGCAATTAAACCTGCAGGATTTCTGCACTCTTTTCAAAACAAAGTATCTCTGGGTAATTCAGCCTGGCACATTACATAGTGGGCTAGATACTGAAAGGCATGAATCTTTTTGTTTGTGCACAACAAAAACAATTGACTTGGTTTTATTTAGGATAATTGCTACTATTTTCTGTAAGAGAGGGAGGTAAGTTACCTCTCAACAATGCATGATTCTTTCCTACAGTGAAGATGCTGATTTCATTCCTCATCTTTTGTTGAGGATAGCAAGTCTACAGGCAAACTTCTCCTGCTTCATAGTAAATAGAAGACAGTGCTAAATATATGACGTCTTGCAAAGGTAGACCACATTTGCTTTGCTCCATGATTGATTTGTCCATTCTTGAGTAAGTTCTTCTGCACAAGCTTTCAAACGAGACTGCATCTTGTCTGGTCTCCTTGTGTGTATTTTCCAGCTGTATTATTTAGAAGATTAAAAAAAATCACTCTCAAGTTACACAGCTAAACTGGAAAAAATATTCACTATTGTGTTTTTTTGCAGAACCACCTCGTGCAGTTTAGGCTTACATCATTCACTGAGCTAGCGTAAGCTATGCCACACAAGCAGGTGCAATTAGGATTGATACTCCCACTCAAAGTGTTTCCCAGAGTAGCAATATTCTTAGATTCTTTCTCACAAATGTAACTCCTTAGCTCTGCAAGCATTTTTGTAGATCCGATATTGAAAAGTCCTAATGTTTTGATGGTAGCTCAGTACATTTAATTCAGTTCTTAGACATGCAACATGGGAGGAATACCGAAACCAACACTGCACATTTTTCCAGTCAGTGGTTGTATGGTTGAGAAATCATCTAATTAGTTTTTACAGGTAACATTACCCCTACAACTTCCTTTATAGTTTACCTGCTTGTCTGAGGTCTGGATCTACACTAGTGAGATGTTCATAGAAAGGTGTGTCTCAGCAGATGTTGTCCTCAGTCCTAGGAGGAACTGCTAAGGGAAAAGGAAAAAGCTGAGGGCATATTCAGTCCCTAAAATAAGTGACTGTATATAGCTACAACAAGAACTTCAGCACTGACTCCCATCCAGGACATAGAAAGAGTTGAGAGAGAGCAAAAGTGGCAGGCAGCAGGGTGGTGGCAGAAGAAATGCTATGAACCACAAACTGCACAATGTCCCTCGTGGCTTTGCCTAGGGCGAGGGAAGAGATCAAATAAACTAGGCTGGTGGTAGGAGACAGCAAAGCAGGAGATGTTGCCAGATAGAAACCGCAAGCAGAAAGTCACGGTGTGTGAGCTGAATAGGCAGACACGCCAACCTGGAGTAATAGGAAGTCCCTTTGAAGTTATTACTTCAATGTAAATCAGAGATGCCACTTGCAACAAGAATTCCTAGAAGAAGCAGGTGTCCAACCAGTGCTGGGCCAGCATTTCTCTCACAGCATTGCTGGGCGGAAAGAAAAGTTAGCCAGAGCTGTGAAAAGCAGCCTGGCTTTCTCCCATGGAAGAGACAATGCTGTTCCTGGATGGATTAACCTGTTAACTCTTATGCCAGCTTTTTACAGGGTGATACATCAGGTGTAGGTCACCAGGATCAAGGGCTTGTGGTTTCATGAGAAGTGATGAGACTCTATGAAGCCTGGCTGGCTGTTCACACGTGTGGCAGAAATCCCAGCACAGCAACTGGGGCTCTCTGGCTCACACTCCCACGGCACTGCACCTCTGGCACCCGCCCCTCTGCTTTGCAGCACTTCCCTTCTTGCCCTTCCCTGCTCTCCACACTCTTGGGTGCAACCTTGGAGCACTGACTTTAGATGACAGCTGGGGCGAGGAGGTGCTTTCATGGTGCTGGGTGGCACAGGTCAGCTGATGTGTCCCTTGGAGCTACCCCACTGTTCCCTCTCCTCTCAGGAGAAGGAAATTTCAGCTACCAGGAGGCAAGTGTTATCTTCCCAGTGGGCTTGTCCTGGACATAAGAGATTTGGCTGACTGTGCTCTGTGAAGGCTCAGAGGCTATTCTCCCAAGATGCCCTTCTCCATCCATATCTTGCATTGAAATAAGAGTGGAGATCTGAGGATATTGGCCCTGACACAGGAGAGAAGGAAAGCCCGATTTTCTGCCCATAGGAGAAAACAACCCAAACAACAAAAACGTGTCATGTTTTCCTGAGTTTTTTCTTGCATTCAACCACCTGTGGTGATGGCAAGTCACCCAGAACCATGGCTGTGCCCTGAAGGGAAGAGGACAGCCAGCCTCTGGTAGAAATCATGCAGGAGGCAGGAAGGAGGGCTGCAGTGATGACAGCTGCCTTGGCAAAGCAGGCATGGCTGTCCTTCAGTGGGCAGGACATTCAAGGACAGCCTGGAGCTGGGCCAGGAGGCACCAACAGCCTCTTGGCTGAGTCTGTCTTGGATCAAAGCAGGAGGTGACAAGGGCAGGGTGGAGGGCACCTCCTGCCACCTCCTCAGCACCTGCCTTGGCCTCTGCAGCCCATCTTCCCCACACCTCCTGCTTCAGGGGGATTGCAGGAGGTGCTGCATGGACATCCTGGGAAACTGGGCAGAGACCCACACTGAGTACCATGATTAATGTCTCTCCCACCTATTTTAAAGGTCTGTGTTGGAAAATAGCACCATGTCCTTGTCATATTTATTGGATGAATTCTGCTTTGTGGGCTCGCTGTTTTGCTGTAGGTTTCCTTCTGTATCTCTGAGTAGAAAACAAAGATGGCACAAGAGGGAGACCAAGGTGGTGTGTGGGCTCAGACTGCCAACAGGCACAGGGGACAGGGGACATTGCAGTAAAAAATGAGTTAATGCCTTCAGGCTGAAATGTGGGAGCAAGCAGCTCTCAGGGATTCTGCACAAAACACCTTGGCAGGGCATCCTCTACGCTGTGGCTCTCCAGCTTCTTGGAGGTGATCTAGTGCATGGCAGGATGACAGCGGTGGCCTTGGCTCTGTCCAATGCCCTTCACCACCTGCTCCCTCTTGCTCTAACTAATCACATGCAGAATCCAGCAGGGAAAATGGATCATGGTGAGGAAGCAGGGATCAAATGTGGTGCTGACACTGAGCAGAGACAAAGTTCCCTTGATCATCTGGTTGCTGCCTGGGCACTAAGTGAGGCATCCTGGTGCTAACTGGGTTTGCCAGTCAGGAATTGGTACAGGCAGGGACAAACATCAGGAGAGGTGTGAGTGTAGCCCTGATGACCCAAAAATTCTCTGCACCCCACTAGGCCAGGCCAGCTACAGTTCCTCTACCTCCTGAACAGACAAGCTGTTGCAGCACTGCAGCTGTACGTGCATGGCTGGGAGGCTTAGCTCTGCCTACTGAGCCTTATGGGGATGAGTAGGACACAAGGCAGAAGGTTTAATTCTCTCTAAGAGGTTGGACTTTCTTTTGTCCCCTGTCCCAGATGCACTGCTGCAGCCACCAGTGAGTTCACAGTTCACAAGGTGACTGTGGTTGGACCTGGAGATAAGGGGGAGATGCAGAAGGCGCTCCAGAAAACCTTCAGTCTTGGTTACTGTTTTGGTTGATGAAAAATTGGTAGATCTGGAAAAATTTAGTATGGGTATGTTGAGGAATAGAGAGGGCTGAGAAAGATAAAGATGACAATGTTTTCCAGGAGGTGTAGAAACACTTTATTTTTTGTTTTTGAAGTGTTGCGCTACAAGTTGGTTTAAATAAAATGCCAGTTCAAAGGCCCAATTTTATTTTTGTTTCTTTGAGGGGGTGTCGACTTCAGTGAACTTACAGCTTTTATCTTTTTAATTCTTGTTTGGTTTTGTGGTATTTTTTTTCCACTAAACTCTAAAGGGGAGAGAGGGTGCGTACTGAACTCAGATTGCATTTTTAAGGGATAAGTGGAAAGAACCTGCGAGCAGACACACTTTAAAGGTCAGGGTGTAAATGCAATCAAAGGCTGAGAATAGACACCACCTTTGGTGGCCCAAATGGAACCTTCCAGATAATAAATTGAAGCTGGAGGGATCCTGGATTCAAACGTTTCTCTTTCAGGTTGCCGCCTAGCAGGGCAAAAGTCAGAGCAACACACCCTGATCCCAACGGGCAAACAGTGCTCCGCTGGGCCCTGCTCCTCCCTCTGCCAAAGCAGCTGAGGTGGGGAAGGCACACAAGGCACACTGATGTGCACTTTCAGGGGGATAGGAATTTAGGCAAAAGAGCCTCTTATGGGCAAAGCTTAGCTGGTACCAGCAGTGATAGGTCTATTTTTAATGATTTGGGAATGGAGGATGCTTTCAGCAATACATAATTAATACAAGTGCACTTTTGTTGTCTGCCGAGAGGGTAGGAAGGCCCTGGCTAACTTCTGAGGCTGTAAAAGGAAAAAGAAAATGTTGAATGGATCATAAGGTATTCAATCAGTGGAAATTAGGTAGGAGCTAAATGAAAGCTGCTGAGAATAATTTATTCTGATGAGAACTCTGTGGATGGGCTCTGTTTCTGAAGGTGGTCATGCTTCATGGTGCAGCAGGAGCCTCCCTGTCACTGGATTTGATCCTCTGCCCTTGGGAGAATATTCCGCCTGCTAACCCTGAGCCTGATATAACCTTACTATTAAAAAACCCAAGAGGCTGTTCTGTGAAACAGTTTCAAATTAAAAAAAAAAAAAAACAACAAAAAAAACCCCAACCACTGGTTCCTCCTAACGTGAAGTGGGGGGATTTCCTTGAAACGCATTCCCATCGTTCCTTAGAAATAAAACTTCCACAAGTCATCACGAGGCAGGTTTCAGCTGTATCCTTCAGAAGGTGAGGAAACCTTGGGAAAGGGATTAAACTTTTTTTTGGCAGTGGAAGATCAGCTCCGAAACAAGACTTCGTCCTGCAGGCGACTTCCCGAGGTCGTCTTTATGCTGTTGTAAGTGCTGCCAGTGCGCGCAGGGCTGTCCAATCCCGGTGAGCAGAGTTCCTGCCCTGGAAAGCTGAAAGCACGAGCGGACGACAATGCGCTACAAGGCAGGGCAAACACGGCGGCGGCGGCGGCTTCATTTTTGTCAAAAGGATTTAAAGAAAGTATAGATATGTATATATAAAGAAGGTGAGGAAAGGGAAGTGAAACTAAAAGGAGGGTTTATGCATTTCTAGCTTAAAAATTTTAAAATTTAGAAAGTGTGGTATTTCTTGGGGGAAAAGGGGAACTTTTCCGAGGCGGCGCGGATGCTCGGGGCGGGACGCAGAGCCCGGGAGCCGCTCACAGCCCTCACGGCTCCGGCGGGCGCGGGGCGGCGGCGG